>CM041790.1:54226829-54328534 GCA_023375725.1 Nephotettix cincticeps | reverse complement strand
TCCCATAGGGAAGAAGCTATTACCGTAGGTCTCATGGCAAGAGTTAAGCCCGAGACCATGTTATTTTTTCTTCTTTAGGTGCCCAGAGACCAAAAACAATAGTCGTTAAAATTTATATATATATATATATATAATATACATACATATGTATATATATATATATATAAATATATATATATTATATATTATTGTGTCTGTGAACACGATAACCTCGTAAAAACATTAAGACCAAATTTGGTAGATACGTGTATTCTTACAAATGCTCAGATAGTTGTAAAAACATATCGGTCAATGGGAACTTTTGGTGTACCTCAAAATTGGTTTTTTTGTGTTTTTCACATGTAATTTTTACAAATTTCTAATTTCATACTTCACCATTGGAATCAGCTTAAAAAACTACACGATTAAGCTCTTTAAAGGTTTTCTCTATCTCCAACGGTTACCGAGATATTAAAAAATCTAAACACAGTACGTTGTATTGTGTGGCTCCAATGTTAATCTTATGGAGGATAGGGAAAAATTAATATTTCCCATATTAATCAATATTTTTGGATAAAACTTGATATTTAGCTTCATGTGGTTGAGGTCTTATACATTTGTTAAAAATCATAGTTTAAGTGTTTATCATGGCAGCAAACCTGCATACTCTTTCCCATGTTAATCTATGGAGAGTAGGCAATATACACATATTTATTGACAGATAATGATCAACTTGTCATATATTATTATTATTATATTATTGATTTGGAAATTCGCTGAGTATGCAGGTCTGCTGCGACGGGGTATTTTATTATCAAAATGGTTGATTTTTAGAACAGAAACATATTGGCTGCCGTGCAATGTCTCGGATATGTGATATAAGTTCGTAAAATTCTGCCTTTGGAAATGTTTACCCAACTGTCAAAGCTAAATTCCCGTTAAATTTTAACAAGTCTTTCTAAAATTGACTCTTAAAATTAATTTTAAATGACTCTTAAAAATTATCCTTTTTTTTGAAAATTCGTAAAAATTCACGCACTATTAGTTCCCCCTAAGCTTGCTAATATCCTGACCATGTTTTAATTTAAGACCCTAGGTGCATGTTTCTCTTTCGCAGTGTTTAGAGCCGAGTATGTCAACCATCCGTTAGTCATTAATTTATCTTTTGACAGTGTGACGATGAGTTCGAGTTCCCGTTTTTGCATAGCGACAGTTTGGATGACGAGGCAGCTGCCTCTCACCACCAGGAAACAAGGGACCTTCCTCAGATAGACCTCTCCACGTCCCCGCCCTACAACCTGCCAACAAGGGACCTTCCTCAGATAGACCTCTCCACGTCCCCGCCCTGCAAACTGCCAAGACGGGACCTTCCTCAGATAGAGCTCTCCACGTCCCCGCCCTGCAAACTGCCAAAACGGGACCTTCCCCAGATAGACCTCTCCACGTCCCCGCCCTGCAAACTGCCAAGACGGGACCTTCCTCAGATAGACCTCTCCACGTCCCCGCCCTACAACCTGCCAACAAGGGACCTTCCTCAGATAGACCTCTCCACGTCCCCGCCCTGCAAACTGCCAAGACGGGACCTTCCCCAGATAGACCTCTCCACGTCCCCGCCCTGCAAACTGCCAAGACGGGACCTTCCTCAGATAGACCTCTCCACGTCCCCGCCCTGCAAACTGCCAAAACGGGACCTTCCCCAGATAGACCTCTCCACGTCCCCGCCCTGCAAACTGCCAAGACGGGACCTTCCCCAGATAGACCTCTCCACGTCCCCGCCCTGCAAACTACCAAGACGGGACCTTCCCCAGATAGACCTCTCCACGTCCTCGCCCTGCAAACTGCCAAGACGGGACCTTCCCCAGATAGACCTCTCCACGTCCCCGCCCTGCAAACTGCCAAGACGGGACCTTCCCCCAGATAGACCTCTCCACGTCCCCGCTGCAAACTGCCAAGACGGGACCTTCAGATAGACCTCTCCACGTACACGGGACCACCACACGGGACCTTCCTCAGATAGACCTCTCCCATTCAACAACCAGCAGACACGGGACCTTACCCTGGCAGGCACCACCGCGTCCATGCCCTCTA
Source organism: Nephotettix cincticeps (assembly GCA_023375725.1). NCBI lineage: Eukaryota > Metazoa > Arthropoda > Insecta > Hemiptera > Cicadellidae > Nephotettix > Nephotettix cincticeps. Next base: position 54,326,467 of record CM041790.1, on the reverse strand, counting down.
ACCACCCAACATTGGACCTTCCCATGGTAGGCCTTTATATTGTTAGTATTTTAAATAGCCATTATTATTTAATGTTAAGTTTGTTACCATATATAAAATAATCATGATTAAAATACCTCTGGAAAGTTTTCGTATATTGTTAATGTAAGAAAATCGCCATACATCAAAATTTAATATAGTATGGCATTTATTAAATTTAACATCTTTAAGTATTATAAGATTGATATATGTATGTGAACTGAAAGATTAGTTACAGTGTGGTAAAGTCCTCTATCTTTATGTTTACATAAAGACTAAAGACTTATCATCCAAAGCCCAGATTCAAGATCTTAATCAGTTATTAGCATCATATATTAAATTAAAATCTAACTTTCCTTTTTCTAATATTACTTAAAATCAACCTATTTACTTATTATTACCTTTAGGTCAATTTATAATTCAAATTATTATCACAAGTTCTAAATCAATTAATTAGATCAATTTGTATAATTATTAATGATAATATAACGTTATTTAAGGCTCTGAAAAAAATCAACGTTTATAAATACTATTAATTTATCAAAATGACTTTATTGAAATAGTTCTATCATAGGCAAAAACAACAAGGTTTTTTCTATCTCTCATATTATTTGTAATAAATACATTTTCGCAATTGTTATTCACTAGGCTAACGTCATTTGGCTTTCTCAATATATAATACATTGTTAAGTTTAAAACCAAGAGTGTTATTAATACTATTCTATATCAAGTAAAGAAATATTGAAAATAAATGAAAAAATAAAAATTAGTTAAAATATTAAAACATATAAGCACCTCGATGCTAAAACCATATTATTCTTTGATAAATATAAACAGATAAATATCCGTTCCATATCAATTGTAATAGATCGAAGCAATCCATGCTCAATGTTTAAATTTGTACAAAGTGTACACAATCTCTTAAAGTACTTTTCATAGGAGCTCAAATTTTGTTTACATATTTAAATTTATAAGTTCTTGTAATTAACCATGATTATTTCAACGGGAATGACAAACACAAAGCTAATGTCTGCAGGTTTGTTGATGAATTTTGTAGAAAATGTGGGAAAGTTGGTCACATTTCAACAGTTTGCCTTAGCCCACAAATTTATAAGAAAAATGTTGGTGTCCACCAAGCAGAGGCTTTCATCGAAGAACGACAACAACATGAAATAAATTTGATAACTTCAAAAACCAGTGATAAATTCAATGTGAAGGTAAGCATTGAAGGTAAAGAACTTACAATGGAACTGGACACAGGTGCTGCATTAAGTACTTTATCTTACAGTGATTATTTGAAACTTCAACTGGACAAACCTTTACATAAAACTAGAGTTGAACTACGTACATATACGGGAGAACTTGTCAAAACTATGGGGTTTGTGTTTGTACATGGACAATACAAAAACCAAGATTTCCTTGGTAAACTGTACATTATCAAGCAAGATGTTGACCCCATATTTGGACGCGAATGGATAAGAGAAGTCAAACTTGACTGGGCAGACATGAAAAGCTTAAACATTACTAACAATTCCAAAGATGTAGACAAACTAATGGAAAAATATCACAAGGTGTTCGAACCTACCATTGGCATGATTCCTGGAGTAGAAGCTCACATCCAATTAGTAGAGAATGCACAGCCTATTTTCATAAAATCTCGTCAAGTGCCCTTCGCCCTTAGGACAAAAGTAGAGGAGGAACTGAATAGATTGGAACAGTTAGACATTATAACAAAAGTTGACCAAAGTGACTGGGGCACACCAATAGTACCAGTTGTCAAACCCAATGGAAATGTTAGAATATGTGCCGATTTTAAAGCAACTTTAAACAAACAAATAAAAGACTTGAAGTACCCAATTCCAAGAATTGAAGATATCTTTGCCAAAATGAACGGGGGTAAATACTTCTGCACATTGGACATTAGTAACGCGTATCTGCACATGGCTATGGACAAAGAAAGCGCACTTCTACAAACGATCAGTACACATCAAGGTCAGTACAAGGTAAATCGCCTTATGTTTGGGATTAAGATTGCTCCTACTTTGTGGCAAAGGTTTATGGACCAAATTCTTTTGGGAATCGATGGCGTTCAATGTTTTTTTGACGACATCATCATTCAAGGATCTACTCATGTTGAAACTTTACAAAGATTAGAAACTGTATTAGATGTAATTATAAAAATAACCATAAATGTTAAATATAATAATGAAGTAAAAGAGTCTGATAATTTTTTTCCTCTTATTTTTCAATATCCTTCTCCTTCTCTCAATCCATCCGTATGTCCTGAGTTTTAATTTTTGTTTACCCCCTGTTTCCATATTCCAATTTAATCTATATATATTATCTCTGTATTTTATTATATTTATTGTTATATTTTATTGTTTATGTGTTCTATTTATCTACAATTTTGTATCCGTGTTTCCTTTCACCTTATTTTGTCTCCTTCTCGTTTTTTGGTATTAAATTTTTTTCACTTTATGTAAATCCTTTTAATCTATTTTACTTTTCCTCATGGTTTCCTACGTTTCTTCCTCCTTCTCTATTTCATTTTTATTTCATTGTTTTTAATTCCAATCCTTCCTCTTTCTTTTTCCTTTAATCCTCTAATATAGAATTTTCATGTTCCTGTTAATTCCTTGTAATCTTGAATAGTCGCTTTTCCTTTCTATTCTTTTTTTTTCTTGTATCCTCTCATCTTCTTTCTTATCCTTCTTATTAAACTTATTTTTCTCTTATCGTTTCCTTCAATCATCATATGTTATGCCTTCTCCTCTTAATCCTATTTCTATTTTTTCATTTTATCCTCCCTTAACTCTTTAATCTTTTGCTTACTATTTTATCTTTTCGTTCTTTTTTTTCTCTTATTTTTTTTTTTCCTTTTTATTACCCCCTCTATTTTGTAAATATTCTAATTTTCTGTGTTATTTTTTTCTTCCATTCTTTTTGCTCTATTTCTTACCTATTTTTTCCTCCTTGTATATCTTTTATGATTATCTCCTTTTTCTCCCCCTCTCTATATCTTATTGCTCTAATCTTCTTCAGATGTGTCTTCTCCTCGGATAGAGTATCCTCTCCTCCTGTCCTTCCTATGTCCTCTATTTTTCCTCCCTCTTAAATTTAACCTCTTTTGTTCCCCTCTGATTTTCTACCTATTCTCCCCTTAATCCTTCTCTATTGTTCTTCAATCCTACTAAAACCTTTCTCAATTTAGACTCCTCTCTTCCTTATTCAATATCCTCGTTTCTCCTGTAAATCTTTTCTATAACAGATCCTTCCTTTTTCTCATCCTGGATTTTTTATTCATAACCTCTCCTCTATTTCCATTTTCTCCCTCTCAATCCTCCAATGTCCTCCCTCAAATGACCTCTCCACGTCCCGTCTCCTGCCTTCCTTCCTTTCCCTGCGTTCTGCTCAGATGTATCCTTTCACGTCCTCTTTTCCTCAACCACAATCTATCTCTGCTCTCCATCCTTCGCCCTTGCCTGCCTGTGTCAATTCACTCTTTCTTATCCTCAACCTCTAATAACCTCCTCCTTACCTTCCTATTTTAACTTTCCTTTGCCAATTATTAAATCTCTCTTCTATCCTTCTATTTTCTATTTCCTCTGTATTCTATCCCTCTTCTTCTTAATATCATATTTTTATCCCTCGTTCTCCCATCCTCCTTCCTCTTCTCTCCTCAACCTTCCTATCCTCTTCTTCCTTTATTTTTGATTTATTATCCGTTTTCCTATTTCAATCCTCTTTTTTCCTTATCATCTTAATTAGTCCTCTCTATGTTTCTATTTTAATCCTATTTCTTTTCATATCCCTCTTAATTTTTTTCCTCTTATTTATCTTATTTCCTCAACCTCTTACATTTTTTTTTCCTATCCTTTTTATTATGAATACTTTTTATCATCCTTGGTTTCAATCCTCTTTATTATTATCCTTTTATGTTTTTAATCTCAATCTTTTAATCCTTCTTCATCAATATTATGAATCTCTCTTTACCTTTTTGTCCTCTCTTACCTTTTGTTTGTTATTTTTTTTTTCAATCTTTGTTATTTTAATCCTTTAATCATTATTATATTATTGATACATTTCGTTATTACTCTCAACATCCTTTCTATTTTAATTTTTCTATCATATTACAATTTTTTTATCTCTCCTAATTTACTTATCCAAGTATTTTTTTGGAATTCTTGTACTCAGAATGAACAAAAAATACATATTTAAATTCTTTTTCAAGTACTATTTAAAACAAATTAAATAAATAATCTTGTAATTAAAATTTAATCAACTAATTTACACATTAGAAAAAAACACATATGACAATACAAAATAACCATAGATTTGTTAAATATTTAATAATGAAGTAAAAGAGTAACTGAACATATCAATAGTTCAATGTTAAATGTCCTCACCACATTAATACTACAGGAAATAAGAAATACAGCACATTTAGATAGTAGACAATCATAAATTTTACAACACTCAAGGTACCTTAGTAATTAGATTGCAATATTTGTGAAGTTCAAATAAATACTGCATTTTATGGCATAAATGGAAAATGCAAGCAAGGTAAATGAAGCGCTTTCAAAATTTACGTACAGCTTTAACAATAACAACAGAGATAAATAATAGAGAACTTTTTCCACACATGATTAAACGCAAACGTACGTAAATATCTTACTTCATGAAAACTTTTACGGATAATGTTGAGCTTGACTCACTCACACACATAAACAAACAAATAAATACACACACACACACACACACACACACACACACACACACTCATATGTGCGCATATACAGAAAATACATACGTTTGAGTAACTTTCAAAAGACTTACAGACTACGTGTAAGTCTTGCTATGACGATATAGAAAGTGATTTCATCAATTTAATTATTTTATAATCTCTGTGTATTATAATTTTGTTTGAATAAATGCAATACAGATTCCTTATTTCAGGAATGGTTTCTAAATACAGAAATATAATTGAGAAGATAATTGAAGTGTCCACAACCTACAATCTGCAGCTAGTGTAAGCATTCTGGGAAAATGGGATTAGGCCCTAATAAAATTCATATTAATAGTTCATTGAACATTTTAATAGCTACGCTATACCTTAAATTTCGTCATAAAACATGTAGGACCCTATTCACCAAGCATTTTAAATTTAATCTCTTATCTTATACTATCGTATGTCTTATGTCTGTGTTCATGTCTAAAATTATAACGAAATATGACCTCGTAGGTTGGGATTAAGGAATTTCGATCTTAAAAATATTGAAAATTTTAGGTGTACATAGTATGTCAATTTATGTACACTTGCAGGAGAGGGGAGTTTAACCTTGGTCCAATATATTTTCTAGTGTGGGTTAACTTCCGAACTATTGAATGCTACAATAATCCATAAATGCGATCCTTATACTTATACCTGTTTGTGATTTAGAGGTGAAATTGGTTCGGATTCCACGTTATGTTGTAGGCCGCAAGATAACGTTGGCCGCTGTGCTATTAGTTGACAGTCCTGTCTGATGATGTCAGTCGTTTTTTGACCCTCAAAGAGATCGTCTCCCTTGTTTTGGCTCAATACCGGTGAAAAGCTCAAAGCACGAACCTCTATCCATTCTGGGAAAGAGGACCCAGTGTGAAAACACCCCAGGAGCTTTGTGTTAAGAGCTCATTGCGCCATCACAGTGAGTGATCTCTATTCTGTATCAGAATATCTTACTTTTCGCCTTATTCAAGGCAATCTCCCTCTTTTTCCTTCGCAGTTTGGACAGCATGAAGTCACTCACCGCCTTCCATTTTTTCGTCACCCTGCAACATCTTTCCCTCAATGTTCTCAGGGGTCAGATCACCACCAGCTGTATTTGAAAGGTCAGTATAATCTTCTTGAAAATGGCGGCACACAAAAAAGGTGTGGTACACATCATCTCCGCTGTCTTCACAGTATCTGCACCTACAAGTGTCTACTTTACTCATTCGGTGCGGATACAGGCAGAAATAACCACGCCCTGTCAGGAACGAAAGGAGTGCGAAAGAAGTTTACCTTCCCATAAGTGCGGCAAATCCAAGGTTCCAAGTTCTTAATGAGGCGCCATGACTACCTTCCGATTGTCCCCACATACCATCGACACTGCCAAGTGGCCATTGTTTGGCCACGAACCAGCTTAGTTGCTTCAGCTCGTTCTACCACTGGCTCACGATAGTTTTCTTTTCTTGTGCTAGCAGGTTAATTGGGATGGCCCCTGCAATCGCCAGCACAGCTGCCTCAGAGACTGTTCATTATGTAGACGCAAGTCTGAGAGCACCTCGCCTCTGCACCGCAAGGATCAGGATCAGGATGTAAGGTTTTAGTGGGCTGAAGGCCCACTGCGGCTGTTATAGGACTATGTCCTCTTCAGCCAAGGATAGGTTTTGAGGTTAGGTTTTGGTTGCGGGTTGAATGAGGTTTCTGTTGCGGGTACTGTGGTTATGGTTGGTGAATGGGTGGTTTCGGTTGAAGAACAAAGACCAGAGCTAAGCCGAGAGCAGGTTGCCCTCGACCGAAACGAATGTCTGGCTTTGTTTGTTGTGTTGGATGGAACAGGATTTGGGGTGGATTTGTTTATCCAATACTATAATACGAGCAAGGTTTGTATATATATATATATATATTTGCACACGGATCTCGAAAACGGCACCGAGGATTTTCTTTAAATTTTGGAAATAACTAATTTCCGAGTAGAAAATAAGTTCTAGATAGGTCTAATGTCCAGGAAAATTCGTGTTTTCTTGTAATATTAAGTTTAAAAAATAAAAATTTAACATTACGCTTATGGAGAATAAAATGTAAACAATACAAACCAAAACAGCTGTTTATAACCGTTTGACAGTTCATGATTGAAGACTGCGGGAAACAATATAGAGGTTATGCATTAATATTTATTTTATGAATTAAATAAATGCAAAATTATCAGGTTACTAAACAATTTGTAAAAACTTAAGGGTTTAAGGAACTTAAGGATAGCTGTGCGAAATAAAAGCAGAAAAAAGTATTTCCAAAATCTTCCGTGTTTTGATAGAAAACGTATTCGTTGTATTGCTTGAAGCCACTGTAACAAACCAATTAATTGATGTAAATTAAATTTCTCTTTTGCTTTTTAATCCTCATTCCGTTTATAAAAAAATCAGTTGATCACAGGCTAATAATAACGGTATGGATAATTAAATAGTAAATGATCGGCTTTGGCTAAAAGATGTTAAACGGCATCGCTCAATTGACTAACGTCGTAGCCGAGTTGTAGCGTGTCGGCCTCAAGAACTATAGGCCGCGAGTTCCATCCCCACCACATAAATGTTTTCATTGGGCAGTAAATTTGTTTTAATTTTGCTAATTAACTTGTAAAAACATGTCTTATTCTATCTGAGCAAAGCTCGGTCACCAGGTACTTTATTTATTATCTGTAGGTTTGGGTAGAAGGGGATTTGTGTCAAAGACCAGAAAAAGAAGGGATTTGCATCCTACGCCGAAACAAATGCCCAAAAGCACCGCAAGCATGCGACTTCGGTATTACTTTAACTTTGTCGCATCAACCTGAATCCCCGCTCTATAGAACATTATCGTCCGTGCTGTAGTCATCAGTAGTCTCCACTTCCCTTGTCTTGGTCCACCAACGTTTGTTATCAGTCTACCGACATTCGAGGTCACTTTGGCTGCTCTTTGGCATGCTCCACTAATGTGGTCCCAGTAGGTAAGCTTGATGTCCAGCACTACTCCCAGGTACTTGGCTGTCCTCTGAGTTTGGATCACTTCGGAACCCACCCACATCGGGATGGTTGTAGGTATCCGTAGCCTTGTTAGCATAACAATCGCTGTCTTAGAGACTGCCAGCCGAAGGCCGTGATCCTGCATCCAGCCCTCCGCTAGATGTATGACTTGATTTAGCCTCCATTGGGTCAACTGAGCGTCTCGTTCTGTTATGACTGCTGCCACATCATCGGCATATCCTACCAAAAAAACTTCATGTGGCATATCAGTTCGAAGCAAACCATCATAAGAAACGTTGCAGAGATCCAGCCAGACCCAATACCGACCCTGGCCTGCCCCAGAAGTGATGGTCTTGGTCACAACTCCCCGGTCCGTCTCATGCAACAGTTGTTGATCTCTTAGGTAATCTCTCACCATGACCATAAGGTACACAGGTACCCTAAAAGTCCTCTCAAGTGTCCTCTATTTTTGTTCAAAAGAACAAGCTTGGCCAGATTCCAACGAGATGCAAAAACATCCGCCTTCCAGCAGGTGCTGTACATATTAAAAAGTAGCTGAGGGCAGTATCTCACCGTTAACCTCAGCAACTCTGAGAGGAATCCATCTGGACTTCTTGGCCTTGTTGTTCTTCATTAAGTTGCTTTCTTAAATTCCTGATGCGCGAACAATGAGATTTCAAGAACATCAACTTGTAAAGGTATGTTCTCTCTAACAGGAAGAGTTCATCAACAATTGTTCGTAATTTCTCAGCCTCCAAAGGCACATACCCTTTCCCTGCTCAAAGGTGATGTACTCGATGCCATTACCTTAGTAATCACCCATCACCTTCCAGCCAACTATTCGGGGAGCCAGACCATCAAAGGCTACAGTTACATCGGGAATTGACTCTTCATACCCTCCGGTAGGTCGGTGTGTTCCCTGCATTCAGTGTCAGCATATCCAGCCTTGATGCCATCTCCAACAGTAGTCTTCCTCGTCTGTCTGTTTGTGACATTCCCCATTTAGCCGCCCTGGCATTGAAATCGCCAGCCAAAAGATAAGGCCGAGGAATTTCTCGGATTGTGTCCTCTGAAACCTCCAACCTCTAACGAAACTGTGGAATGATGTCATTCGGGGAAAAATAACCACTTAAAAAGGTAACTCCTTTGCTAGTAATCCAGGAAAAATGGTCGGCATTCCCACTATCCAGTACAGGAACTGCGCAGGGGTTTGGCACCCACAGCGCAGCCCATCCTGTGCGGTCAGGGATCCATAGTGGACCTTTGGGCCTGTAAGGCTCGCTCACGAAGAAAAGAGATATTATCTCTTTCTCCGAACGATTTTATCCACCAGGGAGTTTGCCGCAATACTCCCGTTTAGGTTTCCCTGTAAGATTATCTTTGGCACATTCATACTTGGTTTGAAATACCTACTTGAGTAGGTTACTATTTCAAGGTAAAGAAATGTATATATTTCCTGAATTATCTTTGAATCAGATTAAAGGTTCACAGAGTTTTAACTCAATGAAGACCAAAGTGATAAACTAATACTTTATACAAGAAAATTTTAATGGTAGTTTCCGTTTGGTCGTAATATGTTTGTTTATGTGTTTTTTGAGATCTTAAATCCGTATATTTTTGTAGGAAGCATGAGTTGAGATTTTCGTTATAGTTTGTAGTTAAATATTGTAAAAAATATAAATTCCAGGAACGTCCTTCCCACACCCATGCTGTTCCCTGTACCACCCAGGCGCACCCCTTTTCCACCCAAGCTCGTCCTTCCCGCACCCAGGCAGGTCCTTCTCTTCCCCGAATAGCTCCAAAGCTAGCAAGCTCTTCTCTTTATCAGGCAGGTCCTTTTTATATCCAGGCCAGACCTTCCAATTCACAAAACATAGTGAATAAAATTTGATACCTAGTAGAATGTTTTTATTTTTCTTTGTATTCAATTTAAGAAAATAGAAACTAATCAGCAAAAATGCTTTGATTGTATTAGACAACATAAGCAGTGGTAATGATCGTCATGAAAACCTTTAGCAAATTCCCCATAGGGAAGAAGCTATTACCGTAGGTCTCATGGTAAGACTTAAGCACAGGACCATGTTATTTTTCTTCTTTAGGTGCCTAGAGACCAAAAACAATAGTCGTTAATATATATATATATATATGTGTGTGTGTGTGTGTGTGTGTGTGTGTGTGTCTGTGAACACGATAACTCTCGGAAAAATGGTTCGATCGAGACCAAATTTGGTAGAGACGAGTATTCCTGCATTTGCTCGGACGAGTTCGTAAACCAGACATATCGGAAAATCGGAACGGGTAGTTTAGGAGGGTTTTGTACCCCAAAAATGGTTTTTTGCGTTTTTACCATATAATATTTACAATTTTCAAATTTTATCTTTCAATATTAGAATCACCTTAAAAATCTACACAATTTAGTTCCTCAAAGTTTTTCTCTATCTCCAACGGAGATACGGTATTAAAATATCTAAACACAGTACCGTGTTGTATTTTGGGGCTCCAATGTTAATCTTATGGAGGATAAAGAAAAATTAATGTTTTACTTATTATCTAATATTTTTGGATGAAACCTGATATTTAGCTTCATGTGGTCGAGATCCAGTAGGATCCACTTTCTCCATTAGGTAATTAACATAAAACTACAATATTCAATAAAATTATTCAATCATTCAACCTTCATTTTTAATATCTTTTAAAAGTTTATTATTACAAACATTTTTATCAAATTCCTTAAACTGTAACCTAATAGATAAAACAACACTAACACTTACTTAATTTTCTGGAATGTCCCACGTACGCGTTGCGCGCTATGTAAAAGAGCGCGCCACCGAGCAACCACCTCACGTAGTCACAACTGAAGACGGCCAACACACGACGGGCGAAACGTTCACGACACCCGCGCTATATGTGCCAAAAACAACACGGCACATTTAAAAAATCTAGTTAGTTTTAGTGATTACGTTACGCTACGTTTACTTTTCCTCAAAGCAGCAACCCTGCATACTCTTTCCTATGTTAATGTTACAGAAAATAGGAAAATACGCTAGTTTATCAACAGGCATTGACTGATCATTCTTGTCACATACTTGTACTAATATTGTCATATTAATGATTTGGAAATTTGCTGAGCACGCAGGTCTGGCGCGACGGGGATATTATGTATTATTACATTACATTAGATTAGTTACATTAGATTTTGGGAAATATTGTTCAGAGACAGTGATAAGTATTTATTAAAACCAGGGCTTACGTTTAAGGCTTATATTATTCGGTGGTATAATTGCCTATATATCTTACAAACCCCCTCAATGCATAGTTTATGTTTAATTGTACCTACTATATTTTCTAAAACGATTTATATTGTTTTGATAACTAATACAATTTTCACTATTTCAGTCAGGTACTTCCCTTACACATGAAGATGCCGTCCCTACTAGGACAGGACACTTCCCCGCCCAGACAGGGCCCTCCCATACCCAGACAGCATCATCAACCAACCAGACAGGATCTTCACAAACCCATCCAGGTCCCACACAGGCAGGGGTTTCTCTCATTCAGTTAGGACCCTCTATAATCATCAGTAATCCCTGTCCCACACTGGCTGCTATTTCTTCTATCTACCAGACAGGGTCCATTCCTACCCAGGTATGTCCCTCATTCAACCAGATAGGAGCTTCTCAAATCCAACCAGGTCCTACCCAGGCAGGTTATTCTCTTCTTCGGTCAGGACTATCCTCCTCTATCCAGGCAGGTCCCTCATCCAACCAGACAGGATCTTCCCATACTCAACCAGTTTCCACCCAGGCAGGATCCTCTATTATTCTCATAGAGCCCTGTCCGAAAATGGCTGGCATTTTTCTCTATCAGCCAGGACCCATCCCCGCCCAGGCAGGCCCTTCTAATTTAAGTGCAGGAACATCTTCTACAAACAACATGGTAAGTGAAACATTGTACAATATAGAATTAGTTCTATACAAGTCAATTAACCTTCCAACATTTCTATCGGCCTACGTCATCGATGGTTATAATTAATCTTTAAACTCGTTAGCAAGGTGCGAGACAGTGCGGAGATCCCAGGTTTTTTGGGGACCTCCTATTCCTCTACAATATAATATCTAACACCAATATTTCATTTTCACACCACAAATCAGTTCAACCACGTTTCTATTTTACCGTACACTAACCAGTGCTACTACAAAACCCAAGAGTGGTAATGAAAGCGTTATGTAGTATTGTTTTTGTATATTTTGTGGGGATCAAAACTATTATTATTTGTTTAAATTTCAATCCTAATATTATATTATTGTTTTAGGTTGAACAACAACCTATGAAATTTGAGTGCAAACACTGCAAAAATGTCTATCCATCAAAACGTAACCTCAGACGACATGTAAGAACGATACATGAAGACAACCCAACATACTTCGAGTGTGAATGCTGTAAAAAAAGTTTTATAAGGAAAGATTCCCTTAGAAGTCATTATAAAAGAAATCACTACTATAAAAATCAAGGTAAACTCCATTATTCAGATTTTTTCAGTTTTAATTATACTGTCTCTATTTCGTTTTTAGTTTTATCAAATTTAGTTGACAAAGTAAAACATCTATAATTTAAACACTGTGATTGAACGCAGTAACTTTTATAAATATTTTTACAACGTAATTTAACAACATATTTAGAGTAATAAAACATCAAAATAAAATATTATAAATTAACATATTTGAAACTCAATTCCTGAAAAATTATTTACTGAAATTAAGACTAAACATATTTTGAAAAGTTTAATTTTTACATTGAAAAGCAAATGAGCTGTTTGGGCTATACAATTTAATACATTTGTCACATAGAAACACAACTTTCCTGTTACGTGGATATAATTGGTTGAATAAATTGTTTTTTAAATAGTACATGAAATTCTTGAAAGCACTACTTGGAGACTATAACTTTTCTATTGTTTCAAATTTCAGGGTATACATGTTCCAAATGTGGCAAGACGTTCAGTAAAGCTTATGACAGGGACCGTCACAGCCAGTTTACTTGTCCAATTAAGGTGGAACCAGCCACAGGCAACACAGGTGATACTTTTAATACTCACATTAAGGATATTGTGACACTTGGTATGTTACACGTTCAATACTGTCAAAAAAGGTCATATACAATATGTTTTAATCCTGCGACTTCTCCCTAAATTGTAGTTTGCGAAAGGTAGTTCCGCATTTGATTGACGGTTTTGATCCTTTTTTGTTTCATAAATAAATTTATGCAAATTCTAAGGCCAGTATTTATCAATTAAATTTAGTGTAACGATAAATTAATTAGCTTCTACTTCCAACCTACACACAATCCGTTTTGTTGAGTTTTATTATTTTCAATAATGATGAAACATAATGCCTGGCAAGATGAGGTTCTACAATAGCAAAGTACAGTCCATAATTTTTATTGATAAACATCTATAAACGGATATTGCTGCACATGAACAACTGTGGTGATAAGTCATGTCTTAGGGTGAATTGATTGGTTATTAGTGAATTTCCTATTGAAAAGAGAGCTAGCCACAGGACCATGAAAATTTACTACTGAAATTGAGATTTTAGAGTTTTTAACCTTAAAAGATGTGTTTATGGAGCTTAGTAAAACCTTTTTCTGACACAATTTGACTCAACTAAAAAACTAAGGCTCGCGTTTTTATTAGCCTAATTTTGTTTCTCGAGTGTTTAGGAAGTATAAAACAACTTAATACAGTACGTTGTAATTTTTTGCTACCAAGTTCATCTTATAGAAAAGTTTAAAATCAATATCTGGGTTTCTATTCGAGATATTGTAATAATACACTGTGTACATTGTCATATAGCTAAGAAGAAATTATAAAAAGGAAAACATTTGCAATAATCGTTTATTTTGCGTGGCCATAAAAATATACTATTATGTTGTTTTTCTTGGTAGCAAACGTTAATTTCATTTCACTACTCGTCCAGTACAAACCAACTCAAAATGGTGATCTTTTTTAAAAGATTTAGCAATATTATTTTATTTTAGCGAATATTCCATAAGGATGAAGTTATTACCGTAGGTCTCATGGCAAGACTTAAGCCCGTGACCATGTTATTTTTTGTCTTTAGGTGCCCAGAGATCAAAAACAATAGTCGTAAAAATTTATATATATATATTATTATTATTATTATTTTCGATAAATTCTAGGCCAGTATTTATCAATTAAATTTAGTGTAACGATAAATTAATTAGCTTCTACTTCATCCAACACACAATTGATAATAAGTGAAAAATTAATTTTTCCTAATCCTCCATAAGATTAACATTGGAGCCTCAAAATACAACGTACTGTGTTTAGATTTTTTTATATCTCGGTAACCGTTGAAGATAGAGAAAAACTTTAAGGAACTTAATTGTGTAGTTTTTTAAGCTGATTCCAATGGTGAAATATAAAATTAGAAATTTTTAAAATTACATGTGAAAAACGCAAAAAACCCCATTTTGGGGTACAAAACCCCCCAAACTACCCGTTCCCATTGACCGATATGTCTGGTTTACGAACTCGTCCGAGCATTTGTAGGAATACACGTCTCTACCAAATTTGGTCTCGATCGGACCATTTTTACGAGAGTTATCGTGTTCACAGACACATATATATATATATATATATATATATATATACATATATATATATATATATATATATATATAAAAATTTTAACGACTATTGTTTTTGGTCTCTGGGCACCTAAAGAAGAAAAAATATCTGGGTTTCTATTCGAGATATTGTAATACTACACTGTGTACATTGTCATATAGCTAAGAAGAAATTACAAAAGGGAAAACATTTGCAATAATCGTTTATTTTGCATGGCCATAAAAAGATACTATTATGTTGTTTTTCTTGGTAGCAAACGTTAATTTCATTTCACTACTCGTCCAGTACAAACCAACTCAAAATGGTGATCTTTTTTAAAAGATTTAGCAATATTATTTTATTTTAGCGAATATTCCATAAGGATGAAGTTATTACCGTAGGTCTCATGGCAAGACTTAAGCCCGTGACCATGTTATTTTTTGTCTTTAGGTGCCCAGAGATCAAAAACAATAGTCGTAAAAATTTATATATATATATTATTATTATTATTATTTTCGATAATTCCCCTTTAGGAGAGCGTAAAAACACAATCAACTATCATGGTCCCTTTTTCTTTATTTTCCTTCTTTCATATATATATATATATATATATATATATATATATATATATATATATATATATATATATGTGTGTGTGTGTGTGTGTATATGTATAAAATTATAAATAAATATATATATATATACCCATTTTATATTTTTATAGTTAGAGGTTACATTTTTGTACACACTTGAAAATGGGATAATCCCCGAAACATGTTGTGCTAAAATAAAATAAAATATATATAAATACTAGCTGACCCGGCGAACGTCGTAACGCCTGACAGTAAATACATGTTAACTTTAAGATTAGCAATGTTCTGAAGTCGAAAAGCATTACGGCTTCATTGTGAAAGGTTATATATTCGGGGTCGTGGCATAGTGAATAACAATACTTAAACGATAAAACATATTAATGACATTCCCATAAAACAAATAAATCTGAGTGGATTAATTCACAATTTTCAAATCCAATCCAAACCCAAACCAAACCTAACTGTAATACGGCTTTTGTAGGAAAGATATACAACAGCTGATTATTATAATAAATGTAATATATATAAACATTGTAATTATTTTTTATTTGGCCAACATTTAAACACGTGATTTTAATCAGAAAGAAAATAAAAGTATAAATACATAATCCCCCAAAGCCGTAAACTATTAACGTGGCGAATAAAGCTGTTCATTTTTACTTTCTCCCCTTATACGTAGTATATGGAGAAAGTATTGTTTTCGTCAAAATTTTCGAATTTGAGTTGAGGGTGGATATATCCGTTTTGGGGTCCCCTGAATCCAAAAAAGTGGGTTTTGACGTGATGTCTGTCCGTCCGTGTGTGTGTGTGTCTGGATGTGTACAGTGCCACAGCCTACCCCGTTGGTCCGATTTAGATGAAATTTGGCATGTATCTATATATTCACGGTATCTCCAGGCGTTTTTTTCATTTTTTTGAATTTTTGATTTTTAAGGGTAGTTCACCCCTAAAAACCCTTAAAAAACGTGAAAAATCCAAATTTCTCAAAAACGGCTCTAACGATTTTGATTAAAATTTGACAGTTTATAGTGTACAGAGTACTAAATAATTTGACACCACCCGCATATCTGTAAAAATGACGGTTCAAAAGTTATGGGCTTTTAAATGTCAAAAAAATCAAATTTTTAGATTTTCAGCGAAAACAATAAAAGTAAAGTATGACTTCACTGGTACCATTAAAACCAGCTTAAAAAACTAAACAAATTAGTATTTTGAATTATTTGTCTACGACTAATGGTTCCAGAGAAAAGTTAAATTTACTGTCCACGATAAACGCAGTACGTTGTCTGAGAGCGCCCAACGTTATTCTTATGGAGAATATAAAAAATCAATTTCTTCCTCACTTTCCAACCGTTTTCCATGAAACTTGGTATGAAGCGTAAGGTCAAATCACCGAACAAAACCAGCTCAAAAAAGCTTGGTGTTACGGGGGGGGGGTTTCCCCCCCATACAATTTGAACAATTAATTTAACTTTGTCTCTCGTGTTTTTATTTTTAAAAAATAGGATGATTATTTTTGAAACAATAAATTATTAAATGATATTTAGATTAACTTTGTAGAACATGATAGTTTTATTACAGATTGACTTTTTAAAATTTACTTAAGGGAGAAAGTATGTGTCAGTTCACTGGTACCGTTTATTTACAGTACACATTCACTTCATAGTCTTACATTAATGAATGATTCAGATGACATTGGATAGTAAAGCATATTGCTAATGGAAAGTAAACCAATCAGCTGTAGCTAAGAAATGAAATGTTTTCGTTGTAGACATTTTGTAAACGAACTTACTCTCCATAAGATTAACATTAGAAATTTAAAACGCCATAAAATGGAAACTTATGGGGTTTTCAAAAATATTTTTTCACTAAAACCTTCCCGAACACATATAGAGCAACTTCCTAAAATTTCATGGCGATCGGATGAGTAGTTTGGCAACGCATAAAGGACATACATACATACAGACAGACATACATTCAATTTTATATATAGAGATTATCACGTAAAACAACCCTTATTGTGGGAAACCTGCACACCCAGTAGTCTACTATTCAATTACTATTAACTGAAGTTCTAGTGAAATTAACTGCGCAGCGTGCTGCGTACCATCACGTCGAAGTTATAAAGCTTAACATACGAGTTAAGTCTTCCGTGTTGTTTGCTAAGTTAGGTAGAATACCTTTTAACACATTGTCTAAAGGTTAGGACAATGATGAGCAATTAAAACTCGTGACTGACAGTTTTATGTTGAGGTCAAGGTGAGATTGGTCATATAAGTTAAAATCTTGCCTTGATGGAAGAACTCCTAACTATAAAATATAATTGAAATGCAGTGTAACCCTCGTAATAAAAACATATAAGGTTTTCGAAAATATTGTTTCACTAAAACCTTCCCAGACACATGTAGAGCAACTTCCTAAAATTTCATGGCGATCGGATGAGTAGTTTGGCAACGCATAAAGGACATACAGACATACATACATTCAATTTTATATATAGAGATAATATATATATATATATATTCTTCTTCAAACTAAAACCTACAACCCGTACAAAGAACGGGCTTACCGCTAGTATATTAGTATTATTATTATTATATTATTGATATGGAAATTCGCTAAATACGCAGGTCTGCTGCGACGGGGGTATTCAGTTATTAAATCCATTGAATATTATTAGTTTTTACGTTAAGAATTTTATTCGATGTGGAGTAAATGCGATTTTTATTTGATTTAAACATCGATATCTTCACAATAACAGCTTTATTTTTTTTCTTTGCAACCTCATAGATGATGTCATTTACGATGCACTACCATTTTGTCTATGTAAAGTAATCTTCTTAGAACAATGTGAGAAGTTATAAACTCCTCCCCCCAATGACATTGTAACCTGCTATACTGATGGCGTGCCCGTAGGTTGCCACTTGTGCCTCAAATGCGGACGAGAATACGCCTTAGAGAGCAGCCTGAAACGACACCTGAAGTTCGAATGTGGCGTCCCTCCTCCATTTAGCTGCTCCAAGTGCTCTTTCAAGACCTTTAATGAGAACAGCTTAAAGGTGCACATGCTCCATAAACATGGATCAGGCCAGTGAACATTACTATGAACTGTACAAATCCATATTGTTGTCAAAATACACATTTTGTTTTTTACAATCTATCAATCTTTTGTGTTTTGAAACATTCCCATTTATCCTGGTCTTTTTTATCTGAGACTAAAAAGATCAATATTATGATAAAGGAAATTCAATAAAAATTTGACTTGTGATCAGCAATTTATGACAAAAATATTTAATTTCCGTTAAAATTTTTAAAAAAGATAAATAATCTAACACTTATTTGTGGCGCTGGGCACAGTTTTAAAAAGTTTCGGGGTAGTATATATTTTAAAGGTTTTCACACGATGCCCCAATCTATGAGTTGCAACATTATTGCATGGTTCAAAGTCTACTTAGTTTGTTAACGTTAATTAGATTAATGCAATAAAGATAATTAGTAAGAAATTTAATTTTTTATTTAAATTTTTTATTTAAATTTAAATTTTTTGTTAATTAATTATCTGCTACCTATATCATTTACCATTTATATTAATATAACACAGATTTATATTCTAAAAACATTATATTCTTATATTGACATGCATATGTCTAAGCTCAACATTTCCCAAAGTGTTGGCAATTTGCATTACCGTATTTTGAAACAGTTATGTCATATGGTTAGTGACATAGTTTTGTTATAATTACAGCTGTTAAGAACTGAATACATTCCCTTTAGAGATAGTATCCATTATCTGACCTATTAACCACAGAGAGGTAAACTAACTAAACATCTTTCAGATGCTTTGTCATAGATAGATTCAGCGCCCGGGTTCAGCGTCAAGCTGCGCTCCGGGTGTGTTCTACATATCGGACAGTATCCAAGCCTGCCGTCCTGGTTGTCGCTGGAGTCATTCCTGTCAAACTTATGGCAGGGGAGAGGGAGGAGATTTATCAGAGGCAAGGCGGGATCAACAAGGATGTTGCAAGGTCTGAAGAGCGCTCCAAAACCTTCCAGCAGTGGCAACATAGCTGGGAGCACGATGCCCGAGGACGATGGACTGCGCGACTCATAGATCAGGTCCAACCGTGCCCACGGTTTGAATAGCGGTATGGCGAGGTGGATTACTTCCTCACTCAGTTTCTGACAGGCCACGGCTATTTAAAGTCATCCCTGTATCGGATGAGCAAACCCGGTTCACCGGATTGCACTTACTGCCCGGGCGTTCCCGACGATGCAGAGCACACTTTCTTCCGCTGCCCCTGTTGGAAAAGGCCCCGTCTGGAGGCTGCAATCCAGTGTCTTGGGTTTAGGTCTTGGGTGTCGGACTCCTCCTGCAACTGCAAGGGGCCCGACCAAAGCGATAACTGTCTCCGGTGCGGAGCCCAAGGCCACAAGAGGAAGGACTGCTCCTCCAGTCTCTCCTGCTTTATTTGCAAGGAAAATGCTCAAAGTAGAGCCTTCAGTCACAGGCTCGGATCTGGTCAGTGTGGTTTCTTCAGAGCCGCACTTGAACAGGCAAAAGGTGGAGGACAGTAATCCGCATCCTTCAGGCCAATCTACAGAGATCCTAAAAGGGTAAATTATTTGAAAAAAACAAGCCCAGAAACAGATATCAGGATTAGCGTGAGTGCACAAAGGGAAATAGAGGGGGGTCGTAGCCAGTGCGTGGCGAAGTGAATACATTAGCTAATTAACTACGAATTTGTGTCTTATAGAAATGTTTTAGGAGGTGTTGATGATTTTATATAATATTGTTGTGTAATGATGTATATATACACAACCGTCTCAAAATTCTTTGCCGGTGTAGCAAGAAGAGCAACTGGTCTATAATTTGATATGTCCGCCCTAGAACCCTTCTTACAAATTAGCACGACTTTGATTAACTTTCAGCGGTTAGGAAAACGATTTTTACTATTTAATACAGTATATGAAACAGTGGCTTTATGAAAAAGTCAGAACAACCCTTAAAATAAACGATGGAATAACATCCGGCCCAAAAGATCGCTTCGACTTGAGTTGTTTTATATCCTGTTTTATCTCCTCTTCCGATATGTGGCTGATAAGGGACAGGCGAAGAAATCGCGTCACTGGTAAGGTCTACCGTTGGAACGGAGGTGTCGTACACTGATTTGAAATATAAAGCAAATGCCTCAGCAGCAGCAACCTACAGGCATAAACCCTTTAACCTACAACCCTCCGAATTCTTTCCTTACTTTTAATTGTTTTTATTTTATTTACAGAAAACAAAGGAGGATATTTACGTTTTGTAAGCACAGGAACATGCTTATCAATTTGAGTATAAAGTAAATTGGAAAACCTATCAGCACTGTCGTCAACACCAGTGCTGTTAATTAAACCGTCCCATGTATACATTTAATTGATTTATGAAGTCCCAAGTAATTTGCTTTCTTATAATTGTAAACTCTTAAGCCTGCATTAAAGACTGAATTCTTATTTTTATTCATTAATTCTAAAGCAAAACTAATACTTAAAACTTATAGTAAAACTATTATCAATCAATCTTAGAACTAGGAACATCTTCATAAACACATAAATCATGGATACTTGTAAACACAAAATCAAAAGTTCTGCCACAAAAAATTAATATGTTATTTTTAAAATTTAAGCCAAACATTTCAACAAAGAAAGATCAAACACAAACAAAGAAAGTTGTCTATACAGTTAGTTCTCCACCATTAGATAAATTAAATGTAACACAAGATATATGTAAATTAAAATCAACAATAATTGAAAGCTTTTCGTTATTTTAAAACATACTGTTCAAATTTGTTATAAAAAATTTTATAAACATTTATAGATGAATCAGAGGAAAATAAACAAATCTTAAAATTACTGAAAGATTCTTAGAAAATGTAAGTTAAGAATATTATAGCTTATTATTATATTATTGATTTGGAAATTCGCTGAGGACGCAGGTCTTCTGCCACGGGGGTATTTACACACACAATCAGTGTGAGCAGACCAAGACAGCCTAGGTCTATATTTAGGCCTAAAAGCTTGACAGGAAGCTCAGTATAATTATTTCTTCAAACTGCAGATTAGCGTTTGAGTTTTTTCTGCGTTTAGTTGGAGCTTATTATTTTGGAACCAATTCCAGGTAATTCCAAAATATATTAAAAATGAAATGATTTTGTCTCGAGTAAGACTGTATATCTATGCAGTGGCATTATGTCAATATGTAACAGTATGACTGGATAGAAATTTATTTTCGTACAATTGACTCAACCTCCTATGTATTTTCATTCTCAGTATTTGGTCACAGTATTTCATACCTATTGTTCTATATACTCGATTATTATATTCTTTAATCCACTTTAGAAGCATATCCAACCTTGAGTAGAAAAGTTGAACAATAAATGTACTTAAATAATACGTTGATTAATATTTAACTCTTACACGAGTGTTTGAAAATTTTAAACGAACAATTCTTTACCGTATTCATATTTACTATTCTTGACACCAGCGGAGTTTGGAATGGATTTTATCGCTCTGTTATTATATGTCCAGTTTTATTCTTAGCAGGTACTGCATTTAAGCTTTCGTAGAAAAATCATCTATTAAAATGAGTTTTGTTTCGAGTAAGACTGCATATCGATTAAATCAATGTGTATGGTTTCATGATAAGACTTAAGCCCGGGATCATGTTATTTTTTCATCTTTAGGTGCCCAAAGTCCAAAAAAAATAGTCGTTAAAATTTATATATATATATATATATATATATATATGTATGTGTGTGTGTGTGTGTGTGTGTGTGTGTGTGTGTGTGTGTGTGTGTCTGTTAGCACGATAGTAAAAATGGTCCGATCGAGACCAAATTTGGTAGAGACGTGTATTCCTACAAATGCTCGGACGAGTTCGTAAACCAGACATATCGGTCAAAAGGAATGGGTAGTTTGGGGGGGGGGGTTTGTACCCCAAAAATGTTTTTTTTTGCGTTTTTACGATATAATTTTTACAAATTTCAAATTTTATCTTTCAATATTAGAATCACCTTAAAAATGAGGTTTTAGCGTTTTTCACATGTAAATTTAAAAATTTCCAATTTTATATTTCACCATTGGAATCAGCTTAAAAAACTACACAATTAAGTACCTTAACTCTTTTCTCTATCTCCAACGGTCACCGAGATATTATAAAATCTAAACACAGTACGTTTTATTGTGGGGCTCCAATGTTAATCTTATGGAGGATAGGGGAAAATTAATATTTCCCATATTAATCAATATTTTTTAATGGAACTTGATATTTAGCTTCATGTGGTTGAGATCTATCCTTTTATGCTTAAAAATCATAGTTTATGTGTTTTTCATGGCAGCAAACCTGCATACTCTTTTCCCATATTAATCATACAGGGAATAGGCAAACTCCTTTATTTATGAACAGATGTTGATGAAAGTTGGTATTATTGATTAAAATAAAAATTATTTATGGTAGAAATGACTACTTTCAGTGTTCCTCACAGCAGATAACCTGCACACTCTTTGCCATGTTAATCTTATGGAGAATAGGCAAATAATTCTCATGTTTATGGACAGATTTTTATAAAACTTGTCATATTTTTTATTATTATTATATTATTGATTTGGAAATTGCTGCAACGGGGGTATATATATGTATATATATATATATATATATATATATATATATATATATATATATGTGTGTGTGTCTGTTAGCACGATAACCCTAGTAAAAATGGATACGAGACATAGATAAGGATGAGTAAGGATTAAACGGCATAGATGGGAGCACAGTTCGACATATTTGTTACTATTATTTGAATGTCTGCCTAAACACTGTGTTTTTATTGCATCTGTAGCAGTTCCTACACTTGGGGCTCCTAGGGTTGGATTCAACTTATTATAGCATTAGCATTTTATTCCCCTATGTTTTATAGCTTTTTAGCAAATTTCCCATAGGGAATAAGCTATTACCGTAGGTCCTATGCCAAGACTTAAGCCCGGGATCCTTTTTTTTATTTAGGTGCCCAGAGACCAAAAAAAGTCGTGAGAATTTATTATTAATATATTTATATATATATATATATATATATCTATATATAAAATTGAATGTATGTATGTCTGTCTGTATGTATGTATGTATGTCCTTTATGCGTTGCCAAACTACTCATCCGATCGCCATGAAATTTTAGGAAGTTGCTCTATATGTGTCCGGGAAGGTTTTAGTGAAAAAATATTTTCAAAAACCCCATAAGTTTCCATTTAATGGCATTTTAAATTTCTAATGTTAACCTTATGGAGAGTAAATTTGTTTACAAATTGTCTACAATGAAAACATTTGATTTCTTAGCTACAGCTGATTGGTTTACTTTCCATTAGCAATACCGTATGCTTTACTATCCAATGCCATCTGAATCATTCATTAATGTTAAATTATGAAGTAAATGTGTACTGTAAAAAATGAACAGCTTTATTCACCACGTTAATAGTTTACTGTTTTGGGGGATTGTGTATTTATATTTTTATTTTCTGTCTGATTAAAGTCACATGTTTATATGATAATTACAATGTTTATATTGTTACGTTTATTATAATAATCAGCTGTTGTATATATTTCCTATAAAAGCCGTATTACAGTTAGGTTTCGTTTGGGTTTGGATTGGATTTGAAAATTGTGAATTAATCAACTCAGATTTATTTGTTTTATGGGAATGTTATTAATATGTTTTATCGTTTCAGTATTGTTATTCACTATGCAGCGACCTAGAATATATAACCTTTCACAATGAAGCCTTATTGCTATTCGACTTCAGAACATGGCCAATCTTAAAGTTAACATGTGTTTACTGTGAGACGTTACGAAGTTCGCCGGGTCAGCTAGTATATACATATATGACTTCGGTCCATGTGGGGAACCAATTCCAATATATTTAAAAATGTTGTATGGCAGCTATAAGTTTTTTTTGGGAATAAATGATTTTTCATTTTCATTTTCATATGTATGTCTCAATGTTCGGACACGAAAGGGCTTCTTCGAATCGGATCACCATCTATTACAGGTAAAGATAAGACCTATTCCAAGCAACAGGAAAAGAGGGACAAAAAAGATCCCAAGTCCTGATCCCGAATACATAAAACTACACAAAGTAAATATCACTGAATAAATTAAACAGGAAAATACAGGAACATGGGAAAATCTGGTAAGATTCACACAAAGCGCGATGAAGATAGCAGTACCACCGAGAATACGTAAGCATAGGTGGTGGAACATCACCTGTTATCAAGCCCTAGACAGAAGAACACAATCCAGGAAAAACTACAATAGTCACACACTTGAAAAATGGCAAGAATTCCATACAATACAGAAACAAACCTCCAAGGAAATTAGACGGTAAAAACGCACATACGATAAAAAGAGACTAGACGAGATTGAAGAAGACTTTAAGAAAAACAACACAAGAAATTTCTACAAGACTTTCAGAGAAAACATCAGAGGATATCAACCACAACGTACGTGTTTCAAAAGACCAGACGGTACACTGGAAACCAATGCCAAAGCAAACTGCAGAATCCAAGCCGAATATTTCAACACACTACTAAATTGTGAAGAAACAACAGAGAGATTGATACAAGAAACAACCGAACAAAATCCAGACACAAAACCACCAACAGTCATAGATATAAAAGACATCATCAAAGAACTGAACAACAGGTCGCCGGGTGAAGATGGAATTATAGCGGAAATTTGAAAATTAAATGATAGGGAAATCACAGAGAAACTACACACGATAATTACAAGAATTTGGGACACAGAAACTATACCACAAGACTAGAAGTGTGCATTGATACATCCATTGCACAAGAAAGGAGACAAAACAGACCCGAACAACTACAGAGAAATCTCCCTACTACCAATTACATACAAGATACTATCGAAGGCACTACTCTACAGACTGGAGAAACAAGTGGACCACCAATTAGGAGAATATCAGGGAGGCTTCAGAAGAGGACGATCGTGTGCAGAACAGATCTGGAATCTCAGAACTATCCTGAGAATGAGACAAGCAAGGAACACGGTGATAACCTTTGTGGACTTATGACTGGCATATGACTCAATAGACAGACAAACATTGCTTAACACACTAAAAGAATACGGTCTTGATGGAAAAACCTTGAGACTCATACAACAGACACTAACAGACACCACAGCAAAAGTAAACTTCATGGGAGAAATATCAGAACCATTCGAGATCAAAACTGGTGTAAAACAAGGTGACGGGCTATCACCACTACTGTTCAATATTGTACTAGACAAGATCATAAAGGAGTGGGAAAAACATGTGAAAGGGATACAACTGGGGAGGAAGAGAGAAGTAAGAACATGGAAAAAATGCCTCGCGTTTGCAGACGACCTAGCCGTACTCAGCAACAACAGGGAAGAAGCGCAAGAAGCGCTAGAGAAACTACACGAAATTGCAAAGAAAACTGGACTACAAATATCATACGGAAAAACACAATACATGGAAAAACAGAAGAACAACACTTCAAAAATGAAGACAAAATATGGAATAATAGAAAGAACAAAAACTTTCAAATACCTAGGGGAAATCATACAAGTAAACGGAACAAATAAGGAAGCCAACGCAGAAAGAACAATGAAATTACAGAAAGCATACAAACTGACATGGGCTCACTATAACAAGAGGAACATATCTAAACAGGCAAAATTAAGACACTATGACACAGTGGTACTGCCAGAAGCAATATATGCAGCAGAAACAACAATAATAAAAGCTTGCAACATAAAAGAAACAGAGAAAATAGAGAGAAAGATACTAAGGAAAATATATGGCGCAGTCAAAAGGGAAAACATCTGGATCAAAAGACCGACAGAAGAACTATACATAGGCAGAGAAAAACTAACAGAAGTCATCAGAAAACGAAGAGTACAATTCTATAAACATATACTGAGAATGGATGACACAAAATTAACAAAGACGATTTTTAACATAACCAAAGGCTCAACATTAGTGACATGGTTTCATGAAGTTAAAAACGACCTCAAAGAATTAGGGATCAAAAGTAAAGACATACAAAACAGAGAAAGATTCAAGAACTTAATCAGGAAGACAAAATTAAAAGAACAAAAACAGACTGGGAAAAAATGGACGAAACAAAGGAAAGAAGAACACAGCACAGTAATGAAACAAATATGGAAAAGAAAGAAAGAACAAAGAAAACCGTAAAAAAGCTACTAAAACTAAACAGGGATACGAATGGAATGAAGAACAGAAGCAGAACACAAAGAAATAATTAAGAGGTTTTGGGAAGAACGGAAAAGAATGCAAAATCATGAGAAAATTTAAGTCAAACACTGTCCTAGTGGCAACAATGTAGATAATAATAATAATAATAATAATAATATATATATATATACTAGTGTTACCCGGCGAACTTCGTACCGCCTAAAACTAATGTATACAATTTTATAGAACCTTTCAAATCATTTCATCACAGCTTATAATTTTGTAAACACTAAAATTATAAAACCTGACACTGCACCATTTTCTGCCCTCTGGGTCGGAGCCCTTTGGTATATTAATTTCAATTCTATTCTAGTAGCCTGAATCAACTTATAGTAACAGTAGAACATTATTGCAGAAATTGTTTTCGAAAAAGGGGGCTTTGTAATTGGGTCAGTTTGAGGGATGGAAATGGAGTAACCATCCTCACCATAGCAAAACATCAGAGGATACTGCAAATCATCATACGATCTGTGAGTTTCACTAATACGCTGCAGTCTATCCGATCTACTCTTCATTATAATGTCTCTTTTTTCAAATTCTTGGCCTACAATAACTGCACCAACTTCTCCTGTTACTGGTTCATTATACCTGCCTCTATGGGCATTGACATACTTTTTATCCGCATGAATGACCATCTTGAACTGTCTACCTGGTTCTTTCTCACTTTCAATGGCACATTCAAAATCCATAATATAGTTTTTACAATTGTGAAGCATATTCTGCAATAATTGTTGGACCAATGCTGGTTTGACTCCTGCCTGGTATACTTACAACGTGCCGTTGTTTACTTGCTGTCATCACCGATAAAATACAGTTAAAAAACTGATGGTCGTCATTGTTGGATGACGGCAATAAGCTACCAATTAAATGGTATATTTGACCTTGTACTTTAAATGTTGGCATAAACCCACTTTCAACGATTTGCTTAGCTCCAAGAGATATCATTTGAAAAGCGCTGTTGTATTTTCTGGAGTTGTTACGGAAATGCTCACTTTCGGGATGGTCACCAACAATGAGGCTATGAAGTTGTTCAGGTCGCTTTTCAAGATGGATTACGCAAACCCTCCCACTGCTGCAACACAACCCCTTTGACTCGTGTTTCCATTTTCATGCCTTACAATAAATGCATACATTATTCTGGGCTCCAATCGCAATATTCTTATCTGATTCATAACAGATGTCATGGTCATATTTAAATCCAGAGTGGTGTTTGCAGTCCACAGTTTGTTTTTACGATGATGTTTGTTTTTTTTCGTTATTTCTGTCATATTTTGAAACTGCAACCCTGTTTACTTCTGGATTTTTGAGTGTGTATCTTTTAACAGCCACTCAATTTACCTCAGGGTTTTCTTGCGTGTTCTTCTTAACTGCAGCTCGGTTGACTTCTGGATGTGTCTTTTTATACTTAGCTGCAGACTCACGTAGTTGTTTTAAACGTGGCAAATTCGAGAATCGCCCTCTCCGCTTGGTTATTTTCTTGTTTACATCTACATTGTCTTCCTTATGTTGTTTCATAGGGAGGTTCTTCAGGTTGTGAAGAAGGTTTTCATTTTAATCTCTCAGGTGTTAGTTGCACTGTTTGTTAGGTGCCGTGTTCATCAAAGTTTACCATCTCACTTCCATTGCTTGGTAATCTTCCAGTCATTTTGACAGGTGTTGCCTCGATAACGTCAAAGTTCCCATTACTAAGACTTCCACTAAACAGTATATGGAAATATGATACTCTCAAGCTGAACCTTCTCTTCCAAAGCTCTGGAGTAAAATACCATTGTGGTGCACTCTGAATACACAGTGGTAAATGTCAGATGCTGCAATTAACTCGCATGCTGAACAATATGTGGTTGGTTTTAGCATCTCAATCCGATAGTGTTCAGGTGAGGTATAATTTTCTCCTTTTGAAACATGATTTAAAATTTAAAATTTATGCCAATTAGCCGAAACGTAGGTTACAATTTTTCCCCTGACTTCATTTGTGAACAGATTATTTCCATGAAGTAGATAGTATGTTGCGTGAAAGACATGACCCATCTGGGGGCATTACAACAACACTAAAAAGAGAATAGTTTTCTCTGTAAAATACTAACTGTCCATTTCAAAAGATTTTAATCAATTATTGTATAAAAAATAAGAGAAGAACACTACGAAAATCACTAAAATGATTTAAGATCAAAGATCACAATTCAAACTGAAACCGTATCACAGTAAATAAAAAACATAAACAAACCAACAAAACCAGCTGTATGCTGAAGTTTGACAGTAATAAATAGAATAGATTATCTTCTTAAAATTTTTCTATATGAATGACTTTTTATACCTAGTCCATTATAAAGTGATTTTTTTAATAGCTCAAAGTACAATCTAATTTGACTTTAAAATTACATAGTTAAATTATTATTATTACTATGTTTTATTAAATAAATTAATATTATATTCATAAAGTATTTAGATGTCTTTGGGTTAGTGTTTTCTGTATGTTTTGCTTGCTTCTTTGGCTTGACTCTACGGTAAAGTTCAAACACTTGCTTTTTAATATGGTAACTTTAAAGACGTTTAGGGTAGAGATTTATGGGAAAATCGTCACAAAAACTATTACACTTTCCTATCTTTAATCTAAAGAATATATACGTGTACATCCAAAGTTTCACCTCTCTAGCTAGACGGGATGTGAGAGAATTATTAGTGATGAGTGAGTGAGAGCTTTGACGCACACACACGCGCGCGCGTGCGCGCGCACACACACACACACACACACACACACACACACACACAATCAAATATTCTATAATAATACAAAATAAGGTATCAACCTTTTAGACATATCAGATAGCAAAAAGAAAATATAAAAATATACAACAGCTGATTATTATTATTATTATAAACGTAATTTGTATAAACATTGTCATTATTTATAATTCCGCCAACAAATAAACATTTAATTTTTAATCATAAAACATAGTCACAAAAATTCGTTCTGAGAAATATTAAATTTATACAGTAATTAGATACCATTGAGTACTTAATATTTTATGCTTGCTTCATTGGCTTTCTCAATGGTTCAAATAAAAACAGCTGCTGTTTAAATCTTAAAAGGTAAGATACATATGTTGGAATCCAAAACTAAATTATTTCCCCATAAGATTAACATGGGAACTTTGAAGGCGTATAGGGTGGAGATTTATGGGAAAATCGTCGTTAGACTTTCCTATTTTAGGCCTAAAGAATCAGTATACCAAATTTCAGCCTCCTAGGTAATCGGGAAGTGGGAGAATTAGTGATGAGTGAGTCAGGGCTTTGAATTTTATATATTAAAAGAAGATACATATATATATATATATATGTGTGTGTGTGTGTGTGTGTGTGTGTGTGTGTGTGTGTGTGTGTGTGTGCACGGGCGCGCGCGTGTGTGTCTGTGAACACGATAACTCTCGTGAAACTAGACCTATCGAAACAAAATTTGGTAGAGCCTTGTGTTCCTACTTTGCTCGGACGAGTACATAAACCAGAAATATCGATCAATTTGAACGGGTAGTTTAGGGGAGTTTTTAATAAAAAGTTGGGTTTTTCCGTTTTTTATATGTAGTTGAAAGAAACTTTAAATTTTATATTTCACCACTAGAATCAGCTTAAAAAATGACACAATTTAGTTCTGTAACGCTTTTCCCTATCTCCAACGTTTACCGAGATATTAAAAAATCTAAACCCGGTTCGTTGTATTTTGGGGCTCCAATGTTAATATTAGGGAGGATAAGGAAAAAATAATATTTCACTTACTAACCAATATTTTTGGATGCAACTTTATATTTAGCTTTGTATGGTTAAGGCCCACCCATTTTTTGCTTAAAATCATAGTTTATGTGTTTGGTAATGGCAGCTAACCTGCAAAGTCTTTTCCTATGTTAATCATATAGAGAATAGGCAAACTCTTTTATTTGTGGACAGATGTTAATGAAACTTTGTATAAATGGTCAAAATAAAAGTAGTAAAAATAGGTCCCTTAGTTGCCATCGGCTGTGGGACTATTAATTAACAGTCCTGTCTAAGGAACATGTCAGCTTTATTACTGACTAAGGCTGACATGTTCCTTAGACAGGACTCTTGTTACTGAACAAGACTACAAGATCGTGCCACAATAATGTTACACTAAAACCTCATTCATGCTTGGCTTAAAATACCTACCTTGTAGTATGGTCACCATTTCAATAATCTAATCTAATCAGTTGAAATTTATTCACATCACCCAATAATTCAGTAAAACTCAATGTATAAAAAATGTTCGTGTAGGCGTACACCAGGTTAACGGAACTACAGCTTGGCATGTGGTTCAAATTTGTTCTATTTGTAAGTCCATGCCACTGTTGGACATAGATAATATTTCCAGTACTGTAATGTAATTCAAACATGGTACATTATCGTTTTAAGAAAGTAAATCATCAACACATACGAAATGAACATCTTTAAACTGAAAAAATTGTCAAATTTAGGTTATATATTTACAGTTTTAGCTATAGACTTTTATTTTTATCTAACGTGGGATATTTCGAAACCCAAAAGATTCAAAGGCTGTATGGATAATTCATGTGTATTTTGACAGCGATAATGGGTTGTACCACCTTAATAAATCTAGGTTCACTGGTTAGACTTATGTTTTTTGAACATGTGCTTTTTCAAATTATCCTTAAGGTGAGTCTTGAAGGAACACTTGGAGCAGCTGAATTGAGGAGGTACGCCGCACTCGTACCTCAGGTGCCGCGTCAGGTTGCTTTTCTGGGCGTACTCTCGTCCACATTTAGAGCAGCTGAATTGAGGAGGTACGCCGCACTCGTACCTCAGGTGCAGCGACAGGCTGCCTTTGTGGGCGTACTTTCGTCCGCACTTGGAGCAGCTGATTTGAGGAGGTACGCAGCACTCGGACCTCAGGTGCCGCGACATGGCGCTTTTTCGGGCGTACTTTCGTCCGCACTTGGAGCAGCTGAATTGAGGAGGTACACCGCACTCGGACCTCAGGTGCCGCGTCAGGCTACTTTTCTGGGTGTACTCTCGTCCGCACTTGGAGCATGCGTGGTTACCTGCAGGCACACCATCGGTGTAGTGGGAAGTTTCTGGGTTCCCAACTTTTTGTAAAAAAAATTTAGTTACTTTTTGTTAACAAGGCATTTCATTGGTTACAACATAATATTCGAAGTCACAATTAAAAATTTTAATTTAAAACGTTATTGCGAATATTTTGATGTTAAAATAAAAACAGATTCAAATGAAATTTGTATCGTCAAAAATCATAAGTAGCAACAAATACCATACAATAAATTTTAAAGCTAAGAATAAAACTAGTGTAAAAACCGCCACGCGTTGTAGTAATGCACAAAACCGATTTATTAGGCTTAGGTTTGATGGTTAATATAGAACATATTATACTTATTATTACCTTCTCAATTTGTTGCCTATCCAGCGCTAGTGGCCTAACTCATAGAAAGCATTCACGTAATTTGCCGCCGCTAGCTGGCTAGTTTGAGGTTAGGGCACGTAGAACTTACTACCACGTGTAACATATATTTGTGTTCCGATCTTGTTCTATGAGGTTTTTTTATAATGTCGTTCTTCTGTGGCGTCGAGCCTGTGGAGTTGTATTCCACGTGGAGTGTATAAAAAGGCAGGGCGGTGAAGGTGTTACATCGAGGTCATGTAAGGATTGGAAGTGTAAGGAGTGTCACCAGACAGCAACCAACACGGGTTCCTCGTCAGTCACTACGGTGTATACTAAATAATGTTTTCTTAAGGTTATGGAAAGCTTTAAAACTGAAATATCTAAGGAGCTTAAATCCGTTTAAAATGAAACTGTGGAGTTTAGAATTTCAGTCCAGCACTTATCTGATTACATGGATGATATAAACAAGCAGTTTTCTGAATTTCAAAAGTATTTAAATAAAATAATAACTAAAAGTTTTGAATGGCGTTCTGGCAATAACAACTGACTTGTAACTTGCTCGAAAACATTCTAGAAATCCTAAAATTCTTGAAAGAATCGCTAACTCTACAGTTTAGTGAGCGAGTACTGCAATGGTCTCATTTATTAGCTAAGCTTGTAAATTAAGCTGAAGCATATTCTCCGACCAAGTCAAATGATGAGAACATCTATTCGTGGTTTGATTCTACAATCGTATTAACATTGTTATATGTTGAAAACATCTTTGCTGAGGCACAAGAACAAACCCCGTTGAATCCTGGAAACATGTATCCATGTATCTTCGGCTAATAACACTGCAGATTGTGGCTCAAAAGGTTTGCTGGTATCGGAATGGATTACAAATAGTTTGGCTTAAAATATAATGATAATAATAATAATATGTTTATTCCATTATGTTTACACCATTTATATGTTTTCAAGGTTTTAAAACTTTTATGTCCGGATTGGAAATACCGGAACTAGTAATTTATTTTACAGCACAAGACGATATAAGCAAGAAATATTCCGCTTACCTAAAGTAAATAAAACATTATTCAAGCATTGTTCTCAGTCTTTATAAAAGTCCGAAGTATTTCAACCAAATATTTTAAATATTAATATTTCACCATTGAAATCAGCTTAAAAAATGACACAATATAGTTCTGTAAACTTTTCCCCTGAAAAATCCCCCTAAAAAAAATCCCTAAAAATCTAAACCCAGTTCGTAGTATTTTGGGGCTCCAATGTTAATATTAGGGAGGGTAAGGAAAAATACATTTTTCACTTACCAACCAATATTTTTGGATCCAACTTTATATTTAGCTTTATATGGTTGAGATCCCTCCATTTATGCTTAAAAATCATAGTTTATGTGTTTGGTAATGACAGCTAACCTGCAAACTCTTTCCTACGTTAATCATTTAGAGAATAGGTAAACTCCTTTATTTGTGGACAGATGTTAATGAAACTTGGTATAAATAGTCAAAATAAAATATAGTTGATGCTATAAATACCTTTTTTCAGTGTTTCTCATGGCAGAAAACCT
The DNA here is from genome assembly GCA_023375725.1 of Nephotettix cincticeps. Lineage (NCBI taxonomy): Eukaryota > Metazoa > Arthropoda > Insecta > Hemiptera > Cicadellidae > Nephotettix > Nephotettix cincticeps. Next base: position 54,293,172 of record CM041790.1, on the reverse strand, counting down.
GCAAACTCTTTTATATGTGAATCTTATGGGGCAAAACTTAAGAGGTAAATAACAACCTGTCATATTTATCGACAGATATTTATAAATCTTGTCACATATAACTATTTATTATGATATTATTGATTTGGAAATTTTCTGAGTACGCAGGTCTGCTCCGACGGGGGTATTAAGTTTTAATATCTGGCAGCAGCGATTTCCTTAAAACATTACTGTACGTATTTATAAATTCCACAAAATAATAATTTGCACTAAATTCTTAATCGCATTTGAACGATTCCCTCTCAAATAAATTCATTGTAACATTAACCTCCAAACAGGATCAAAAATAGATCACAACTAACAAGATAATGGAACATAAACAACAGGTTTCAACAAAATTTTCCCTCGCGAAACCACAAGCAATTGCTATTCGTTTTAAGAAATACTACTCAGCACGTGTAAAAGGTTATTCACCTCAGTTATGGTAGTTATTAAAATCTAAACTTTGTAGTTTAAGCAGTTGATTTAGCTTTATTCAGCTTGACTGGGATGGTGGCGTCATCCTGTAATCCAGCTACTTGGAGGTCACAAATTGTGGATAGTTGTGAGCGATGGTCGGTGGATGTGGTGTTCTCTTGTGTGGATTAACGTCCGCACTATTAAATACTACGTTAATCCGCAAAGACCATCCTCATAATTAGACCAATTCGTAATCCAGAGGCGTGGTTCGGATTCCAAGTTAAACTGTAGGTCCCTTAGTTGCCATCGGCTGTGAGGCTATTAATTAACAGTCCTGTCTAAGGAACATGTCAGCCTTAGTCAGTAACCAGACTACAAGATCGCGCCACAATCATCTTACACTCAATCCTCATCCATACTTGGCTTAAAATACCTACCTTGTAGTATGGTTGCCATTTTAATAATCTAATCTAAACAGTTTAATTTTATTCACTTCACCTAATATTTCAGTAAAACTCAATGTATAAAAAATGTTCTTATAGGCGTACACAAGGTTGTCGGAACTACAGCTTGGCATGTGGTTCAGATTTGTTAATTTTGTAAGTCCATGCCACTGTTGGACTTAGATAATATTTCCAGTACTGTAATGTAATTGAAAACATGGTACATTATCGTTTTAAGAAAGTAAATCATTAACACATACGAAATGAATATCTTTAAACTGAAACAAAATTGTCCTGTGTGTCCTGTGTCAAATTTTGGTTTTACATTTACAGTTTTAGCTATAGACTTTTAGTTTTATCTAACTTGGGATATTTCAAAACCCAAAAGATTCAAAGGCTGTATGTATAATTAATGTGTATTTTGACAGTGTCAATGGGTTGTACTACTATAATAAATCTAGGGTCACTGGTCAGAATTATGTTTTTTTTAACATGTGCTTTCTCAAATTATCCTTCCGGCGAGTCTTAAAGGAACACTTAGAGCAGCTGAATTGTGGAGTTACGCCGCACTCGTTCCTCACGTGTCGCGTCAGGCTGCTTTTCAGGGCGAATTCTCGGCCGCACTTGGGGCAGCTGAATTGAGGAGGTACGCCGCACTCGGATCTCAGGTGCAGCGACAGACTGCTTTTTCGGGCGTACTTTCGTCCGCACTTGGAGCAGCTGAATTGAGGAGGTACGCCGCACTCGTACCTTAGGTGCCGCGTCAGGTTGCTTTTCTTGGCGTACTTTCGTCCGCACTTGGAGCATACGTGGTTACCTGCAGACACACCATCGGTGTAGTTTGAAGTTTCTGGGTTCCCAACTTTTTGTAAAAAACGTTTAGTTACTTTTTGTTAACAAGGCATTTCATTGGCTACAACATAATATTCGAAGTCACAATTAAAAATTTTAATTTAAAACGTTATTGCGAATATTTTGATGTTAAAATAAAAACAGATTCAAATGAAATTTGTATTGTCAAAAATCATAAGTAGCAACAAATACCATACAATAAATTTTAAAGCTAAGAATAAAACTAGTGTAAAACCGCCACGCGTTGTAGTAATGCACAAAACCGATTTATTAGGCTTAGGTTTGATGGTTAATATAGAACATATTATACTTATTATTACCTTCTCAATTTGTTGCCTATCCAGCGCTAGTGGCCTAACTCATAGAAAGCATTCACGTAATTGGCCGCCGCTAGCTGGCTAGTTTGAGGGTAGGGCACGTAGAACTTACTACCACGTGTAACATATATTTGTGTTCCGATCTTGTTCTATGAGTTTTTTTATAATGTCGTTCTTCTGTGGCGCCAAGCCTGTGGAGTTGTATTCCACGTGGAGTGTATAAAAAGGCAGGGCGGTGAAGGTGTTACATCGAGGTCATGTAAGGATTGGAAGTGTAAGGAGTGTCAACAGACAGCAACCAACACGGGTTCCTCGTCAGTCACTACGGTGTATACTAAATAATGTTTTCTTAAGGTTATGGAAAGCTTTAAAACTGAAATATCTAAGGAGCTTAAATCCGTTTAAAATGTAACTGTGGAGTTTAGAATTTCAGTCCAGCACTTATCTGATTACATGGATGATATAAACAAGCAGTTTTTTTAATTTCTAAAGGATTTAAATAAAATAAAACCGAACATGTCAAATGACGTTCTGGCAATAATATTTGACTTGCATCTTGCTCGAAAACGCTCTAGAAATCCTAAAATTTTTGAAAGAATTGCTAACTGTACAGTTTAGTGCGCTAAGGACTTCAAAGGTCTCTTTCTTATTATGTAGGTATTTTTCTATAGCTTGACAGTTCCCACTCATGTATGTATAGCTATGCAATTATTTTTAGCACTATAGCAAAATTTTACGATCCTGCGGTTTCATTACACCTTTCACACTCCCGGTTAAGAGTTTTATGCAACTATTTTGGACTATATGTAACAACTGGGATGAACCACTACCGTTACATATGACTCTTAAATGGGAATAAACTCTTTGCGATACCCAATGCATAACAGATGTTTCGATTTCTCAAAGTTTTAAAAGTCTTAAAACTTGTTTTGCTACTATATTATATTATATATTATAAAATAGCGAAATTACTATTAAAACTTGCTTATTACGCCTTGTGCTGTAACATAGATTACTCGATCCAGTATTTTCACTACGGACATAAAAAAGTTTTAAAACTTTGAAAACATATAAATGCTGTATTCGAATAAACATATTGTTAATATTATATTTTAAGCCAAAATATTTTTAATCAATGAGAATGTGAATTACATTATGATTTTTAGAGCTATATAGGGTGTTACACATCAAATGAGAGATAAGTAAATTTAAGTCTTCCTCCCACACGAATTATACCGTTACTATCTATAAATAGATTAAGTCTTAAAATACGTGAACTGTAACGCTTCTTCTTAGTGATTGTTGAGATTTCTTCTGAAAACACTTCCTTCTGCACGCAAAAAATGTTGAAAAACTACACTTTCAAAGCCTAATAATAATATTACAAATATAAGTTTGTAGTTTCCTTTCTGTCAACAGAGGGTCAATAATTTACTTTGCAGAACATGTTGTACAACTAGCATCAAATACAGTCAGGATCCAATGGTGAGTTAACAAATATCGAGGTTGAGAAAGAGAATTATAATGATATTTTGACATATGTCCAAATTATAAAAGCTCTTCAATAAAGTACAGTTGGTACAGTTGTGTGAATTTACGGTTTGACGCAAATTTCCGTTCCATAGCATTGAAACGAAATTCGTTGGTTTGTTTGGAGAATCCAAGGACAGATATTATTATGGTTATATTATTATTTTCTGTCATAATAGAACAAAAACTTTTCAGTGACTTTGTGTCACAAAAGCTGTGTCATTAAAGTTTAATCAACAGATTATGTTTACGGTGGAAGATGATGTTAACAATTTTATCGTCATCCCTACTGTCCATTATTAAACACTGGTTTTGAATAATTAATAGTTTATGAGACTACTAAGGATGAAAACTGTCATTCAAAGATGGATCATCGTTATTAAACTACATTTCAACAAGAATTAGTTAATCATACTTTATAATGTTTCTGATCCATACTTGCCATATTATGAGAATTTGTTAGGCAGTGGTTTATGTGTTGTTATTAAAGAATCTCCATATCTCCGATTTTGGGAAAATATAAATAATATTACCTGTGTCACCTGTGGACGGTTTTTCCTCAAGTGCACACTGTCTATGACGGTCTTGGTCTTCAGCAGAACACGTATTCTCTGAAATTTGAAGCTTTAGTTATTTATCCAACTATTGTTGGATGTTCACATAATTGTCTTCATAAAATTCATTATGAATGAACAGTATCAGTGTTCTGACAAATACGTACACAATTACTTATACATTTAATACAATTACATAATATGCGTTTTTTGTTCTATAGAATATTTTTTTAGAATCTCCATATCTCCGATTTTGGGAAAATATAAATAATATTACCTGTGTCACCTGTGGACGGTTTTTCCTCAAGTGCACACTGTCTATGACGGTCTTGGTCTTCAGCAGAACACGTATTCTCTGAAATTTGAAGCTTTAGTTATTTATCCAACTATTGTTGGATGTTCACATAATTGTCTTCATAAAATTCATTATGAATGAACAGTATCAGTGTTCTGACAAATACGTACACAATTACTTATACATTTAATACAATTACATAATATGCGTTTTTTGTTCTATAGAATATTTTTTTTAAATATTCAACCAATCTCTTTGAATAAAAACAAATTAAAATAAGTAATTGAAACAAACTGATACAAAGTAATTGTTTCAGTTTTTTCGTGGATGTAGCCCAAGGAAATTCTTTTAGTGGATTTTGTTGGGAGATGCGCCTCTCTTAATGCCTTGTTCATTATCCAGGTATTTAGGAAAGTACACAAGCTAAGAAACTTTAGCTTGGTATAATGTCTTAGATAGTTGATTAAAATTTCGAAAAATTATTACTCAGAAATATTAACACATAATCTTAATTTCCGTTATATCTTGGGACATTATTAGGACTTAAATGCCATTTTTAAATACCCCCGTTGCAGCAGACCTGCGTACCCAGTGAATTTCCAAATCAATATGACAAGATTGATCAGTTAATACCGGTTGATAAATTTGAGCATTTGCCTATCCACCGTAACTTTAACATGGGAAAGAGTATGTAGGTTTGCTGCTTTAAAACAGCAGTATAAGTAGGAATTTTTACCATAACCTATTTTTATTCTAATCATGTATCAAGTTTTATTATTATCTTGACATAAATAAATGAGATTGCATATTCTCCATAAGATTAACATGGTAAAGAGTATGCGGGTTTGCTGCAGAAACACATGAACTATGATTTTTTAGCATAAACTTACGGATTCCAACCACATAAAGTTAAATACAAAGTTTCATTTAAAATTGTTGTTTAGTAAGGAATATATTAATTTTTCCTTATTCTCCATAAGAATAGCATTGGAGCCCCTAAATACAAAGTACTGTGTTTAGATTTTTTAATATCTTGTTAACCATTGGAGTGTTTTAATATTACCACAAATACATAGCTTAAGTATACTATCTTAGTTAATACCAGTTGAGACGGCTGGTGGTAAAAAAACTCAAAATACTACCGCTAGGCCTAAGACAATTTATTGCTCGAGGTAAAAAGCCTCGCCCTGACGCTATCCTCATTCGGCCAGCCACGGGCAAGACGTACGCAGACCTGTTGAAGGATATTGAGGCAATTTAAAACCTGAAGATTCTGGAGCAGACATCAGAGGGATCAGACAGACACAAACTGGTGGAGTGCTAGTTGAGCTTGGGACGAAAGCTTTTAACAAGCAAGAGTTTAGTTTGGCACAGAGGAGGGAATAGGACTGTTAAAAGTCAAGAACTAAGAGCTTCCATTGAAATCCGTGATATGGATGGTCTTACAACAAAGGGAGAGGTCAAGGAAGCGATTGAAAGAGACCTTTGGTATAGTGCTATGGAAGTTAAGGTGTCGCTCAGCCGACCTAAGAGTAGAGGACAGATACTTGGGATTGTTTCTCTATTCTTTATTTATTCTTTATCTTTATTCTTCATTAACGAAGGGCTGTCGAACTTCTGAACACAGCTATAATCAAAGTAGGACGGGTTAATTGTAGGTTACGTCGAAGAGTGGAGATCACAAAGTGTTTTAGGTGCTTTGGGTATGGTCACCATCAGTTAGACTATAAAGGCCCCAATCGACGCTCACAGAATATGTGTTTAATGTGCAGGGAAAAAGGTCATAAACGTGACATTTGTACAGGGAAGCCTAGGTGTTGTCTGTGCGTTGGTCTTGGTTTGGATAAAAAAGACATTGAACATGTGTTGGGTACGAGAGCATGTCTCGCCTTTAGACAGGCTCTCGAGAGAACAAATGTGAGCAGGAAATGAAAGTACTTCAGGGCAATATCCAACACTGTAGAGTAGCAAATGACCTGCTCTCTCAAATCTCCCAAGAGAAACGGATTGATATGCACATTATCAGTGAACAATATTGTCAGAAAAATGACCCAAATTGGTTCTTGGATACTCAAGGTAGGGCCGCCATCTGGGTGACGAACACCAGATTGGTAATAAAAATCGTGGGAACGAAATTGGGTTCGTTTGGGTGAGGACTAACAACGTAGCAGTAGTAAGCTGTTACTTTTCCCCAAGTACTAGAGTTACTAGAGAGTTCCGAGAACATCTAGATTGTCTTGAAGACGTAGTTCTCACACTTGAAAACAGGGTGCTTGTAACTTTTGATTTCAATGCTAGGGCTATACTATAGATTGGGTTTTGGATCGAACAGACATGAGGGGTCATTTGATTCTTGAGATGGTCATTAGAACTGGGCTGGTGGTGGCAAATGTTGGTAATACTCCTACATTTAGGCGTTTGGGTTATAGTCAAACGATCCTAGTCATTACTTTGGCATCAGAGAATATGGCTAGAGAAATCAAGAACTGGATGGTCATAGAGGACTTTACTGGCTCAGACCACCAGTACATTACATATAGCATTGGAAGAGAGCGGCCAAATCGAGTTAATCCACCCTGGATGCCTGGGTGCAATGTTTCTAGGCTTAACAATGAGCTATTGATCTCGGCGGTCCAGAAGGGCAAGAGGGAAATTCTGAGGGAATCCGCCGACGCGAGTGATACTGTAGAGGCTACGATGGACTTAATTAAGCAGGGCTGTTATGTAGCTATGCCGAGCAAACATTCACCCCGAGGAAACAGAAAAGCAGTCTACTGGTGGAATGGGGACATAGCTGAGCGTCATAAAAAAATGCCTAAAACTCAGACGTCAAGCTACAGAAGTAGAAGGAGGGACCACGGGGTGCTATATGTGCTTATCCTCCAAGGCCTAGTGTAAACGTTGCGGTTGACCCTGATGAAATTCCTATGCTCAGCAATCAGGAACTGCCTAACGCTATCGGCTTCATTAAGTGTCGCAAGGCTCCTGGGCCTGATAGTATCCCTACAGAGGTATTAAAGGCATTGGTACCTAACTCGCCCTAGCTATTGCCCAACATGTATAATCGATGCTTGATGAAGGGATTTTTTCCAAGACGTTGGAAGATCCAACGCCTCGTGTTGATTAGTTAGGGCAAGGGAGACTCTAAAACGCCATCTGCATATAGGCCCCTTTGTATGCTAGACACAACAGGGAAACTCCTTGAGTGGTTATTAATGTCTCGAGTAGCACAGTCTGTACAAGAAGCAGGGGGTCTTTCCGATCATCAATCCGTATTCCGATCCGGCCACCCTGGCGTAATAGTGGCGTAATAGTGAGTGAAGTAGTGAGAGTTTTTGAAGCTACGCAGATTACAAATCAGAGATTACGAAAGTTGGTGGTTCTGGCAACGCTGGACGTGAGAAATGCTTTCAACTCAGCTAGATGGTCTGATATGTTAAGTGCCTCGGAGTTTGAATTTCGAGTACCAACTAATCTCCTCCGTATGCTGCAGAGCTACCTTCAAGATCGGAAGCTGGTCTTCCCAACTGCAAATGGTCCCAAACAGAAGGATTTCATCGCAGAAGCTGCTCAGGGGTATATCCTTGGGCCAGACCTGTGGAATATAGCAGATGATGGGATCCTCCGAATGGAAATGCCTCGTGATACCTTCTTCGTCGGATACGCTGATGACATTGCTGTGGGCCTAACTGCAAGAAATGGGTATGTGGTACAGAGACTACTCAGTCTTGCAATGTCTCAGGTGATAGACTGGATGCGTGACAATAGTCTTTCTCTGGCAATAAAAAAAACCGAGATTGTCCTGCTTTCCAGACGGAAACTCAAACCTGTTTGGTGGCTTTTGCTTGATAGTGATTAAGTCCAAACGAAGAGCGTAGTGAAGTACTTGGGTGTTTAGCTATATTTTCACCTGTCATATTGGAATCCATGTAACCGCTGCAGCGGAGAAAGCCGAAAGGATTGTGGCAAACCTGCCAAGGCTGATGATTAATATCGGAGGCCCTACTCAAAGTAGACGGCACATACTCATGTCCATTACTAACTCTGTAATGCTTTACGGATGTGAGTTATGGGCCGATGTACTGAAGAAAAAGCGGTACAAGAGAAAATTGTCATCAGTACAGTGAATAGCTGCTCTTCGGATCGTATCCGCATACACAACCGTATCGGAACTAGCTGTACTCATTGTTGTGTGGGTCATACCTATCGACCTTCTAGCTTTTGAAAGAAAGAGAATTTTTGAAGGAAATGACAATTTGAGTCACGCTGAAGCTAGGAGACAAACTCTTGAGGAGTGGCAAAGTTGCTGGGAGCAGGAGGAGAAAGGTTGATCGACGGCTGCCCTGATCACTAATCTTTCTATGTGGTTAGGAAGAAATCATAGGGAGATTATTTTTTTCACAACGCAGTTTCTAACTGGCCATGGTTGCTTTGGAGCCTACCTATATAAAATGGGAAAAGCCGAAAACCCAGAATGTCAGTATGGCGATTCAGCGAATGACGATGCGTGGCACACCATATTCTTGTGTAGAAGATGGGAGGCAGAACGTTCTGATCTAGAGGCAGCCATTGGCCAAATATCACCGGACGGTATCGTAAACCATATGTTGTCAAGCCCTACATCGTGGAATTGTGTCGCTAAAATCTTCAAGAGGGTGCTCAGACAAAAGAGAGAACAGCTATAGTATGCACCGTTTAGCTGAATAAGGAGGGATTACGAAGACATATTGCCCTTCGGGCGCATAAAAGCGCCCTCTTGAAGTAGTGCAGAAAAGCGTTTCCGAGAGGGAATACCATGCCTGGACCGATAGGGATTTAGTGGGTGAAAGTCCTTCACACCTGGATTAAACATATTTCTGACAGCGCATAATACATTTCCCTATTGTAAAAATAATAATTGCATGTATTTTACAGTAGTGTATGTATATTTTAAAATAAAGTGATTATTAAAAAAAGTTTACCATTAAAAAATAATTTAAAAGGTTGTTGTGTTAATTTAATCTTGTATAACTATAAACGTATAGATGTTCTAGTTTTGTCAACTAATTTTATTTAAACTAATAATCTAAGATGAGAAATTCTTACTGATATTGGTAAACAGCTTCTGTAACGGGGTTTACCTGGTTTGTTGTTGGAATGTAATCTTCTAATATGATCCAGAAGATAATCTCTTCTTGTCAAACGCTCTCCACAGTATTCACATAATGTATAATTGTCTTCATGCGTCCTATGTATATGTTCTTTGAGAGTATTTATTTTCGTAAATAGCTTTTTGCAGTGTTCGCACTCAAATTTAGTTTTTGATTCAATCTGAAATGATTATTTTTTTCATTTATACAAATAATTTTGGTTTTTTCCTCACACAACATAAAAAGCCCTACCACTTGCTCTTTTACCTCACCCTTTGGCGCTATATTGTGGTAGTGTAAGGTAAATACACCGTCGCAGCAGACCTGCGTACTCAGCGAATTTATAAATCAATAATGTAATAATATCGTTATATGTCATTTTTTATCAATATCTGTTGGTACATATAAGAGTTAGTTATTTGCCCATTCTCCCTAAGACCGACATGGGAAAGTTTATGCAGGTTAGCTGCCATAATAAATACATAAAAACATGTATTTTATGCATAAATGGATAGATGGACCACATGATGCTAAATATTAGGTTTCATCCAAACATATTGACTGATAAGTGAAAAATTGATTTTTCCGTATCCTCCATAAGATTAAAATTAGAGCCCCAAAATATAACGTACTGTGTTTAGATTTTTTAATATCTCGGGAACTGTTGGAGATAGAAAAACACTTTAAGGAATTAAATTAAGCTGTGGTTTAATGCTTGAAGATACAATTTAAAAACTCCTTAATTACATATGAAAAACACAAAAACCCACTTATGAGTACAAAACCCCCCAAACTACCCGTTCCGGATGGTGGATATGTCTGGTATACGAACTCGTCCGAGCAAATGTAGGAATACACGTCTCTACTAAATTTGGTCTCGATCGGACAACTTTTACGAGAGTCACCGTGTTCACACATACACACTCACACACACCTAAACACACACACACACACACACACACACACACACACACACACACACACACACACACACACACACACACACACACACATATATATATATATACATATATATTGATGTTTGTAGAAATGTGTCAAACGACTTAATACAATTATTTAACTGGTTCGATAGGATAAATGAAATATGAAAATGAAAAGTTTTGCGAATTTTCTTTTAATTAATACCTAAACGTTTTCAAGAATTTTAGAAAATAGGAATGAAAGAATAATAACAATAGTAAACAGTAACTAAATATTTTAACAGGTGATTGTTTTGACAGTAAATTTAAAATATGGAACATATGATTTGTTACATAAATTATAACAAATAAATTATGATTTATTATAATTATTATAAGATGATAATTATTAATTATGATTTATTATTTATTTTAATTTAATTAAGTTATAAATTATAATAATTATAACAAATCATAAATTTATAATAAATAAATATAGAGGTTTATACATGTAGTTTTTAAATGTTATTTTTAATTGAGTTGAATCGTTTTATATCAATTTTGAGATGAATTGATTTTATCAGAAATTTCGTCTGCTGTAGTAATGTTATTGTTTTGTTTATTCCTGATTTTCCAAAAAAATCACGTTTCATAGAAAATTTATTCACATTGAAGAAAGAAATCTGTCTACTCTTTTATACCAGTTTCATGTAATGTTGAAGCCATGGGTAGAGATTGAGAACAGTCGTGGGTGAAGAGGCGAGTCCTTTGCTGTCGTTTGTTGGTGAGGTGAGATGTATTTCGTGCACCCATCACTGAAAGGATTTTCCCTACCTAAGTGTGGGATTTATAGAGCCATTAGAAAGTATGAAATTGTTTAATTTTCATTTAGAATCTCTACATTTTGTTAATTTTTAACTTTCACCTGTTCAAATATTCAGTTATAAAATAAAAGAAAATGGAATTTGCTTGGTTTAGAACCTTAATATTTTGTTATTTTTTAAATTTACACTTTTTGGCTACATGTAATCATGCTGGTGGAGTTATTAGATAGTCAAGTGATGGTGGTTCGTGCCGAGAGGTGAGTTCCAAATTCTTTGTGAGGTTTGGACCTTTCTTAAATTATAAATGATTTTTATATAATAGTAGCATATAGTTCGGAAAAGAATAAGAGTCGATTTTTGATTGAACAAAACGAGATGTGCAAAAATTGCTCACTGTGTTACTGTTACGGGGAAAGTACCGATTCCCGCGTTTCATTACCATATTACTACTATTTAAGGCTAAAAAAGCCCTTGATTTGGTTGAAATTGTATTCTTGAGAACAAAAGTCCCACTTAATATTTCGTACCTCTAGACTACTACACCTCACAAGATAATAAACTCCATTCTTACTATTTTATTATATGTTTCTATTAACCATTTCAGTAGCAAAGATCAACCAATCATATAATCAACCAATCATAAAATCTGATACTAACGTAAAAACCATTCATCATTATGCCATACCTCTCCAAAAACTTAAATTATAATTAATACACTAAGGATTTGGTCCAAATCAATCAAAACAAATAAAGTCTCTGATTGTTTCCTTATCTTTCAAACTTTATGTTCATTATTTAATATTTCATTTTAATAGTAAAATGTTATTAAAATTAATTTATAGTGAGTCATATTTTACTCACTATGTTCTCTGAATGGGAGGGACCAGCCTCGGTATGATCAGGACCTTCATAGATATGAGAGGGTCCAACCTGAGTTGATAAGGCATCTAACTGCTGGAAATTAAGAAGTGCCTGTGTTTCACAGGGGTCTGTATGGGTAGTGAAGGGAGTTGACTGAATGAGAGAGGGGCTTGTCTGTGAGGTAGGTGCACATACTCCGGCGTGGGATGGACCTGCCTGGGTGGGAAATGAGCCTGTGAAGATGGATATTGGTTCTGTATGGGTGAATAAGGGATCTTCCTCGGTTGGATAGGTACTTGTTTGGATATATGTAGAACCAGTCTGAAATTGTGAAAGCTTATTAATAAACAATAATAAAAAAAAACTTTGTAAATATAAACTCTAATTTTAATCAAGAGAAAACATGATATTAATCCAAACAGGTCGTAGATATACAAATTAAAGCTAGCAACGTAGGGCAAAAGACCAGTAACAAGGCCAGGTTTCTATAAGTACTTTATTCTTTCCTTTATATTCGATTATTTTGAACATTTCTATCAATTTGTTGACGTTCAGTGATTAGGCGAAAAATCTATTTAGACGAAAAAAAAAAGTATATTTAATATAAATGTTACAAAGTATGTAAAATACATTTTTACAAAATTCAAAACTTAGTAAAATACCCCCGTCGCAGCAGACCTGCGTACTCAGGGAATTTCCAAACCAATAACGTATTAATAATATTAATAATATATGACAATATTTATCATTATCTGTCAATAAATATGAGTATTATTTGCCTACTCTCCATAAGATTAAAATGGGTAAGAGGATGCAGGTTTTTTGCTGTGAGGAACGCTGAAAGTATGTGTTTCTAGCTTAAACAGTTTATATTTTGACCACTTATATCAATTTTTATCAACATATGTCTAAAAATAAAGGAGTTTACCCAAACTGTATATGATTAACATGGAAAAAGAGTATGCAGGTTTGCTGTCATGATAAACACATAAACTATGATTTTTAAGCATAAATGTATGGATCTCAACCACATGAAGCTAAATATCAAGTTTTATCCAAAAATATTGATTAATATGGGAAATATAAATCTTTCCCTATCCCCCTTAAGATTAATATTGGAGCCCCACAATACAACGTACTGTGTTTAGATTTTTTAATATCTCGGTAACCGTTGAAAATAGAGAAAAACTTTGGGGAACTTAATTGTGTAGTTTTTTAAGCTGATTCCAATGGTGAAATATAAAATTAGAAGTTGTTAATAATTACATGTGAAAAACGCAAAAAAACCCCATTTTGGGGTACAAAACCCCCGCAAACTACCCGTTCCCATTTACCGATATGTCTGGTTTACGAACTCGTACGAGCATTTGTAGGAATACACGTCTCTACTTAGTTTGGTCTCGATCGGACCATTTTTACGAGTTATCGTGTTCACAGACACACACACACATATATATAGAATACCATTACATACATATACATACATATACATACATATACATACATATACATACATATACATACATATACATACATATATATAAACATTTTAACGATTATTGTTTTTGGTCTCTGGGCACCTAAAGAAGAAAAAAATAACATGGTCCCGGGCTTAACTCTTGCCATGAGACCTAGCAATTCCTACTATGAGAATAGCTACTTTCCTATGGGAAATTCGCTAAAAAGGTTAAAAACATTTTCCATCGTCTTTAAATTAAATGTAAACTCCACCTACCAATTTCCTGCATATGTAACCATCTACGCTTTATAAACAACTTTTTTTGTAATTGATTCATAATTTTATATATATTTGTTTGGAACAAATTTGTTTAGCTTAGTCTGAATCACCACGTACAGCCATTAAAATTCCAACTACAAACTATAGCATTAGACATACTTATAGTTAGCGCCAATAGCGTAAGCTGATTCATCATATTGTATACGCAATTTAGGATTTTTGCTGGTTATATAAGAATAAATCAGGTAGAGAAGTATTCTTTTTTAATGAGAAGTTACAATCAACGGATAATATCGTTGTCTATATGTAATTATAATTAATTTTTGATTGCATGTGATATAACAAATCGAGACAATGGCTTAAGCTTAAGTGCATATAATATGATGACCCATAGTGTATGCGCTATTTATGATACTTTGTTGGTCGGGTAAAAATAAACCAGGTGGTGAAAGACTTGCTTTCTAAATTAAAAGTTGCAATCCAAATATAATATTGTAATATTAAGTCACATCTTTAGGGTATTTGAATTTATCTTATATAAAGGCCACAATAATTTTCCAAACTGTGAATTTCGGTGTATAATATGCATGAAAGGTTAATTAAACTTATCATAGCAAATCAGTTTTGTGGTGTATAATGTTCACGTACTGTACAGAACCTATTGACTGGTAGTCAGTTATGAACCACGGTAATCATCAGTAATTCGTTGTTGGAATTGATAATTGTCATAATAACTCCTTCGTTGTGTTTATTACAATAACATTTTTACTATTATAAAATTAGCTCAACTCTTCTTTATATAATCGCACATAAAATAACTCCTCTTTGCTTAGCTTTTACATATAACTTTCTATTTCACTTACATCTAACGAAGGTGTAGTAAAGTCCATGTACCTCTCTAACTCTCTTGGAGATATTTCAGTGTCAAAAGGATATTCTACCTGTAGGTAAACAATTCTACATAAGTAAGGATATTGAAAACTCTACATCCAAAAAACATGAAACTTGCAATTTCAAAAATATTTTCTATTCTGTATATTAATTTTTAAAACAAATATTACGTCTGCTAAAGTCTACTCGCTTTGCTCTTCAAGACCCCTGTAATAATTTTGATAAAAGTTTTGTGTTCGGATAGGTTCTAGGTTATTAGACTTTATTAGTTATGATTTTCCTCAGGAGCCCATTTTTGTGAAATTGAATATCTAGAGCCTTTAACTTCTAATTCTTATATTTCAGTCCTTGTTTCTCACAAATTCTAGTGTCGTTAAAGTTTCATGACACAATACTAGACCACAAGAACCTACAAAATTTGTATATCGTAATATTATGTAACTGAAATACAATAAAATACATTTTACAGGAAACAGGAATCAAACCTCAGCAGCTAACGTAATGAAAGCACCAAAAACTTGATCCTACATTATAAAAAGGATCGCGTATACAAAACCACCCTCCTACCTATCCACGATTTAAAATGCATTCTTCTTCACTTGTGTTAAAATAAAATTTTCTATGAAAATTTAAAGATTCGAACAGTTCATAATAATATGACACTATAGACGGTGAATGGTATTCTCTATATATCTATTTCTAGTTTATATTTATATTATTTACAATATTGTAAATCAAACTGTACACCTTTTTGCGGTCACGTATAAATAGGATTATTGCTAGTTCAAAATTAAATATATTTTACTGCCCTACTTACCTCTGAAAACAATATATTTAAGTCATCATGGTTTACTCCATCTCTTGGACAAATTTCATCGACAAATGGAAATTCGAACTGGAAGTAAAATAAAAAAGTCAGTAAGGATTTTAATAACTCATAGAATGTATATGTATATTATAGCTTAAGACATAATGGAAAAATTCTAGTAGCTATGATTTTTTAGTAATTTTGCAATTTATACTAATAATAATACAGATCTCGAGCTTCTCTCAATTTATATCTGACCATTTGCCTTTCGGTAACGCTGAACAAGGCATTTGTGTTTTTCTTTATATCACGAAAACCAAAGCTCCATCAATGAAAAAAAATTATGTTTATTGTGCTATACTCTTTGGTAAAGTTTTTATGTTTGTTTTAAACTGATCCATGCCTTATTAAAATGAAAATTTGGCATTTAAAAAACTGAGGTCTTAAAAATATTAGGAACGAGTTTATATGTTATACTATCTACGTAATATTATAAATAGCAATACAGATAATGTAATGAAAGGTAGTAATCAGTTGTCAAAGTAAACTTATATTAATCTTAATACACTGATCATTAATTATATACCTATTAATAATTAAAATATACAATACAATACAAATATACAATATACAATAACATACAATATATTCTAGTAGTGATAAAATTTGTTTGAATTTAGTCTAATCTATAAAATTATAATGACAGTGCTATCATTTCAAATTACTCAGTTTTTTAGAATTTCAGGCAAATAAACTGTCATGACCGATGTGTCATATTGAACACGCTCATATTACACGAGCTATATGACACGAGTCATCATACAGCCCGTAAATTGAACTGTTTACTGAATTTGGGATCTGTTTGGTGATCGTTTAATACTCCTTATAGAGCAGTGCCTGTTACAACTCAGCAACATAATATTGGTCAAATTATTCACTTGCTGTGTCCATAATGGTTAAAATGAGTATGCAATCAAAGAAATTTTCACAGATTATAGTTGATTATGTGACGTATCAACAATGAATACGATGTAAAAGATTTCCACTGTTAAAAGAATACAGTAAATATTAGTCTGGAGTAAATGTGTAAACTAATAGAACCTTACCATATATAATAAACTGTACCAGTGGACTGACACATACTTTCTCCCTTAAGTAAATTTAAAAAAGACAATTTGTAATAAAACTATCATGTTCTACAAAGTTATTCTAAATATCATTTAATAATTTATTGTTCAAATTGTATGGGGAAACTCCCCCCTCCCCCAGTAATACCAAACTTTTTTGAGCTGGTTTTGTTCGGTGATTTGACCTTACACTCCGTACCAGGTTTCATGGAAAACGGGTGGAAAGTAAGGAAGAAATTGGTTTTTTAATATTCTCCATAAGAATAACATTGGGCGCTTTCAGACAACGTACTGCGTTTATCGTGGACAGTAAATTTAGCTTTTCTCTGGAACCGTTAGTCGTAGAAAAATAATTAAAAACACTAATTTATTTAGTTTTTTAAGCTGGTTTCAATGGTACCAGTCAAGTTATACTTTACTTTAATTGTTTTCGCTGAAAATTTAAAAAATTGATTTTTTTGACATTTAAAAGCCCATAGCTTTTGAACCGTCATTTTTTCAGACATGCGGGTGGTGTCAAATTATTTAGTGCTCTGTGTACTATAAACTATTAAATTTTAATCAAAATCGTTAGAGCCGTTTTTGAGAAAATTGGATTTTTCACGTTTTTAAGGGTTTTTAGGGGTGAACTACCCCTACAAATCAAAAATTCAAAAAAATGAAAAAAATGCCTGGAGATACGGTGACTATATATACATGCCAAATTTCATCTAAATCGGACAAACGGGGTGGCACTGTACACATCCAGACACACACACACAGATAGACACACGGACGGACAGACATCACGCCAAAACCCACTTTTTTGGATTCAGGGGACCCCAAAACGGATATATCCGCCCTCAACTCAAATTCGAAAATGTTGACGAAAACAATACTTTCTCCATATACTATGTATAAGGGGAGAAAGTAATAGTGTACCCTCACGTTTTACTATGGTATATGTTTCCAGAACTTTATTAACTCATAATAATAAAACTAGTTACTTAAATTATAAAGCCTTGTCATGGCAGGCCTGCATACTCGTTGAATTTCAAAATTAATAATATGACAAGGTCAACGTGACACATATTGTTAATAATATGTTTTTATAATATCTCTAGTATTGAACTGTACAGCTACAGTGCATACAAGTGATCGAACTGTGCTCGGTCTGATTCCTGATCATGTACGTGAGAGCTGGCCAGATTTGAAGAACTCTCGGTCTGCCATTCATCGCTTCAGACAAAAAAGTTACCCTTTTAAGTAGTAATAGTCTATCTATTTTAGTTATTAAATATCCCCTTAAAAGTCTTGCTACAAAGATGGAAATACCGTACCACATTTGATTAAATAACAATTACGGTCAATTTTTACCAATGTAAAAAACAAGGTAGTGGCAGTCATAGCTGAGTGGGTAGAGTACTGGCCTACCACCCAAAAACCCCGGGTTCAATTCCCGGTCATGACACATGAAATTTAATTTTTCAGACTGCCACCGTGCTTCGGAAGGCACGTTAAGCCGTTGGTCCCAGCTACATAAGTAGTCGTTAGGTCACGTTAGAGGCAGTAGTGCAACCTGAAAACTCCAACATTAGACTTTGGCCAGAAGGTTACACGGAACTTTAATTTTTTCTTTTACCAAGGTTACCGCCCAAAATTGTTTCTACATCGTAGTGGTATTGTATAGGCCTACCGGAGTAAGGTCCCATGCAGAGTCAGTGCAGGGTGGGGGTGCTGCAAGGCCAACCTGAGGTGTGTTACATACTAGCTGAGTGTATATCGGCGGCGGGGAGTGGGAGGTGGCAGCCTCGTCATCGACACAGTCGCTAGGCTGTGGCAGGAGCTCGAACCCATCGTCACACTGTCAACACAACGTGACTCTTTATTAACCACACTTTTCTAGAGGTGAAAAAACTCTACCGATTTCATAAGATAAGTAAACACTTATGCCACCTAACCAAGAGGAAACGTTGCGATTCCATGTAATTTTCTCCATAAAAGGATTTCACCCCCCCCCCCCGGATGGATTGAGTTTCTGGTGAGCCGGAGGGGCATGTTGGGCCTTGACGTTTCCCTCCGTATCCTCAGAGCAGTTCCTCTGTGTATCGGTCTATCCGCCTGCACCCACTGGGTTTGTGTACTGTGTCCCGTTGGCTAGCGATTGCTACAGATCCTTTAACGACCATATTAATAAGCTGAATAAACATTAGGAAGGACAGTACCTAGGTATCGACCGAAACATAAGGAATAAGTGTTATGTCGGCAGGTGTTTCCTGTTTTTATTACAGCCTTTGTAAATCGTAACAAAGCGGTACATATCCATCATATTTAATTAGATTTTTTTATGATTGTAAACAATTTTAAGTCTGTTTATCAATGACTATGACTATGTCTATTTCATGTTTATGGTTTGTGAATGGAACAACTAATAATTTTGATTGCCATAAGGAATTTCTCCACCGTATTTAATTTTTTTGTAAAATTTCAGAATCATGATAGTTACAACCAGTCGTACAACAGTTGTAACTCTCAAAGAAACGGTCAGGCTGAACGAAATGTGTAGTAGTTCATGTACATGTAACCGTTTATCATTTAATTTTAAGTTTGTTAAAATACCATATTATTATTCCTTATATCTTGAGATAATTGATCTGTATAGTATCTGTGTTCAAAATAACCATTTAATTACCCTTTGTTGGAAACCATTATTGTTATATAATACAACTTTTGTGTATCTGCATAATAATTCCTACAAAAGTATCCTTCATTCAATAAATTACCAAAAACCATTTTTAGCCTATTCATAAATAATTTTTTTATAAATTAACACTCCTCTCATCAATTTATCTATCTATATTTATATATTATGTAAGAAAATTGTAATAAATCAAAAACTTTACATAATATACAGTATTTCAAAATTAGTTCTTGGCCCTCCGTACACCAAGGGGGGTAAAAGAATCCATTATTTTTTTAAACATACATTAAATCAATACGTTGCGATAAAAAAAAGTGTCTGTCTTAATGTTTTTAAAAATATTAATACTAGGCATAATTTGAAAATTCATTTTTCTAAGTTAATTAAAAAAATGGCTTTGTGGACAGTTTCCACCCCTTCCTATTCCATGTGATATTTTTTTGTACTGCAATATGTATTTGTTATTCTTTGTTTACAGCAATTAAGCAATACATTCCCCTCAATACGGTTCGTATATAGTACATGTATGTATATATACATTACTGGGGGAAATTTACTTCTTATAGGTCGGCACAACTGTGATAGGAAAACCTCCATACATGGCTTGGTTTTGATAAATATTGAGTTTATATTTACTTTATATTGTTTTTCAAAATGAGTGAATATCTTTCCCTCAGCGAAATTAAAAGAGTTTTAAACAATAGTGATAAAGAAAATGATGATCAAAGTGAAAGAAGTGAAACGGAAGAATGAGCGATTGAGATTGGGATATTGGTAAATGAAAATTTTGACATTGATGAAATTGATCATACCAGTGATGAAGTGGAGGAACTAAGAGAAAAACATGAGAGATGGAAGGTAAAATATGTAGCCAAATCTGGCAAATAATCACGTGAGTATTTAGCTTAACCCTCCCCACCAACAAGATGAAATACAGTGATGGAATGGTTCAAAAAGTTATTAACAAAATACATACTTTTCATTTTAGTTTCACAAATGAGGAAGCAGCTAGGACAAATTTTGAGCCTACTAATGATCATGAAATGCTTTGCTTTTTCGGTATATTGATTCCATTAGGCGCAAACAACGAAAATGCTCTGAGTGCTACTGATTTATGGTCACATAATTTTGGCCAACCCTCGTAAATTGCTGGTATGGAAAACAAAACAGATTTCAGAGACTTCTAAACATAATAAGATTTGATAACAAACAAACAAGGCAGACAAGGCGGCAAGAAGATAAGTTTACTCCTTTACGAGAAAATTTCAAGGCAGTCAATAAAACCTTATGAAACACTACTCGCCTTCAAAAAAACGTTATTGACAAAATGCTTCCCTTATTTAGGGACCGGTGTCCTTTCAAGGTATTTATGAAAAAACCTGGGAAATATGGGATACTCTTACGTATTTTAGCGTATTGAGTAAACAGAACTATGTAAGTATGGAAATTTACAGCGGCAAAGAAGAAGGTGAAAGTAGTGACACTATTTCAGTAGTTAAACGGTTAGTGGGCCATATAAGTAATTCAGGTCACTATATTACGACTGATCGCTCCTACACGTAAGCTCCAATTGCTGAGGAGCTGTACGAGAACTATAACTTCACTTTAGTAGGTACTTAGATAGATGTTGGTGCTGTTTGTAAGACAATTACAATTGAATTGAATAGTAGAAAACTGGCCATTAAGGATGGTGTAAGGGTTTATGAAGAAGCTTTACACCATTCGCTATCTGCTTTGTACATCAACAAATGCAACACACAAAGAGGGATTATTTTACACTTTATTGGCTGTTAAACCTAAGGAATTGTATTTATAAGACACCCTGTAGATAATATCAAGATGAATCAGTTATGAAAGAAGTCCTTCTTTTTTAGGGACGCCAAGAATATTCACGTAAGTTTTCCAGATAGAAGGAACTGAACAGTAATGCAAGCCATTTGGCTCCTATTTAAAAAAAATTTAAACCAAAATCCGATTGATACTACCTTGATGTCCACCAATCAAAATCACGCAATTATGCAATACCAAAATCAAGAAGACAAGTTTGAACGAATACTAAACCCTACTGGAAAACAACAAATCAAAAAAAAAAATAAAAACGTATAGGAGGACCCAGATTATTCAAAAAAAGTTTGTATTTACTTTTCTGTGGAAAATAGGTTAGATCATGGATATGTCTGAAGGGAATGTTTTTAATTCACCTAAACAGCTGTTCTTATTCTTTTATATTACAAATTAAATACAATAGACCTGGTAGTTTCTATGGAAACCTGTTACATGTTTTCAATCTTGAAAGTCACCCCCCCCCCCAGAGCTAAACATATCCATGTCAAAAGAACTATCTGAGGACGACGTCCTCCGGTTTATACAAATAACTATTTATTGTATATTACGTATGTAATATAGGGGAAGAATGACGTGAAATTAAGAGCAGATCATTATCTTTAATATTGAATAATATATTTTGATTTATGATGATGATTATAAGCAACATTAACTATAAGTTTTGTTATTTTGTGACTTATGTGTATTGATCCCCATTGTCAAGTTATTTGTTCTGATATTACATTTACTGAATCCTTTTACGTTTTTCCTTTACTTGCATGAGCTTTAGTTTTTGAATATTTGGTTTTTGTGTATCTTACATAAGTAAATCCTAATCTGGTTATAACTTAATTTCTATTCGTCTGTCTATTAGTATAAATAGTATGGTTGTGTATTTCTTCTCCGTACATCCAATAGAACCTATACAGTAGTAATGCTCCAAGATGTGGTACTTACGTCATTTATTAGTCTTCTAGATTCCTCCCCCATTTTACAAGGTTACGTGCCTAAAACAGAAGGGTAGTTTGGAGGGGGGTTGTGTGTGTTGAAAATTGGGTTTTGCGTTTTTCATATGTAATTTAATTTTTGTTATTTTATCCTTCATTATTGGGATTACCTTAAAACTACACAATTTAGTTCCTTCAATTGTTTTCCTGTGTCCAACGGTTACCAAGGTTAACCTAAAAAATTTTGAATGCATAAGTCGGTGTTTATACAGTATACTTATTATGATAATAAATAACACATAACAACTTTTTTTTAACTCTTAAAAATTCATTTTAACATGCACCAAGAAGAAACATTATAAAAACATAATATAGGTACATTAAAATACAAAATTATTCAAGACACGCTTATCGTGTAGCTCAGCATCGGACAACGTCTTTCGAGCACCTCCCCTCACAGATGGGAGTGAAATTTCTAAACGCCCTTCCTGAAAATCTGAGGTCTGAACAAAATTTAAAAAAAATTAAGGCTCGATTAAAAGGCTACCTAGTGGCTTCCGAATGTTACTCAGTGGGAGAATTTATCGGTCATTGAATTAAGCAGGGGGAGAGTTCTTGTGTAAATGAGAAGTGTGAATGGTGACTATTGCAGCGAGAATGTTACTATTGTAGTGAAATTGAGAGAGTGAATGATAAGGGTAGCTGTTAATAATTTTAAATTTCTGACTCTTGCTATACATTTGTAAAAATGACTTACTGCAATAAAGATCTGATTTGATTTGATTTATCTAACATTTCTTAAGATACAAGTTTAATTATTTTAAGGTAACTTAATTGCACGATAAATTAATTTTTTAAATGCTGCGGAAATTCTTTGAAAGAATTGAAGCGGTCCTAAAAATGTAGACGCGTTATGATATTTCAAACATGATTTATGTTCTTATCCTTACTAAATATATTGAAATATAAATACCTTTTTTCGAAGAGATCATCATTGTAAATTTAACACTTTTAAACCAAAAGGTTGTATTCAATTAAAATTTTACATTTTGTTAGTGCCTTGAACTTGTGTTTGTGTCTTACATAACCTTAATCTCATCTGAAAAGTTAAAAGGCCTACAGGTGTTTAAAATTCAATTATGTTAACACACGAATAAGTATTTCTTTATTTTAAGGGAGAAGTCTAGGAAGATCTTCGATAATCATCCGTTTAAAAAATGTATAACATGCATTATATATAACATTCATTATATATATATATATATATATATATATTACATGATATATGGATGTATTAATTTAATTTCTAATAGCTCGAAAAAGCAAAGCTGCGACATAATCCAGTGCAATTAATTATTTACCATCCAGTAATTGCATTCTGAGATAAAACAAAAAGCCAAGAGATAAAAATACTATTGTATACGAGGATAAACCACCCCCACTATACTCAAGGTTAGAGATTGTATAGTTTTTAAATTATAATAGACTAGATTATGAAATTCATGTGTATTTTGACAGCGATAATGGGTTGTACTACTATAATAAATCTAGGTTCACTGGTCAGACTCATGTATTTTGAGCATAAGCGTCTTCAAATTATTCTTCAGGTGGGTCTTGAAGGGACACTTGGAGCAGCTGAATTGAGGAGGGACACCACACTTGTACCTTAGGTGCCGCGACAGGGCGCTTTTCTGGTAGTACTCTCGTCCGCACTTGGAGCAGCTGAATTGAGGAGGTACCCCGCACTCGTACCTTAGGTGCTACGACAGGGCGCTTTTCTGGTAGAACTCTCGTCCGCACTTGGAGCAGCTGAATTGAGGAGGTAAGCCGCACTCGTACCTAAGGTGCCACGACAGGCCGCTTTTCTGGTAGTACTCTCGTCCGCACATGGAGCAGCTGAATTGAGGAGGTACGCCGCACTCGTACCTCAGGTGCCACGACAGGCCGCTTTTTCTGGTAGTACTCTCGTCCGCACTTGGAGCAGCTGAATTGAGGAGGTTCGCCGCACTCGTACCTCAGGTGCCGCAACAGGCCGCTTTTCTGGTAGTACTCTCGTCCGCACGTGGAGCAGCTGAATTGAGGAGGTACGCCGCACTCGTACCTCAGGTACCACGACAGGCCGCTTTCCTGGTAGTACTCTCGTCCGCACTTGGAGCAGCTGAATTGAGGAGGTACGCTGCACTCGGACCTCAGGTGCCGCGACAGGCCGCTTTTCTGGTAGTACTCTCGTCCGCACTTGGAGCAGCTGAATTGAGGAGGTACCCCGCACTCGTACCTCAGGTGCCACGACAGGGCGCTTTTCTGGTAGTACTCTCGTCCGCACTTGGAGCAGCTGAATTGAGGAGGGACACCACACTTGTACCTTAGGTGCCGCGACAGGGCGCTTTTCTGGTAGTACTCTCGTCCGCACTTGGAGCAGCTGAATTGAGGAGGTACCCCGCACTCGTACCTTAGGTGCCACGACAGGGCGCTTTTCTGGTAGAACTCTCGTCCGCACTTGGAGCAGCTGAATTGAGGAGGTAAGCCGCACTCGTACCTAAGGTGCCACGACAGGCCGCTTTTCTGGTAGTACTCTCGTCCGCACATGGAGCAGCTGAATTGAGGAGGTACGCCGCACTCGTACCTCAGGTGCCACGACAGGCCGCTTTTCTGGTAGTACTCTCGTCCGCACGTGGAGCAGCTGAATTGAGGAGGTACGCCGCACTCGTACCTCAGGTACCACGACACGCCGCTTTCCTGGTAGTACTCTCGTCCGCACTTGGAGCAGCTGAATTGAGGAGGTACGCTGCACTCGGACCTCAGGTGCCGCGACAGGCCGCTTTTCTGGTAGTACTCTCGTCCGCACTTGGAGCAGCTGAATTGAGGAGGTACCCCGCACTCGGACCTCAGGTGCCGCGACAGGCCGCTTTTCTGGTAGTACTCTCGTCCGCACTTGGAGCAGCTGAATTGAGGAGGTACCCCGCACTCGTACCTCAGGTGCCACGACAGGGCGCTTTTCTGGTAGTACTCTCGTCCGCACTTGGAGCAGCTGAATTGAGGAGGTACCCCGCACTCGTACCTTAGGTGCCACGACAGGGCGCTTTTCTGGTAGAACTCTCGTCCGCACTTGGAGCAGCTGAATTGAGGAGGTAAGCCGCACTCGTACCTAAGGTGCCACGACAGGCCGCTTTTCTGGTAGTACTCTCGTCCGCACATGGAGCAGCTGAATTGAGGAGGTACGCCGCACTCGTACCTCAGGTGCCACGACAGGCCGCTTTTCTGGTAGTACTCTCGTCCGCACTTGGAGCAGCTGAATTGAGGAGGTTCGCCGCACTCGTACCTCAGGTGCCGCAACAGGCCGCTTTTCTGGTAGTACTCTCGTCCGCACGTGGAGCAGCTGAATTGAGGAGGTACGCCGCACTCGTACCTCAGGTACCACGACACGCCGCTTTCCTGGTAGTACTCTCGTCCGCACTTGGAGCAGCTGAATTGAGGAGGTACGCTGCACTCGGACCTCAGGTGCCGCGACAGGCCGCTTTTCTGGTAGTACTCTCGTCCGCACTTGGAGCAGCTGAATTGAGGAGGTACGCCGCACTCGTACCTCAGGTGCCACGACAGGCCTCTTTTCTGGTAGTACTCTCGATCGCACTTGGAGCAGCTGAATTGAGGAGGTGCGCCGCACTCGTACTTCAGGTGCCACGACAGGCCTCTTTTCTGGTAGTACTCTCGTTCGCACTTGGAGCAGCTGAATTGAGGAGGTACCCCGCACTCGTACTTCAGGTGCCACGACAGGCCTCTTTTCTGGTAGTACTCTTGATCGCACTTGGAGCAGCTGAATTGAGGAGGTGCGCCGCACTCGTACCTCAGGTACCACGAGAGGCCGCTTTTCTGGTAGTACTCTCGTTCGCACTTGGAGCAGCTGAATTGAGGAGGTGCGCCGCACTCGTACCTCAGGTACCACGAGAGGCCGCTTTTCTGGTAGTACTCTCGTTCGCACTTGAAGCAGCTGAATTGAGGAGGTACGCCGCACTCGACCTCAGGTGCCGCGACAATGCCGCTTTTCTGGTAGTACTCTCGTCCTCACTTGGAGCAGCTGAATTGAGGAGGTACGCAGCACTCGGACCTCATGCCGCGACAGGGTACTCTCGTCGCACTTAGCCGAATTGAGGAGGTACGTCGCACTCGGACCTCAGGTTTCATACCAATGTGTTTTTAGCGAATTTCCCATAGGGAAGAAGCTATTACCGTAGGTCTCATGGTGAGACTTAAGCCCGGGACCGTGTTATTTTTTCTTCTTTAGGTGCCCAGAGTCCAAAAACAATAGTCGTTAAAATTTTTATATATATATATATGTATATATATATATGTATATATATATGTATGTGTCTGTTAGCACGATAACTCTCGTAAAAATGGTCCGATCGTGACCAAATTTAATAGAGACGTGTATTCCTACAAATGCTTGGACGAGTTCGTAAACCAGACATATCGGTCAATGGGAACGGGTAGTTTGGGGGGGTTTTGTACCCCAAATTGGGGTTTTTTTGCGTTTTTCACATGTAATTTAAAAAAATTTCTAATTTTATATTTCACCATTGGAATCAGCTTAAAAAACTACACAATTAAGTTCCTTAAAGTTTTTCTCTATCTCTAACGGTTACCGAGATATTAAAAAATCTAAACACAGTACGTTGTATTGTGGGGCTCCAATGTTAATCTTATGGAGGATAGGGAAAAATTAATATTTCCCATATTAATGAATATTTTTGGATAAAACTTGATATTTAGCTTCACATAGTTGAGATCTATCCATTTATGCTTAAAAATCATAGTTTATGTGTTTATCATGGCAGCAAACCTGCATACTCTTTTCCCATGTTAATCATATGGAGAATAGGCAAACTCCTTTATTGATGGACAGATGTTGATGAAAGTTAGTATAAATGCTAAAAATAAAATGTTTTTGAAGGTATGAATGCCTACTCTCAGTGTTCCTCACAGCAACAAACCTGCACACTCTTTCACATGTTAATCTTATGGAGAATAGGCAAATAATTCTCATGTTTATGGACAGATTTTTTAAAAACTTGTCATATATTATTTTTATATTATTGATTTGGAAATTCGCTGAGTACGCAGGTCTGCTGCGACGGGTATATATATATATATGTATATATATATATATATATATATATATATGTTTTCTATACGTTTTTTGTTCTTCTGGGAATCTGTTAATGTTATTTGTTATATTGTTTAGACCTGTGTATTATTACGAGTTCAGTATAGTTGCTCATTGCACAGTTTACTATACACCAACGCCCAACCTGGGCGAACTGAGACGTATCTCGGCATACTCAACTTTGCACTTTGCTGAACTGGCGAAGTTAACAAGCGGTTTACAAGTTGTTTATTCCTACAGCTCAACAGCCAGTGTTTACACTTTAAAAAATCTTACGTTTCGTCGAGCTACCACATGAATTCTATAATCATGCGTGTTCTTTTGCTATCTGTTGTAAACTTTAAAACTAGGTTTTAGCGAATTTCCCATAGGGAAGAAGCTATTACCGTAGGTCTCATGGTGAACTTAAGCCCGGGACCATGTTATTTTTTCTTCTTTAGGTGCCCAGAGTCCAAAAACAATAGTCGTTAAAATTTTTATATATATATATATGTATATATATATGTATGTGTCTGTTAGCACGATAACTCTCGTAAAAATGGTCCGATCGAAACCAAATTTGGTAGAGACGTGTATTCCTACAAATGCTCGGACGAGTTCGTAAACCAGACATATCGGTCAATGGGAACGGGTAGTTTGGGGGGGTTTTGTACCCCAAAATGGGGTTTTTTGCGTTTTTCACATGTAATTTTTAAAAATTTATAATTTGGTATTTCACCATTGCAATCAGCTTAAAAAACTACACAATTAAGTTCCTTAAAGTTTTTCTCTATCTCCAACGGTTATTGAGATGTTAAAAAATCTAAACACAGTACGTTGTATTGTGGGGCTCCAATGTTAATCTTATGGAGGATAGGGAAAAATTAATATTTCCCATATTAATGAATATTTTTCGATAAAACTTGATATTTGGCTTCATGTGGTTGAGATCTATCCATTTATGCTTAAAAATCATAGTTTATGTGTTTATCATAGTAGCAAACCTGCATACTCTTTTCCCATAATAATCATATAGGAATTAGCCAAACTTCTTTATTTATGGACAGATGTTGATGAAAGTTGGTATAAATGTTAAGATAAATATTATTTATGGTAGAAATGCCTAATTTCAGTGTTCCTCACAGCAGCAAACCTGCACACTCTTTCCCATGTTAATCTTATGGAGAATAGGCAAATAATTATCATGTTTATGGACAGATTTTTTTTAAACTTGTCATATATTATTTTTATATTATTGATTTGGAAATTCGCTGAGTACGCAGGTCTGCTGCGACGGGGGTATTGTTGCCTCTGTAGCAGTTCCTACTCTTGGGCTTCCGGGGGTTGGATTCAACGTGCATTTCATTCCCCTATGTTTTATACCTTTTTAGCGAAATTCCCATAGGGAATAAGCCATTACCGTAGGTCTTATGCCAAGACTTAAGCCAGACCGATTTTTTTTTGTATATGTCAGAGACCAAAACAATAGTCGTGAGAATTTATTTTAATAAATACATAATATAAAATAATACATATATAATATAAATCATTCTATCTAAACCGTGGAACATCAAACTATAACAGTTTATTATATATATGTAACTTAATTATCATTAATTTTTAGAAAACTTGTCAAATATTGTATCAAGTTAAATACATATGTTAAACGTGAGATTGTTTTTTTCTTAAAATTGAGAAACCCAAACAAAAGAGCAATTGTAATGGACTCGTGCCTGAACTTATTATCTAGTCCTGATTATACTGTATTCTATATCAAATAAATATTTAAAGAGTAAACGATTCATGCCAAGAAAAGGCCATAATTAAAGATTTGATGGTATGTTTACCTCTGACATAAATGGTCCATGTTAGTTGCCTAATAATAAATGTTCAACTTGAGTTTTATTTATTTCATACATTGTAATTGTTTCACATGATCGTTATTTTCACTGTTTTCCCTCTGAAATTATTAATTTTAAATATGTAAATATAGCAGTTGTCGCCCTTAACTTCAAAATAGTCATGTAATACATTATTGTAAAAGGTCATTCATATATAATTTAAATACAATTTATGGCTCAGGGATCCACTAAATATTGTGTAGTTACCTATATATTGTGTATTTGTATTAGAGAATAACTGATTTGTCTAACTATTAAGATGTATTTTGACTTTTTAGCGAATTTCCCATAGGGAAGAAGCTATTACCGTAGGTCTCATGGCAAGAGTTAAGCCCGAGACCATGTTATTTTTTCTTCTTTAGGTGCCCAGAGACCAAAAACAATAGTCGTTAAAATTTTTATATATATATGTATATATATATATATATATATATATATATGTATATATATGTATATATATATATATGTGTCTGTTAGCACGATTACTCTCGTAAAAATGGTCCGATCAAGACCAAATTTGGTAGAGAGGTGTATTCCTACAACTGCTCGGACGAGTTCGTAAACCAGACATATCGGTCAATGGGAACGGGTACTTTGGGGGGGTTTTGTACCCCAAAATGGGGTTTTCTGCGTTTTTCACATGTAATTTTTAAAAATTTCAAAATTTATATTTCACCATTGGAATCAGCTTAAAAAACTACACAATTAAGTTCCTTAAAGTTTTTCTCTATCTTAAACGGTTACCGAGATATAAAAAAATCTAAACACAGTACATTGTATTTTAAGGCTCCAATGTTAATCTTATGGAGGATTAGGAAAAATTAATATTTCCCATATTAATGAATATTTTTGGATAAAACTTGATATTTAGGTTCATGTGGTTGAGATCTACCCATTTATGCTTAAAAATCATAGTTTATGTGTTTTTCATGGCAGCAAACCTGCATACTCTTTTCCCATAATTATCATATAGGGAATAGGCAAACTCCTTTATTTATGGACAGATTTTGATGAAAGTTGGTATAAATGTTTAGATAAAAATTATTTATGGTAGAAATGTCTAATTTCAGTGTTCCTCACAGCAGCAAACCTGCACACTCTTTGCCATGTTAATCTTATGGAGAATAGGCAAATAATTCTCGTGTTTATGGACAGATTTTGATAAAACTTGTCATATATTATTATTATTATATTATTGATTTGGAAATTCGCTGAGTACGCAGGTCTGCTGCGACGGGGGTATTATATATATATATGTGTCTGTTAGCACGATAACTCTCGTAAAAATGGTCCGATCGAGACCAAATTTGGTAGAGACGTGTATTCCTACAAATGCTCGGACGAGTTCGTAAACCAGACATATCGGTCAATGGGAACGGGTAGTTTGGGGGGGTTTTGTACCCCAAAATGGGGTTTTTTGCGTTTTTCACATGTAATTTTTAAAAATTTCTAATTTTATATTTCACCATTAGAATCAGCTTAAAAAACTACACAATTAAGTTCCTTAAAGTTTTTCTCTATCTCCAACGGTTACCGAGATATTAAAAAATCTAAACACAGTACGTTGTATTGTGGGGCTCCAATGTTAATCTTACGGAGGATTAGGAAAAATTAATATTTCACTTATTAACCAATATTTTTGGATGAAACTTGATATTTAGCTTCATGTGGTTGAGGTTCTCATCCATTCATCATGCTTAAAAATCATAGTTTATGTGTTTATCATGGCAGCAAACCTGCATACTCTTTTCCCATAATAATCAAGGGAATAGGCAAACTCCTTTATTTATGGACAGATGTTGATGAAAGTTGGTATAAATGTTAAAAATAAATGTTTTTAAGGTATGAATGCCTACTCTTAGCGTTCCTCACAGCAGCAGACCTGCACACTCTTTCCCATGTTAATCTTATGGAGAATAATCAAATAATTCTCATGTTCATCAACAGATTTTAACCACTTGACTTGTCGTATGTTATTATTATTATATCATTGATTTGGAAATTCGCTGAGTACGCAGGTCTGCTGCGACGGGGGTATTTTATCTATTGTAGGATAATCCGTAAACATTATATTTTTTTTATTACAACGGTAAACATAACTTGTTATCTCTCATTCATACTTTTACTTGAATATCTAATGATATAATTTCGCCTACTGAATTTTGCACAAACTTGCATCTGGTGCAGTCTGAGATTATTATATGTACAAGCTCGGAGTTTATGGGAAGTACTTTAAATGAATATAGATAATGTAAAATGTGTAGGTAATGTAGGTTATTAGAATTAAACATATAGTATGCCCTATTATGAGTATATGGGAGTCACAAGCTGATTATATTGACACCTTAGTAGTGATGGAAATAGCTGATTCAGATAATATTTCTAAATGTAAATAATTTTGTAACCTATCGTACATATTTTTAGTAGTGTGGTCGGTGTTTTACTTTAGCTTAATAACTGTTATATAATCCAATTTTCGTTCTGTGTTATTGCTTAAAACATTATTATGTGTCATAAAAATATATAATAATAATAATTATTAAAGGTGTTCCGTTAACTAGCAACAGCTGTTGGCTGTTTATCTAGCGTATAAATTTATTTATTTATTTTTATTTGATTTTTTATTTGATTATGTATTTACTCTTTGTCAACTAAGCCAAGTTGCCGCCTCATATTAGATAACGAGTGATTGTACTTGGGCGTCAGTTTATTTGTTATGTGAAATAAATTTAAATGACCATTGATTATCTTGTGGGTTACGAGATAAGATAAAATTTTGTCCACAAACATATTTTCAAGACTGTTTAGAGTCTTTAAATATTTTGTACATTTATCTAGTTTATGTTGTGCACAACTCTATCGTGTGAATGAACATGTTCAGGGCTTTTTTATGGACTCGGTCTGGAGTCTACTACTGCCTGGAATTGGACTTCTGGATTGTGGTCTATGATTTCCCTTTTGAGGGACCACTACTGATCCCGGTTGGACTGTGTGGAGCGCCGCCGCCGCCCTGCCGCGCACTGACCTGCCGCGGAGCTGCCGCCCTAGAGCGCGGTACTTGCCGCAGCGTGCCGCCCTGCTGCCGCCGACCTCGCCCGCGCTTCCCGCCGCGGTCCGGAAGTATTAGGATTAGTTTATGTCATTCAAATATAAATTGTTTATGTTAATTAAGTGTGTCTATGGTATGTTACGTATTACTAGGGGTTTATTTGTGTAGGCCAATTGGTCTTAAAATTAGAAATAAGGGAGCGATCCACAAATTGAGTCTAAACCAGTTTATCGGCTTATTTATGTTTTTATCATGCTGATCTGTTGGCCATGTAACGATTTAAATCTATATAAAAAAGATAAATTAAAATATAAAATTATAATTGGGTCAAATAATGATTGTAATAAATTTAGCCACTTAAAAGAAGATTCAGTCTTGTCTTTAACACCTGGTGTTTAAAACCATACATAGTCATAATATAACTTGGGCTATAGAATTACATGTTAGTTAGTTTAAAAAGGAGTAGTAGACAGTATTACCTATTCTTATGTGTACCAAGGCCTGGTTTAATATGGAGTGTTAGGAGTGTGGTAGTAGAGGAGCCTTATGTAGAGTTGACTCTGGGAGCAGGAAGCCTATTCCTTGTTGGAGCCTGCATTTGCTACATCCCACAACAAGGTGGCGCACCCCCCTTCATTCACTTGACTACACTATACTAAGAGGAATTTCTCAATTAAGGCAC
The DNA here is from genome assembly GCA_023375725.1 of Nephotettix cincticeps. Classification (NCBI taxonomy): domain Eukaryota; kingdom Metazoa; phylum Arthropoda; class Insecta; order Hemiptera; family Cicadellidae; genus Nephotettix; species Nephotettix cincticeps. The sequence goes on along the minus strand of CM041790.1, from coordinate 54,260,222 downwards.
CTCCCTGCACTACACCTGACAACCTTAAGTCCATGGTCCATGGTCTACGCTGGGATACCCCTAAACCCTCTGGAACAATGGTGAGTCACAACATCTTTAATTTGAGTGTTCACATCAGTCCGTGTCCACGTGACTCCCTCTCTCTCAGTGACGCCTATAGCGCGCCATTTCTCAAGTTAAATTGTCCAGTACTATCCATTTGCTAATTTCTTCACCAAGCTATACCTCCTCAATACAAACACTACTAATCAGAACATGTCAGCCTTAGTCAGTAACAAGACTACAAGATCGCTCCACAATCATCTTACACTCAATCCTCATTCATACTTGGCTTAAAATATTTACCTTGTAGTATGGTCTCCAATTAAAAAATCTATTCTAATCAGTCAAATTTTCATTCACATCACCTAATAATTGAGTTAAACTCAATGTATAAAAAATGTTCTTATAGGCGTACACCAGGTTATCGGAACTGCAGCTTGGCATGCGGTTCAGATTTGTTCTATTTGTAAGTCCATGCCACTGTTGGACATAGATAATATTTCCAGTACTGTAATGTAATTCAAAATCATACATTATCGTATTAAAAAAGTAAATCATTAACACATACGAAATGAACATCTTTAAACTGAAACAATATTGTCCTGTATGTCCTGTGTCAAATTTTGGTTTTACATTTACAGTTTTAAGACTTTTAGTTTTATCTAACGTGGGATATTTCGAAACCCAAAAGATTCAAAGGCTGTATGGATAAATAATGTGTATTTTGACAGCGATAATGGGTTGTACTACTATAATAAATCTAGGTTCACTGGTCAGACTTATGTTTTTTGAGCATGTGCTTTTTCAAATTATCCTTAAGGTGAGTCTTGAAGGAACACTTGGAGCAGCTGAATTGAGGAGGTTCGCCGCACTTGTACCTCAGGTGCCGCGACAGGGCGCTTTTCTGGGCGAACTCTCGTCCGCACTTGGAGCAGCTGAATTGAGGAGGTACTCCGCACTCGTACCTTAGGTGCTGCGAAAGGGCGCTTTTCTGGTAGTACTCTCGTCCGCACTTGGAGCAGTGGAATTGAGGAGGTACTCCGCACTTGTATCTTAGGTGCCGCGACAGGGCGCTTTTCTGGGCGAACTCTCGTCCGCACTTGGAGCAGTGGAATTGAGGAGGTACTCCGCACTCGTATCTTAGGTGCCGCGACAGGGCGCTTTTCTGGGCGAACTCTCGTTCGCACTTGGGGCAGCTGAATTGAAGAGGTACACCGCACTCGTACCTCAAGTGCCGCGTCAGGCTCCTTTTCTGGGTGTACTCTCGTCCGCATTTGGAGCATACGTGGTGACCTACGGGCACACCATTGGTGTAGTGGGAGGTTTCTGGGTTCCCAACTTGTTCTTAAAGGTTTAGTTACTTTATGTTAACAAGACATTTTATTGGTTACAACATAATATTCGAAGTCACAAATAAAAATTTTAAATTTAATCCGTTTTTGCGAATATTTTGATGTTAAAATAATACCCCCGTCGCAGCAGACCTGCGTACTCAGCGAATTTCCAAATCAATAATATAATAATAATAATAATATATGGCAAGTTTTATAAAAATCTGTCCATAAACATGGGAATTATTTGCTTATTCTCGATAAGATTAACATGGCAAAGTGTGTGCAGGTTTGCTGATGTGAGGAACACTGAAATTAGGCATTTCTACCATAAATAATTTTTATCTTAACATTTATACCAACTTTCATCAACATCTGTCCATAAATAAAGGAGTTTGCCTATTCCCTAAATGATTATTATGGGAAAAGAGTATGCAGGTTTGCTGCCATGATTAAACACATAAACTTGATTTTTGAGCATAAATGGATAGATCTCAACCACATGAAGCTAAATATCAAGTTTTATCCAAAAATATTCATTAATATGGGAAATATTAATTTTTCCTCTATAAGATTAACATTGTAGCCCCACAATACAACGTACTGTGTTTAGATTTTTTAATATCTCTGTAACCGTTGGAGGTAGAGAAAAATTTTAAGGAACTTAATTGTGTAGTTTTTTAAGCTGATTCTAATGGTGAAATATAAAATTAGAAATATTTAAAAACTACATGTGAAAACTGCAAAAAACCCCATTTTGGGGTACAAAACCCCCCCCAAACTACCCGTTCCCATTGACCGATATGTCTGGTTAACGAACTCGTCCGAGCATTTGTAGAAATACACGTCTTCACCAAATTTGGTCTCGATCGGACCATTTTTACGAGAGTTATCGTGCTAACAGACACACACACACACACACATATATATATATATATATATATATATATATATATATATATATATATATATATATATATATATCTAAATTTTAACGACTATTGTTTTTGGACTCTGGGCACCTAAAGAAGAAAAAATAACGTGGTCCCGGGCTTAAGTCTCACCATGAGACCTACGGTAATAGCTTCTTCCCTATGGGAAATTCGCTAAAAACAGATTAAAATAAAATTTGTATCGTCAAATATCATCGGTAGCAACAAATACCATACAATAAATTTTAAAACTAAGAATAAAACTAGTGTAAGCCGTCACGCGTTGCAGTAATGCACAAAACCAATTTATTAGGCTTAGGTTTGATGATTAATATAGAACATATTATACTTATTATTACCTTCTAAGTATGTTGCCTATCCAGCTCTAGTGGCCTAGCTCATAGAACGTATTCGCGTAATTGGCCGCCGCTAAGTAGCAAGTTTGAGGGTAGGGCACGTAGAACTGACTACCACGTGTAACATTATTGTGCATATATTGTGTAACACGGAACACAAATATATGTTATATTTGTGTTACGATCTTGTTCTTTGAGTTTTTATAATTTCTTTCTTTTGTGGCATCTATATGAAGCCAACTCAGGATGACAGAAGTTCTGTGAAGGTGTATTCCACGTGGAGTGTATAAAAAGGCAGGGCGGTGAAGGTGGAATTCAGCTTAAAAATGACACAATTTAGTTCTGTAAAGTTTTTCCCTATCTCCAACGGTTACCGAGATATTAAAAAATCTAAACCCAGTTCGTTGTATTTTGGGGCTCTAATGTTAAGATTAGGGAGGATAAGGAAAAATCAATATTTTACTTACTAACCAATATTTTTGGATGCAACTTTTTTTTAGCTTTATACGGTTGAGATCCCTCCATTTATGCTTAAAAATTATAGTTTATGTGTTTGGTAATGACAGCTGACCTGCAAACTCTTTCATATGTTAATTATTTAGAGAATAGGTAAACTCCTTTATTTGTGGACAGATGTTAATGAAACTTGGTATAAATAGTCAAAATAAAAATAATTGATGCTATAAATACCTTTTTTTAGTGTTTCTCACGGCAGAATACCTGCAAACTCTTTTATATGTGAATCTTATGGGGCAAAACTTAAGAAGTAAATAACAACCTGTCATATTTATCGACACATATTTATAAAACTTGTCACATATTACTATTTATAATGATATTATTGATTTGGAAATTTTCTGAGTACGCAGGTCTGCTCCCACGGGGGTATTAAGTTTTAATATCAGGCAGCAGCGATTTATTTAAAACAATACTGTACGTATTTGTAAATTCCACAAATTAATAATTTGCACCAAATTCCAAATTCCAAATTTTAATATCCTGCGGTTTCATTACACCTTTCACACTCCTGGTTAAGAGTTTTATGCAACTATTTTGGACTATATGTAACAACTGGGATGAACCACTACCGTTACATATGACTCTTAAATGGGAATAAACTCTTTGCGATACCTAATGCATAACAGATGTTTCGATTTCTCAAAGTTTTAAAAGTCTTAAAACTTGTTTTGATATTATTATAAAATATTGAAATTACTATTAAAACATGCTTATCACGCCTTGTGCTGTAACATAGATTACTCGATCCAGTATTTTCACTACGGACATAAAAAAGTTTTAAAACTTTGAAAACATATAAATGCTGTATTCGAATAAAAATATTGTTATTATTATATTTTAAGCGAAAATATTTTTAATCAATGAGAATGTGAATTACATTATGGTTTTTAGAGCTATATAGGGTGTTACACATCAAATGAGAGATAAGTAAATTTAAGTCTTCCTCCCACACGAATTATACCGTTACTATCTATAAATAGATTAAGTCTTAAAATACGTGAACTGTAACGCTTCTTCTTAGTGATTGATGAGATTTCTTCTGAAAACACTTCCTTCTGCACGCAAAAAATGTTGAAAAACTACACTTTCAAAGCCTAATAATAATATTACAAATATAAGTTCGTAGTTTCCTTCCTGTCAACAGAGGGTCAATAATTTACTTTGCAGAACATGTTGTACAACTAGCATCGAATACAGCTAGGATACAATGGTGAGTTAACAAATATTGAGGTTGAGAAGAGAATTCTAATGATATTTTGACATATGTCCAAATTCTAAATGCTCTTCCATAAAGTTATGGTACGGTTGAGTGAATTATGGGTTAGACGCAAATTTCCGTTCCATAGCATTGAAACGAAATTCGTTGGTTTTTTTGCAGAATCCAAGGACAGATATTATTATGGTTATATTATTGTATTCTGTCATAATAGAACAAAAACTTTTCAGAGACTTTGTGTCACCAAAGCTGTGTCATAAAAGTTGAAAAAACAGATTATGTTTACGGCGGAAGAAGATGTTAACAACGTCATCGTCATTACTACTGTCCATTATTAAACACTGGTTTTGAATAATTAATAGTTTATGAGACTACTAAGGATGAAAACTGTCATTCAAAGATGGATCATCCTTTATTAAACTACATTTCAACAAGAATTAGTTAATCATACTTAATAATGTTTGTGATCCATACTTGGCATATTATGAGCATTTGTTAGCCAATCGTTTATGTGTAGTTGATAAAGAATAACCATATCTCCGATGATGAAAAAATATAAATAATATTACCTGTGTCACCTGTGGACGGGGATTCCTCAAGTGGACACTGTCTCTGACGGTCTTGGTCTTCAGCAGAACACGTATACTCTGAAATTCGAAGCAATAGTTATTCATCTAACGAGTATTGGAGGTTCATATTAATGTATTCAAAATCATTAGGAATGAACAGTATCGGTGGTCTGACAAATACTTTCTCCTCAAGTCAATATTTAATACAATTACATATATGCTTTTTTGTTATGTAAAATATATTCTATAAAATCATTATTTTTGAAAAATAGTCAACTAAGTTCTTAAAATAAAAACAAATTAAAATAAGTAATTGCTTCATAAAAAATAAGCAAATAATTTTTCCCATAAGTCAACATATAATACAATGACATATATGCCTTTTGTTAAGTGAAATATATTCTATAGAAACATTATTTTTGAAAAATAAGCAACCGATTTTTAAAAATGAAAACAAATTAAAATACGTAATTGTTTTAATTGTAAACGACAGCGATCGTTAGAGGCATTTTAGTAAACATTTAATTTACTTGTTTTTAAGGGTTTTAAGGGGCAAAATACCATTAAAAAATCAAACATTCTAAAACGGCAAAAATATGATAACTAAAAATAATTGATAAACATGGAACACTTTGTCTTTTTTTATTTTTCACAGTAGTAACATTGGGTGCTCTCTTGCAATATACTCCGTTCACTACGTCCTCTATTAACTGTTTACACTTCACTATTTACACTAAGTGCACTACTTAATTGATCTGTATATTAGTATTTTGACTAAAAGAACTAAAACTCGTACGATTTTAAACGACATTGATCGTTAGAGGCATTTTGAAAACATTTAATTTAATTAGTTTTGTAGGGGTTTTAAGGGTCAAATACCCTTGAAAATCAAACATTTTAAGAATGAAAAAATATATGATAACTGGACAGAACCATGTTTATGCAGCATGTGCGTGTTCAAATTGGCCATCCAGTGGGTCTTGAAGGAACACTTGGAGCAGCTGAATCGAGGAGGGACGCCGCACTGGTACCTCAGGTGACACGTCAGCCTGCTCTCCTCGGTGTACTTTCGTCCGCATTTTGGGCACGCGTGGCGACCTAGGGGCACACCATCGGTGTAGTGGAAGGTTTATTCGTTCCCAAATGTTTCTTTGAGGTTTAGTTACTCCATCTAACATGGCAAGTTTGAAAACAATTAGTTTTACGTGTTTTTAGGGGGTTTAAGGGGCAAAATACCCTTAAAAAAGTTAAGATTTTTTTTCATTTAAATAATTGTTCAATTGATTTTGATTATTTTTTATAGCACCTCAACAAGGAACTTGGCCTAAAATTGAAAGCACTCGTCACGTCGTCTAACTTGAAGAGGGGAATCACTTTCGCTATTTTAAAGTCGTCAGGAAATTTACAACCACGAATGCTCTGGTTGAAGATATGCAGCAGAAGTTGTCGGTAGCCCAGTGCTCAGTTGTCTTTAAGTATTCAGCTGATACACAATCATACCCCGGAGCTGAGCCACCTCTGAGTCAAGTCACAAAGCTGAACAGTTCCCGCTCTGTCACATTGTGCTGTGTGAAGACAGAGTTCAGTGCAAAGTCCGCGTTACTCGCCACGGGTGGGCCCGCTCGAATCTGACCCAGGTGAGTATGTTTGCAGTAAAAAAATGTGAAAATTTCCTTCTTTATTCCGCTACCAGCTAGCTCGTTTAAATGCGTTCCAAGAAGTGTTTAGACTATTTTTAGAATCTAAGATTTTACCCCGTAATAATCGTTTTTCGCTAAGTTTGTTTCAAATTTCAAATTACTTTTAACTCTACAAAAACTCTGCTGCAATTCAAAATCGTACTTATTGGTTTATTTACTGTATCTAACCAGTCAGTTAATCGATTATAATATTGTCTGTAAGGTCACAAATAAAAAAAAAATAAAAACCGTTCGTGAGAATATTTCGATGATGAAATATAACCAGATAGTACATAACATTATGGTTATATTATTGTACTCTGTCATAAAAGAACAAAAACCTTTCAGAGACTTTGTGTTACCAAAGCTGTGTCATAAAAGTTGAAACAACAGATTATGTTTACGGTGGAAGAATATGTTAACAATTTCATCGTTATTACTACTGTCCATTATTAAACCCTGGTTTTGAATAATAAATAGTTTTTAATAGATGGATAATCCTTTATTAATCTACATTTTAGCAAGAATTAGTTAATCATACTTTATGATGTATGTGATCCATACTCAGCATATTATGAACATTTGTTAGGCAGTGGTTTATGTGTTGTTATTAAAGAATCTCTTTTATCTATATCTCTGGTGATGAAAAAATATAAATAATATTACCTGAGTCACCTGTGGACGGTTTCTTCTCACGTGGACACTGTCTATGACGGTCTAGGTCTTCAGCAGAACACGTATACTCTGAAATTTGAAGCTATAGTTATTTATCCAACTAGTGTTGGATATTCATATTAATGTCTTCAAATTCATTGGGAATAAACAGTATAAGTGGTCTGACAAATAATTTTTACTTTAAGTCAACGTTTAATACAATTACATATATGTTTTTTTGTAATTGGAAATTGCTATATCTATAGAATCACTATAGAATTCTATAGAATCATTATTTTTGAAACATTATCAACCAAATTGGAAGAGGAGTTCGACAAGGGTGTTGTCTTTCTCCTATGCTGTTTAATATATATAATGAAAAGCTTACTGAAAAGGCTCTAGAAAAAGCAAGAGGTGTCTTGGTAGGGGGAGAAAGTATTAAAAGTATTAAATATGCGGATGATCAAGCGGTGCTAGCAGAATCAGAAGAAGAGTTGCAGGAAACGATGAATTGTATATTAAGAGTTGGCAAAGAATTTGGAATGAAATTGAACAAAGGAAAAACTAAGGCAATGAGAATAGGCAGAGAAGAAGGTCAGGTTAACATAACCTTAGAAGGAGTACATATACAACAAGTGAAAACTTTTAAATACTTGGGAAGTTTGGTCAAATGGAATGGTAGCTGCACGGAGGAAATAAGAAGCAGAATATCGTTAGGGAGAAGTGCTTACGTGAAAGTAAAAGGTCTGTTAACAGCAAAAAGAATACCATTAGAGTTAAGGAAAAGATTTGCTAAATGTTTTGTCTGGAGTGTGGTGCTTTATGGATGTGAGTCATGGACAAATAAAAAAAGGGAGGAGAAATACCTGGAGAGCTTTGAGATGTGGTTGTGGAGAAGGATGCTGAAGGTGAAGTGGACGGATAGAATGAGAAATGAAGATGTATTAAATAAAATGAAGGAGAAAAGGAAACTGATAATAACGGTAAGGAGAAGAAAAGCATGTTGGTTGGGACACATACTTCGAAGAAATTGTCTGCAAGCAAGGATTTTGGAAGGTAGGATTGAGGGAGTAAGGGGAAGGGGGAGAAGAAGGATTGGAATACTGGACGATATTAAGAAAGGAAGGAGATTCCAGCAACTGAAGGAAGATGCTCAGGACAGAGAAAAATGGAGAGCGTCGTGCAGTTGAAACCTGTCAGTCTGACAGATTCACAAAAGAAGAAGAAGATCAACCAAATTCTTAAAATAAAAACAAATAAAATTAAGTAATTGTTTCAGTTTTGTTTGTGGATGTAGCCTCATGAAATTCTTTAAGTGGATTTTGCTTGGAGATGTGACTCGACACTGCATATCAAATGGCATGACAAATAATTGATAAACGTGGAAAAATTTGCATTTTTTATTTTCCACAATAGCAACATCGGGTGCTCTCTTGCAATATTCTCCGTTCACTACGTACTCTATTAACTGTTTACACTTCACTATTTACACTAAGTGCACTATATAATTGAACTGTAGATTAGTATTTTGACTAAAAGGACTACAACTCATATGATTTTAAACGACATCGATCGTTAGAGCCGAATTTGAAAACATTTAGTTTTACGTGTTTTTTAGGGGGTTTAAGGGGCAAAGTATCCTTGAAAAGTTAAGATGTTGTTTTCATTTGAATAATAATTCAATTGATTTTGATTTTTTTTAATAGCACCTTAAACGAAGACTCAACAAGGAACTTGGCCTAAAATTGAAAGCACTCGTCACGTCGTCTAACTTGAAGAGGGGAATCACTTTCGCTATTTTAAAGTCGTCAGGAAATTTACAACCACGAATGCTCTGGTTGAAGATATGCAGCAGAAGTTGTCGGTAGCCCAGTGCTCAGTTGTCTTTAAGTATTCAGCTGATACACAATCATACCCCGGAGCTGAGCCACCTCTGAGTCAAGTCACAAAGCTGAACAGTTCCCGCTCTGTCACATTGTGCTGTGTGAAGACAGAGTTCAGTGCAAAGTCCGCGTTACTCGCCACGGGTGGGCCCGCTCGAATCTGACCCAGGTGAGTATGTTTGCAGTAAAAAAAATGTGAAAATTTCCTTCTTTATTCCGCTACCAGCTAGCTCGTTTAAATGCGTTCCAAGAAGTGTTTAGACTATTTTTAGAATCTAAGATTTTACCCCTGTAATAATCGTTTTTCGCTAAGTTTGTTTCAAATTACTTTTAACTCTACAAAAACTCTGCTGCAGTTCAAAATCGTACTTATTGGTTTATTTACTGTATCTAACCAGTCAGTTAATCGATTATAATATTGTCTGTAAGGTCACAAATAAAAAATAAAAAATAAAAACCGTTCGTGAGAATATTTCGATGATGAAATATAACCAGATAGTACATAAAATTATGGTTATATTATTGTACTCTGTCATAAAAAGAACAAAAACTTTCAGAGACTTTGTGTTACCAAAGCTGTGTCATAAAAGTTGAAACAACAGATTATGTTTACGGTGGAAGAATATGTTAACAATTTCATCGTTATTACTACTGTCCATTATTAAACCCTGGTTTTGAATAATAAATAGTTTTTAATAGATGGATAATCCTTTATTAATCTACATTTTAGCAAGAATTAGTTAATCATACTTTATGATGTATGTGATCCATACTCAGCATATTATGAACATTTGTTAGGCAGTGGTTTATGTGTTGTTATTAAAGAATCTCTTTTATCTATATCTCTGGTGATGAAAAAATATAAATAATATTACCTGAGTCACCTGTGGACGGTTTCTTCTCTTCTCACGTGGACACTGTCTATGACGGTCTAGGTCTTCAGCAGAACACGTATACTCTGAAATTTGAAGCTATAGTTATTTATCCAACTAGTGTTGGATATTCATATTAATGTCTTCAAATTCATTGGGAATAAACAGTATAAGTGGTCTGACAAATAATTTTTACTTTAAGTCAACGTTTAATACAATTACATATATGTTTTTTTGTAATTGGAAATTCCTATATTCTATAGAATCATTATTTTTGAAACATTATCAACCAAATTGGAAGAGGAGTTCGACAAGGGTGTTGTCTTTCTCCTATGCTGTTTAATATATATGCTGAAAAGCTTACTGAAAAGGCTCTAGAAAAAGCAAGAGGTGTCTTGGTAGGGGGAGAAAGTATTAAAAGTATTAAATATGCGGATGATCAAGCGGTGCTAGCAGAATCAGAAGAAGAGTTGCAGGAAATGATGAATTGTATATTAAGAGTTGGCAAAGAATTTGGAATGAAATTGAACAAAGGAAAAACTAAGGCAATGAGAATAGGCAGAGAAGAAGGTCAGGTTAACATAACCTTAGAAGGAGTACATATACAACAAGTGAAAACTTTTAAATACTTGGGAAGTTTGGTCAAATGGAATGGTAGCTGCACGGAGGAAATAAGAAGCAGAATATCGTTAGGGAGAAGTGCTTACGTGAAAGTAAAAGGTCTGTTAACAGCAAAAAGAATACCATTAGAGTTAAGGAAAAGATTTGCTAAATGTTTTGTCTGGAGTGTGGTGCTTTATGGATGTGAGTCATGGACAAATAAAAAAAGGGAGGAGAAATACCTGGAGAGCTTTGAGATGTGGTTGTGGAGAAGGATGCTGAAGGTGAAGTGGACGGATAGAATGAGAAATGAAGATGTATTAAATAAAATGAAGGAGAAAAGGAAACTGATAATAACGGTAAGGAGAAGAAAAGCATGTTGGTTGGGACACATACTTCGAAGAAATTGTCTGCAAGCAAGGATTTTGGAAGGTAGGATTGAGGGAGTAAGGGGAAGGGGGAGAAGAAGGGAAGGGTTTTGTTGGAATACTGGACGATATTAAGAAAGGAAGGAGATTCCAGCAACTGAAGGAAGATGCTCAGGACAGAGAAAAATGGAGAGCGTCGTGCAGTTGAAACCTGTCAGTCTGACAGATTCACAAAAGAAGAAGAAGATCAACCAAATTCTTAAAATAAAAACAAATAAAATTAAGTAATTGTTTCAGTTTTGTTTGTGGATGTAGCCTCATGAAATTCTTTAAGTGGATTTTGCTTGGAGATGTGACTCGACACTGCATATCAAATGGCATGACAAATAATTGATAAACGTGGAAAAATTTGCATTTTTTATTTTCCACAATAGCAACATCGGGTGCTCTCTTGCAATATTCTCCGTTCACTACGTACTCTATTAACTGTTTACACTTCACTATTTACACTAAGTGCACTATATAATTGAACTGTAGATTAGTATTTTGACTAAAAGGACTACAACTCATATGATTTTAAACGACATCGATCGTTAGAGCCGAATTTGAAAACATTTAGTTTTACGTGTTTTTTAGGGGGTTTAAGGGGCAAAGTATCCTTGAAAAGTTAAGATGTTGTTTTCATTTGAATAATAATTCAATTGATTTTGATTTTTTTTTAATAGCACCTTAAATGAAGACTCAACAAGGAACTTGGCCTAAAATTGAAAGCACTCGTCACGTCGTCTAACTTGAAGAGGGGAATCACTTTCGCTATTTTAAAGTCGTCAGGAAATTTACAACCACGAATGCTCTGGTTGAAGATATGCAGCAGAAGTTGTCGGTAGCCCAGTGCTCAGTTGTCTTTAAGTACGGTATTCAGCTGATACACAATCATACCCCGGAGCTGAGCCACCTCTGAGTCAAGTCACAAAGCTGAACAGTTCCCGCACTGTCACATTGTGCTGTGTGAAGACAGAGTTCAGTGCAAAGTCCGCGTTACTCGCCACGGGTGGGCCCGCTCGAATCTGACCCAGGTGAGTATGTTTGCAGTAAAAAAAATGTGAAAATTTCCTTCTTTATTCCGCTACCAGCTAGCTCGTTTAAATGCGTTCCAAGAAGTGTTTAGACTATTTTTAGAATCTAAGATTTTTACCCCTGTAATAATCGTTTTTCGCTAAGTTTGTTTCAAATTTCAAATTACTTTTAACTCTACAAAAACTCTGCTGCAGTTCAAAATCGTACTTATTGGTTTATTTACAGTGTCTAACCAGTCAGTTAATCGATTATAATATTGTCTGTAAGGTCACAAATAAAAAATAAAAAATAAAAAATAAAAACCGTTCGTGAGAATATTTCGATGATGAAATATAACCAGATAGTACATAAAATTATGGTTATATTATTGTACTCTGTCATAATAGAACGAAAAACTTTTCATGGACTTTATGTCACAAAAGCTGTTTTATAAAAGTTGAAACAACAGATTATGTTTACGGTGGAAGAAGATGTTAACAATGTCATCGTCATCATTACTGTCCCTGACAGTTTCTCCATTCTGAAAATGAAGCAAAGGTAAACAATACAAGGACAATACCCACATCAAAGAGAAATGGTGAGACGTATGCGCAGGTTGCTGGAAACAATCAAAAGGAAGAAAACTTCAATGTTAACAGCTTTGAAAAAAATATAGAAACATTCTTCAATAAGTTTGAAAAGTTATTCTCACAACAAGCACAACAAATAGATTCACTAGTAAACCTACTGACCACTGTGTTAACAAAATTAAAATGAGTTTTAAAATACTGAAAATCGCTCTCTGCAATGCTAACGGCTTGGCCAATCACAACCAAGAACTCCAAACATATATAAATATTCATAAAATAGACATAATTTTGATTTCAGAAACTCATTTTACAGATGCTAGTTACTTCAAAATTCCTTTTTTTACTATTTATCAGTGTAACCAAGAACATCCGGATAACACTGTTCATGGTGGTAGTGTAATTTTAATAAAAACAATATAAAACACTATCCTTTACCTTCTTATCGGTTCAATCACATTCAAGCTACAAGTGTTGTGATAGAAGACTGGTCTGGTCCTCTTACGGTCTCTGCCTTGTATAGTCCCCCACGCCATAATATATCACAGCAACAATTCTGGGACTTTTAACACCCCGGGATGTAGATTCTTAGCAGGAGGTGATTTCAATGCGAAACACACTGCTTGGGGCTCTCGCTTATGTAACCCTAAAGGTCGTCAATTACTGTCAATTTATTATTAATTATCAATTATCTTCAACATATGTCAACAGGAGAACCTACATATTGGCCTAGTGACCGGCAAAAGGTTCCAGACCTGTTAGACTTCTTTGTGTCAAAAGGTATTCCACATATGTATGCTCAGGTAGATCCTTCACTCGATTTGTCATCCGACCATTCACCAGTGATCTGCACATTAAACTCAAATATAATCATTGTGGAACGCCTCCTCGTCTGCATTGCAAATTTACAAACTGGGAACTTTTCCGAAAACTCTTAAATGACAAATTGTCATTGAATGTTTCTTTAAAAACTCAAGAAGAGCTAGATGATGCTGTTGAACTTTTCAACAATACTATACATGACTGTGTATGGCAATCTTAACCAGATTTTCAGAAAACAATATTGAACCCAATGTGCCTAATTCCTGTTGATATCAAGAGAAAAATTGCAGAAAAAATATATTTCGCAGAATTTGACTGAACACAAGAAGTCCTCAAGATAAGACAAATTTCAATAGAGCCACCCAACAGTTGAAGTGAATGTTATATAAGCTAAAAAATAAACGTTTTGATATTTTTACATCCAAATTGTCACCAACTGAAGATACAAACTATTCTCTTTGGAAGATAACTAAATCATTAAATCAACCAAAGACGCCAATACCACCAATTGCACTGCCTACTGGGTCATAGGCCAGAGACAACAAGAGTAAGGCGGAGACCTTTGCTCAACACTTGTATGATGTTTTTAAACCAAATAATTCAGTTCAAGATCCAAATACTGAAATATTAGAGTTCCTGAATTCCCCTAATCAGTTATCCCTACCCATTCAACCATTTACCCCTGCAGAAGTAACTAAAATTATAGAGTCTGAAGTAAAACCCTTCAAAGCTCCATGCTACGACCTCATTACAGGCAAGATTTTAAAGGAACTTCCAAGGAGGGGTTTCATGTTCCTTACCTTCATCTTTAATGCTACTCTTCGATTAGAATATTTTCCGTCTCAGTGGAAAGTTTCTGAAATAGTAATTGTGGCTAAGCCAGGGAAACCGCCACACCAAGTTACGTCTTACAGGCCGATTCGATTAGCCTTCTACCAATATCATCAAAAGTTTTTGAAAAACTATTCCTAGGACGTTTACAAACGATAATTGAGGGGAACGACTTGATTCCTAACCATCAATTTGGTTTTCGAAAAAAAACACTCCACCATTGAACAGGTTCATAGAGTTGTCGGTGTTATTTAAGAAGACTTGGAAACTAAAAGGTATTGCTCTGGCTTTTATGGACGTAAGTCAAGCTTTTGACAAGGTGTGGCACGAGGGCCTTCTGTATAAACTTAAATTGAAGGTCCTTCATACTTACTTTAATATTATAAAGTCCTACCTTACAGATAGGTTTTTCAGAGTCAAGTTTAAAGATTTCTACACACAACTTTTTGAAATTAGAGCAGGCGTTCCACAAGGAAGTGTCTTAGTACCAATTCTGTACACCTTATACACCTCTGATATACCCTTGGATCCCAATGTGTTTGTGGCCACATTTGCTGATGATACCGCTATATTGGCATCACATGAAACTCCACAAACTGCTTCACATTTGCTCCAGTTGGAGTTAGATGTATTGTCAGAGTGGCTAGTAAGCTGGAGAGTAAAAGTAAATGAAAACAAGTCTGCTCATGTTACATTTACAACTAGACATGAAACTTGCCCTTCAGTATCTTTGAACAATGTGTTACTTCCACAGGTCGAAGAAGTCAAATATCTTGGCATGCATCTTGATCGCAGATTAACATGGCGCTCTCATGTATGGAATAAAAGAATGGCTCTAAATTTGAAATTTAAAAAAACTTTCTTGGCTTCTCAATCGAAAATCAAAACTATCCATCAACAACAAATTACTACTGTACAAGATTTTATTAAAACCATTGTGGACTTATGGTATTCAGCTTTCGGGCACCACAAGTAATTCCAACATTGAAATTATACAACGCTTTCAATCCAAATTTATAAGAAGTATTCTGAATGCCCCCTGGTACATAAATAAAGAAATTCTACATAGAGATACAAATATTTTATCAGTGAAACAATAGATAACTTAATTTTAGCAACCGCTACCAAAAGAAGTTAGCAGCTCACCCAAACTACCTAGCCCTAAGCCTGTTAGGCAACAGCAACGCTGTGTATAGACGTAAAAGGTGCCCTGTGCTAGACCTGCTCATAGATTCTAAATTTTGATTTCCTTTTGTAATTTGTTAATCTTTGTGCTGACTAGGGACTAACCCATGTGATTTATTTTGCTATTTTGATTTATTAAATGTTCTACTAACTTGAATAGATTGTAAACAAAAATGGTTAAAAAAATCACTACTCTCCATTGTTAAACACTGGTTTTGAAATATAAATAGTTTTTATAGATGGATAATCTTTATTAAACTACATTTTAGCAAGAGATCGCAATAATTTGTTAATCATACTTATGATGTATGTGATCCATACTCGGCATATTATGAACATTTGTTAGCCAATCGTTTATGTGTAGTTGATAAAGAATAACCATATCTCCGATGATGAAAAAATATAAATAATATTACCTGTGTCACCTGTGGACGGGGATTCCTCAAGTGGACACTGTCTCTGACGGTCTTGGTCTTCAGCAGAACACGTATACTCTGAAATTCGAAGCAATAGTTATTCATCTAACGAGTATTGGAGGTTCATATTAATGTATTCAAAATCATTAGGAATGAACAGTATTAGTGGTCTGACAAATACTTTCTCCTCAAGTCAATATTTAATACAATTACATATATGCTTTTTTGTTATGTAAAATATATTCTATAAAATCATTATTTTTGAAAAATAATCAACTAAGTTCATAAAATAAAAACAAATTAAAATAAGTAATTGTTTTAGTTTTTTCGTGGATGTAGCCTCAAGAAATTCTTTAGTGGGTTTTGTTGAGAGATGCAACTCCACACTGAATAAAAAATGGCATGAAAAAAAATTGATAAACATGGATCACTTTGTCTTTTTCATTTTCCACAATAGTAACTTTGGGTGCTCTCTCACAAAATACTCCGTTCACTACGTACTCTATTAACTATTTACACTTCACTATTTACACTTAGTGAACAATTTAATTCAACTGTAGATTAGTATTTTGAGTAAAAGGACTACAACTCACATGATTTTAAACGACATCGATCGTTAGAGACATTTTTGAAAACATTTACTATACGTGTTATTTGTAGGGAGTTTAAGGGTCAAATACCCATGAAAATCAAACATTTTAAGAATGAAAAATATGTGTGATAACTGGACAGAACCATGTTTATACAGCATGTGCGTCTTCAAATTGGCCTCCCAGTGGGTCTTGAAGGAACACTTGGAGCAGCTGAATTGAGGAGGGACACTACACTCGTGCCTCAGGTGCCGCGTCATGCTGCGTTTTGTGGTGAACTCTCTTCCGCATTTTGGGCACGCGTGGGACCTAGGGGCACACCATCGGTGTAGTGGAAGGTTTATGGGTTCCCAAATGTTTCTTTGAGGTTTAGTTACACCATTTAACAATGCAAGTTTATCAGTCATCAAGGTTACAACATCATATGTGAGGTCACAAATAAAAAAATTAAAAATAAAACGTTACTGAGAAGATCTCGATGTTTAAAATCATATACCAAATATTTTGCAAACAAACTTTACGAAGCAACAATAACCTGCAATAAGTAATAAGTAACAATAAGTATCTGTTATATCTACATATATATATATATATATATATATATATATATATATATATATATTTGTATATATGTCTAGGTTTTTTTTAGAAGAATAGGAATTTATCAGTGTGACACCACATAAGACAATGAAGACTCTTTAAAACCCTAACAATATCTTGTTTCTAAGTATTAAACTTTAAAATACTTGATTTTATTATGGCGTAAGAAGCTGAAACCTCTTAGAATGTGATTAGTAGTAAATTTATATTGAAGTTTTGAATCATAAAGCTTCATTGTCTATAGGGTTGAAGTATTGTTATCAATGATTACAAAATCCATTGAGAAACTTTCCGTTTCTAACATATTTGTAAAAAGGAACATGTCACAAAATAGATACTTATACAGTCACGTATCATTCTTTTGAACCTTTGCCATAAATATGAGTGTGAGCAGCAACTAAGCCCTGTGACTCTGGTGAATCTTTTTCCTCCCGGGCATCGTCAACTACAGCTGCAGGTGAACACAGTTCTCGAAGACCTTTTAGGCCAATTACCTTATCCTAAAGGTCATAATCTGTTTATTTCACTTTTTGATCTGAAATAATCAAATTAAATAATTAAAGCCTGTCTTTCAAAATTTATACAATTTCCAAAGCAAATGTGATGTGCAAGAGAATATTCTTATCTTTAGGCCTTAGTTTTGGAATAATAAGGCACACAACTGTCAGTATTTGTAAGTTCTCTGACGATAAAATGACAATGTTTGCAATGATTGGAAAATGTATTTTAAACTTATATAAATAAAATTAGAGTTTTGTCTGTACATTGCTTAGAGTTATTCATTTTTAGTTGTTTTTACATGCGTTAGAGAAGCCGCAAGAGAAGAAGAAGTGCGTTAGAGAAGTCTTATCTCAATTTTGTTGGTTTGTCTGTCTGTAACGCCCCAGGAGGCATTTTACGCCGTCTATTCAAAAAAAAAAAAAGGAGAACTGATAACAATGAAACCGATTTCAAAAATTTCCTTTAGGATTTCAGGTATACATTTTAGTGTGATAATCTTTCTTATTTATACTAAATCCTACAAAGGAATAAAAATTAACAGTATAAACTGTTATTTTTATATTGTATCTCATGAATGTGACCCTGTATTGGGGTTAAAACCCAGCATTAAGTTAAATTATTAAAACAAGTAGAAGTGGTCTTGACATTAACGAAAGGCATTAAAAGTTTAAGGTGTAACTAATAAGTTTCCAGTTTTATTTGATGCTACTTTTGGTTGTAGGTGGAATCTGTGGGCGTAACACAAACGGTACCACTGACTAAAACCTTTGACTATACATTATTGTATAGTCAAAGCTAAAACTGATAAAACTGCTGACTGCGTGAGTCCCATTGTCATCGCACATAAAACGAGACGGTGAAATCCGTATTTGTTTGGACCATAAAAAGTTAAATAAAAACATAAAAAAGTATTAATAACAATTGCCAACAATAGATATGCAATAGTAAGTTTTGGTTGCAAAATACCTTTCAATACTTGACGCAAATGCAGGTCTTTGGGTGGTCCTGTTTACGGATGACAGTTCTTTCTTAAGTACTTTTAGTACACCTTTTTATAGGTACCGGTTCAAATAACTACCGATCGGGATTAAATATGCACCAGAAATATTTCATAAAGTAGTTTCGCAAACCTTCGATGCGTTGAATTGAGTAGAGTCATATCTATATGACATTAAGGAAGAGCATGATACACGTCTCAGAGGAACACTTATACACTTAATCACGTATACACTTGATACACTTAATCGAAATAGAGAAACGGAGTTTAAGTTTAATGTAATAAAGGTAAATTTGGGATCAAATATTTAGGCCATGTTTTTAGTGATAAGGGATTGGCGGTGGTTTCCTCTAGTGTGAAATTGCAACCGCCTAGTTGTAAGAAAACATTTGAGAGGTTTTTAATGAATGACAAACTACCTATCTAAATTCGTTCTTAATAATGCAGATTAATCTGTTTAGAGTAGTCAATAAATAAAAATGATACTATATGGGACTGGAATAAGTCCGTTAATTAAGCTGTTGCTTCACTAAAATGTCCTTTATGTGATATACCTGTATCAAATTTATTTTGAGATTAAATTACCTGTTAAGTTATCTTACAAAATGGTAACCCATAGCCAAATCATCTAAGAGTTTGAATCAAGCTCAGAAGAACTATGCAAAAATTAAACCCGAAATGTTGGCAATCGGGTTTTGATGTAATAGGTTTCATTCTTAAGTACATGGTCGAGAGGTATCTGTCGAAAGTGATCATAAACCACTCGATTCTATTTTTAGAAATACATTAGATGAGATACGATTACGTTTGCAACGTATGCTATTATGGTAAAATGCTATTATTATAGTATGGTATTATGGTAAAATATTTTTAATATTTTCCAGAGTGCATAGTTTTCTAACACAGTTCAATGGATCTGAAACTATTATAAATTCGGTTTTATTTATCTTGAGTATTATATTCCCAATGGTTGGCGTAATTTTAAACAGCATTATGATCAGTTAAACCTTTTTGGACCTATTCAGATTACTCAGTTATTAATTATATTTAAAAAAACTAAAAATTTTAGTACAGTAAAGTCTTGGTAAAAAGTCGTGTTAAGTAGAATACATTATTGTCTTTAGAGATAGGCAGATGTAAGAACTATGCAAGGAAAGTATTGTTTTGGCCTGGTATGTAAGTCGAATCAATGATTTGGTTTTTAGTTGTCTTGCATGTCATGACAGCTTCTTCCCTATGGGAAATTCACTAAAAATTAAATTCCATAGATAAGAAACCTATTATCAGTCATTATTTTCCGAATAAGCCATTTGAAATGGTGGTATCAGACATTTTAACATGAAGAATCATTGTTTAGTTGTTTATTATTCATCGTTGAAATGAGCTTGTTGAAATAGACTAGTTTTACAACTATTACACATTTCAAATTAGTTTTTGCTAGACATGGGATACCTAAAACTTTTATATCTGATAATGTTATGCAATATTGTACTATTCAGTTTAAACGATTCACTAAATTGTGTGAAATTTGTCATGTGACTTTCAGCCCACACTATTCAAGGTCTATAGACCCAGCTCAACGGTCAGTTCTAACAGTGAAAAAATGATAGTTAAATGTAAGGAAAGCAATAGTTATCATTATTTAGCATTATTAAATTTAAGAAAAGCCCCTCGTGGTAATTTACTTTCACCAACAGAAGCCCTTATTGGTAGAAAACTGAACACTAAGTTACCGTTCTCTTTAATGCTAATGAAACCAAGATTTATTAGATTAGAATAGATTAGATTAGATTATTGAAATGGTTACCATACCACAAGGTAGGTATTTTAAGCCAAGTATGAATGAGAGTTTATTGTAGGATTATTGTGGCGCGATCTTGTAGTCTTGTTACTGACTAAGGCTGACATGTTCCTTAGACAGGACTGTTAATTAATAGCCCAACAGCCGAATGGCAACTGAGGGACCTACAGTTTAACGAGGATTCCGAAACACGGCCTCTGAATTACGAATTGGTCTAATTATGAGGATGGTCTTTGCGGATTAACGTAGCTTTCAATAGTGCGGACGTTAATCCACACAAGAGAACACTACACCCACCGACCATCGCTCACAACTATCCGCAATTCGTGACCTCCAAGTAGCAGGATTACAGGACACGTCACCATCCCAGTCTATAAGATTACTCCAGAGTATAAGAAGCAAACGCTAAGCAATCGGAATAAAATTAAAGCATATCACAATAGGTCTAGTAAACCAATAAAACTATATTTAGGTGAACCAGTAATGTTTAACAGATCTCCTAGCTCCTCCTGGAATACTATTTAGTTAAAAACTCCAGCTCATAAACTTATGTACAGTGGACAACAGTAAAAGTTCTGGTAATTCGTACAGGAGAAATTGTAAAATTCTTTCCTAGCAGTCGAAAAAAAATATGAAGTCCTGTGAGATATGAAAGTACAAGTAGTGTTACTACTTCTACAATTAGTCCCAAAACCGGTTTTTAATTATTTATGTTTGCCCAGTTTTTTGTTTTTGATGTTTATGTTTTAAAGGTTTTTAAGTTGTTATGCAGAGGCTCGGGGCAAGATCTACTGTGCCTGACATGAACTCCTCACAGTTGCAGAGAATAGTGGATTCCTTATTTCTTACAAATCCTCCAAGGCCTAGTGTAAACATTGCGGTTGACCCTGATGAAATTCCTATGTTGAGCAATCAAAAGCTGCCAAACGCTATCGGCTTAATTAAGTGTTGCAATGCTCCTGGGCCTGATGGTATCCCTACAGAGGTATTAAAGGCATTGGTAGCTAACTCGCCTGAGCTATTTAGCTATCTCGCCTGAGCTATTGCCAACATGTATAGTCGATACTTGATGAAGGGATTTTTTCCAAGACGTTGGAAGATCCAACGCCTCGTGTTGATTAGTTAGGGCAAGGGAGACTCTGAAATGACATCTGCGTATAGGCCCCTTTGTATGCTAGACACAACAGGGAAACTCCTTGAGCGGTTATTACAGTCTCGACTAGCACAGTCTGTACAACAAGCAGGGGGTCTTTCCGATCATCAATACGGATTCCGGTCCGACCACCCTGGTGCAATAGGTGTGGTGAGTGAAGTAGTGAAAGTTTTTGAAGCTACGCAGATTGAAATCAGAGATTACGAAAGTTGGTGGTTCTGGCAACGCTTGACGTGAGAAATGCTTTCAACTCAGCTAGATTGTCTGATATGTTAAGTGCTTTGGAGTTTAGGTTTCGAGTAACGCCTAATCTCCTCCGTATGATGCAGAGCTACCTTTAAGATCGGAAGCTGGTCTTCCCAACTACAGATGGTCCCAAGCAGAAGGATATCACCGCAGAAGCTGCTCAGGGGTCTATCCTTGGGCCAGACCTGTGGAATATAGCAGATGATGGGATCCTCCGAATGGAAATGCCTCGTGATACCTTCTTCGTCGGATACGCTGATGACATTGCTGTGGTCCTAACTGCAAGAAATGGGGATGAGGCACAGAGACTACTCTGTCTTGCAATGTCTTAGGTGATATACTGGATGCGTGAACATGGTCTTTCTCTGGCAACAGAAAAGACCAAGATTGTCCTGCCTTCCAGACGGAGTCTCAACCCTGTTTTGTGGCATTCGCTTGATAGTGATGAAGTCCAAACGAAGAGCGTAGTGAAGAATATGGTGTTTAGCTATATTTTCACCTGTCATATTGGAATCCATGTATCCTCTGCAGCGGAGAAAGCCGAAAGGATTGTGGCAAACCTGCCAAGGCTGATGATTAACATCGGAGGCCCTACTCAAAGTAGACGGCGCATACTCATGTCCATTACTAACTCCGTAATGCTTTTAGGATGTGAGTTATAGGCCGATGTACTGAAGAAAGAGCGGTACAAGAGAAAATT
Organism: Nephotettix cincticeps; assembly: GCA_023375725.1. NCBI lineage: Eukaryota > Metazoa > Arthropoda > Insecta > Hemiptera > Cicadellidae > Nephotettix > Nephotettix cincticeps. The sequence goes on along the minus strand of CM041790.1, from coordinate 54,237,716 downwards.
GGCATCAGTACAGAGAAGAGCTGCTCTTCAGATCGTATCCGCTCACAGAATCGTATCGGAACTAGCTGTACTCATTGTTTTGGGGGTCATACCCATTGACCTCCTAGCTTTTGAAAGAAAGAGAATTTTTGAAGGAAATGGCAATTGGAGTCACGCTGAAGCTAGGAGACACACTCTTGAGGAGTGGCAAAGTCGCTGGGAGCAGGAGGAGAGAGGTAGATGGACGGCTGCGCTGATCACTAATCTTTCTATGTGGTTAGGAAGAAATCATAGGGACATTAATTTTTTCACAACGCAGTTTCTAACTGGCCATGGTTGCTTTGGAGCCTACCTATATAAAATGGGAAAAGCCGAAAACCCAGAATGTCAGTATGGCGATTCAGCGAATGACGATTGCACACCACATTCTTGTGTAGAAGATGGGAAGCAGAACGTTCTGATCTAGAGGCAGCCATTGGCCAAATATCACCGGACGGTATCGTAAACCATATGTTGTCAAGCCGTACATCGTGGAATTGTTTCGCTAAAATCTTCAAGAGGGTGCTCAGACAAAAGAGAGAACAGCTATAGTATGCACCGTTTAGCTGAATAAGGAGGGATTACGAAGACATATTGCCCTTCGGGCGCATAAAAGCACCCTCTTGAAGTAGTGCAGAAAAGCGTTTCCGAGAGGGAATACCATACCTGGACCGATAGGGATTTAGTGGGTGAAAGTCCTTCACACCTGGATTAAACATAGTTCTGACGGTGCATAATACATTTCCCTATTGTAAAAATAATAATTGCATGTATTTTACAGTAGTGTCTATATATTGTAAAAAAAGTGATTATTAAAAAAAGTTTACCATTAAAAAATAATTTAAAAGGTTGTTGTGTTAATTAAATCTTGTATAACTATAAACATATAGATGTTCTAGTTTTGTCAACTAATTTTATTTAAACTAATGATCTAAGATGAGAAATTCTTACTGATATTGGTAAACAGTTTCTGTAACGGGATTTACCTTGTTTGTTGTTTGGAATGTAATCTTCTAATATGTTCCTGAAGATAATCTTTTGTTGACAAACGCTTTCCACAGTATTCACATAATGTATAATTGTCTTCACGCGTCCTACGTATATGTTCTTTGAGACTATTTATTTCCGTAAATATCTTTTTGCAGTGTTCGCACTCAAATTTAGTTTTTGATTCAATCTGAAATGATTATTTTTTTCATTTATACAAATAATATTGGTTTTTCCCTCTTACAACATAAAAAGCCGTACCACTTTCGCTTTTACCTCACCCTTTGGCGCTGTCTTGTGGTAGTGTAAGGTAAAAAGAAACTGGTCTGAATATGATTCATGGTATTAAAGTTAAATCTAGGGCTAACACCTATATTTAACTAGATATAGAATATTAGAATATGGAGGAATATAAGGTCCCAGAAAACCCAACTTAGTAATGTTTAGGATAAATACAACTTTTCAATTAGCGGAAAAAGGAATGGTTCTATTTTAGAAACATAAAAACGTACATTTTATTTTTTATGAATTTATTCAGAACGGTTTTAAAAACAACTTTCAAACTTTAAAAAACAAAGTTAACACGATGATTATTACACACAATAGAACAATTATTGAAACAATTATTACAATATCACTAAGGATCTTGTTCACTCAAATGAAGGTAAAGTTTTAGCAGGTAAAATCTATTCTTTTAAACTCATACAAACTATATATTTATATGTTATATTTTAACATTTGATTTAACAAAACAAATCGAATATTGTATTAAACATTACTCACTATGTACTTTCTATTGGAAGGTCCTGCCTCGGTGTAAAAAGGATCTGCCTGAGTATGACAAGGACCTGCCATGAGGTAAAGGTACCTGACTGATTGGGAGAATAACTTGTCAGTGTTAGGTATATTCGGGAGTTGAAATAACCTAAGACAGTGGAGAATAGTAATGCCTGAGTGGGGAAGGGGCTGTCTGGATGTGGGGAAGTCATGTCGGATATAATATTTTTTTAATGTCGTAATATAAAAAATTGGTAAAGGGAATATAAATACCCCCGTCACAGCAGACCTGCGTACTCAGCGAATTTACAAATCAATAATATAATAATAATATTATATGTTGTTTGATAATAATGTCGTTTAATGATCGTCAATATTAATTGATAAATATATGAGTAAGTTATTTGCTTATTCTCTATAAGATTAACATGGGGAAAAGTACGCAGGTTTGCTACTTTGATGACATATTTTCATAACTGTTGGTTCTGTGCAGAAGATCTGCCACGTTTGTTCTATGTCTCGTATTGTAAGCATGGAAGTTCCCAACTTTTGTAAATAAATCTTTATTTTTTTAAAGTTAAAACGACAACCTCTTGAATGTTTAAAGCATATACTGTGAGAACACTAGATTCAATGAATACATGTTTACATTGAAGACAAGGGCCCAGACCAAACATGACTCTCAGGATTTTTTAAGTTTGAATATTGTATCTGCATCCGTACCTCCTCCCCCAAACAGCAAACCCATGTGATGTACTCACTGTACCCACGATACACATCCATCAACACATTTTATAGGCTGATTTTAGAATCAGGTTACAGTACCTGCCGAATTCAATTGAATTGTCGTTTGAACGTGACTAGTTTCGGAAATAATGTTCCCATTATAAAGCCTATGTTAATTCTTAGGTCACTTCAGAACATTTCTTCGTATTCTTGTGTAAATAAATACATTTTGACAAAAAAACACTTAACAGATGATTTTAGAGTTTAAAACAATTAATTGGATGGCGACATACAAAAAGTTTATACACTTGACGATGCAAATGATCAACGGGTCGACTAGCCGATACCTGTTTGACGGTTTTGACTTTAGGGTGGAGGAACTGTTGATTGTGTTTATTTTGCGTTCCACTTCTTCGATCCTTCTTCGATTCCTTCGATCCTATCAAATAATATGTTGGAGCAAAACATATTACATAACATATACATAACACCCAAGAACGGTCAAAACCAGTGCTTTTGTAGGGCCAGGTGGTTTTAGCGAATTTCCCATAGGGAAGAAGCTATTTGCCTCCAGTGCAGCATTTTATGTTAATTGTTGTAAAATACCTATTTTTCATTCATACGTAAAGTAAAATATAATCATTCGGTTCGGAATACTCTGCAGAATGTAATTATGTAAATTAAACCTAGATTTTGATCCATAAAAATATAATTTTGGATAAAAAGTGTAGAAATATTTTGTCAAAACTAAATTTCAAAAGCAAAGCCTAATAAAAATGGAAATAAAATTTTATCAAATAATTCAAGATTGCAAAATTTTTTAAAATTATTTCCCTACATGAATATATAAAATAAATTAGAACTGTTGAAAAGCTTTCTGAAATATAATGTCAAATATATAATACTGTAATTTTTACAATTTTGCATACTCATATATTTATTTAGCCGTCTCATATAAAAAGATGAAAAACGTAACAAAAATACATGTTTCCTCTTACTTCAATACATCAAAAAACATAACTATGAACATTTACACTTTTTAGCAAAAAATATGTATTGAATATTTCAGTTTGAAAATAGTTTTTGATTTCTATTTACCCAAAATCACCAAAAAAAAACACTCAACTTTTATAAGCAACTAAAAGCTACTTCCCTTATTAATCAATAGTTTTGGATGAATGATTTGAATGATTGATGAATGGATGAATGATTTGGTATGTAGCTTCATGTGGATGGGATCAATACGTTTGTGCTAAAAAAATCATAGTTTATGTGTTCCTCACAGCAGCAAACCTGCATTCTCTTGTCCATGATAAACTTATGTAGAATAGGCAAACTCCTTTATTTGTGTCCAGATAATAATTAACCTTGGTATATGGGCAGAATAAAAATTGTTTATTGTAATAATGCCTACTTTTAATGTTCATCAAAGTAGCAAACCTGCGTACTTTTCCCCATGTTAATCTTATAGAGAATAAGCAAATAACTTACTCATATATTTATCAATTAATATTGATGAACATTAAAAGTAGGCATTATTACAATAAACAATTTTTATTCTGCCCATATACCAAGGTTAATTATTATCTGGACACAAATAAAGGAGTTTGCCTATTCTACATAAGTTTATCATGGACAAGAGAATGCAGGTTTGCTGCTGTGAGGAACACATAAACTATGATTTTTTTAGCACAAACGTATTGATCCCATCCACATGAAGCTACATACCAAATCATTCATCCATTCATCAATCATTCAAATCATTCATCCAAAACTATTGATTAATAAGGGAAGTAGCTTTTAGTTGCTTATAAAAGTTGAGTGTTTTTTTTTTGGTGATTTTGGGTAAATAGAAATCAAAAACTATTTTCAAACTGAAATATTCAATACATATTTTTTGCTAAAAAGTGTAAATGTTCATAGTTATGTTTTTTGATGTATTGAAGTAAGAGGAAACATGTATTTTTGTTACGTTTTTCATCTTTTATATGAGACGGCTAAATAAATATATGAGTATGCAAAATTGTAAAAATTACAGTATTATATATTTGACATTATATTTCAGAAAGCTTTTCAACAGTTCTAATTTATTTTATATATTCATGTAGGGAAATAAATTTAAAAAATTTTGCAATCTTGAATTATTTGATAAAATTTTATTTCCATTTTTATTAGGCTTTGCTTTTGAAATTTAGTTTTGACAAAATATTTCTACACTTTTTATCCAAAATTATATTTTTATGGAACAAAATCTAGGTTTAATTTACATAATTACATTCTGCAGAGTATTCCGAACCGAATGTTATATTTTACTATACGTATGAATGAAAAATAGGTATTTTACAACAGTTAACATAAAATGCTGCACTGGAGGCAAATAGCTTCTTCCCTATGGGAAATTCGCTAAAACCGCCTGGCCCTACAAAAGCACTGGTTTTGACCGTTCTTGGTGGTATATGTTATGTAATATGTTTTGCTCCAACATATTATTTGATAGGATCGAAGGAATTGTAAGTGGAACGCAAAATAAACACAATCAACAGTTCCTCCACCCTAAAGTCAAAACCGTCAAACAGGTATCGGCTAGTCGACCCGTTGATCATTTGCATCGTCAAGTGTATAAACTTTTTGTATGTCGCCATCCAATTAATTGTTTTAAACTCTAAAATCATCTGTTAAGTGTTTTTTTGTCAAAATGTATTTATTTACACAAGAATACGAAGAAATGTTCTGAAGTGACCTAAGAATTAACATAGGCTTTATAATGGGAACATTATTTCCGAAACTAGTCACGTTCAAACGACAATTCAATTGAATTCGGCAGGTACTGTAACCTGATTCTAAAATCAGCCTATAAAATGTGTTGATGGATGTGTATCGTGGGTACAGTGAGTACATCACATGGGATTGCTGTTTGGGGGAGGAGGTACGGATGCAGATACAATATTCAAACTTAAAAAATCCTGAGAGTCATGTTTGGTCTGGGCCCTTGTCTTCAATGTAAACATGTATTCATTGAATCTAGTGTTCTCACAGTATATGCTTTAAACATTCAAGAGGTTGTCGTTTTAACTTTAAAAAAATAAAGATTTATTTACAAAAGTTGGGAACTTCCATGCTTACAATACGAGACATAGAACAAACGTGGCAGATCTTCTGCACAGAACCAACAGTTATGAAAAGAGCCTAGCATACAGAGGGATCCAATTATTTAATAAATTGCTTGCTGTAATAAAACCAGTCACCTATCTAAATCGTTTTAAAATAAAAGTAAAAACATTTCTCCACTCGACAGTATTTTATTCTATTGCAGAATTTGTTAAGACCTAACTTGTATTGAGACAGACACTATTGGCATTTATGTACACTGTTAAGTTAATTTGTCTTTAGTTCTCATATAATATAACATTTATGACACTACATATTATTTGTAACAAAAACTATTGTTTTGATCTTATGAGTAAATAAAGTACATATGACTTATAAGGTTTAATGTGTAAGTTGTAATACGTAAGTTGTAATGCGTAATGTCTAGTGTGTAATGAGTTTTACCTTGCTTACATTGGCCACATCAATGACATAACTATTAAAATACAGTTTTTGACAGCTCCACCGCAAATATAATCAAATGGGTATAGGTACCTTGGAGTGTGTAGACTTTGAAGGGTCTGAAGATGTCTGAGGGTCGAGATGTCCATGATCTCTGCTTGGACCAACCTGTTACAGCCACAACAAACTTTACTCTTAGCTCCTTAACTAAGGATCATCAACAGGCTTGTCTAATGTGTACTGTATTTTAATTCCCTTAATAAATCATTTTAATTTATCTACTATCTAAATGTATTGAATACTTTCTAATTTTCCTAGGGTAATAATGTGGTGAGGACAAAATCAAAACTAAGTTATCTTATCCAAAGGTATTAAGATTCTCAAACGGCCTCATTAATTTGGATTTTTAACTAATAAAAGTAAAAAAATGAAGTCTACTGTTTTATTAAACGATATATGAAGATGGAGGGCTACCTGGGGATCGTCCCACGTTGGCTGGTTGTAGGGTGGCGGCGTTGTAAGGTCTTGGTGTGAAAGGTCAGACTCTTTCAAACAACGATCAAACACGGGTGTTTGATGGTTGTATGGTGGGGACGCGGTGAGGTTCATCTGGGGAAAGTCCCATAATGGCTGGTTGTTGGACGAATGATCGGGAAGTTCTATCTGGGAAAGGTCCCATGTCGGCTGGTTGTAAGGTTCAGACGCGGCGAGGTCTACCTGTGGAAGGTCCCGTGTTGGCTGGTTGTAGGTTGGGGACACGGCGAGGTTCATCTGGGGAAGGTCCCATGTTGGCTGGTTGTAGGGTGGGGACGCGGCGAGGTCTACCTGGTGAAGGTTCTGTGTTGGCTGGTTGTAGGGTGGGGACGCGGCGAGATCTACCTGGGGAAGGTCCCGTGTTGGCTGGTTGTAGAGTGGGGACGCGGCGAGATCTACCTGGGGAAGGTCCCGTGTTGGCTGGTTGTAGAGTGGGGACACGGCGAGGTTCATCTGGGGAAGGTCCCATGTTGGCTGGTTGTAGGGTGGGGACGCGGCGAGGTCTACCTGGGGAAGGTCCCGTGTTGGCTGGTTGTAGAGTGGGGACACGGCGAGGTTCATCTGGGGAAGGTCCCATGTTGGCTGGTTGTAGGGTGGGGACGCGGCGAGGTCTACCTGGTGAAGGTCCCGTGTTGGCTGGTTGTAGGGTGGGGACGCGGCGAGGTCTACCTGGTGAAGGTTCTGTGTTGGCTGGTTGTAGGGTGGGGACGCGGCGAGATCTACCTGGGGAAGGTCCCATGTTGGCTGGTTGTAGGGTGGGGACGCGGCGAGGTCTACCTGGTGAAGGTCCCCATGTTGGCTGGTTGTAAGGTAGTGGCTGGTTGTAGGGTGGGGACGCGGCGAGGTCTACCTGGGGAAGGTCCCCATGTTGGCTGGTTGTAAGGTGGGGACGCGGCGAGGTCTACCTGGGGAAGGTCCCGTGTTGGCTGGTTGTAAGGTGGGGACGCGCTAGATCTACCTGGGGAAGGTCCCATGTTGGCTGGTTGTAGGGCGGGGACGCGGCTAGATCTACCTGGTGAAGGACCCATGACGGCTGGTTGTGGGGCGGGGATGTTGTGAGGAATACATGAGGAAGGTCCCGTGGTAACTGGTGGTCGGAAGTGGATGCCTCAGTGTCCAAACAGTCACTAGATAGAAACAGGAACTCGAACCCATCATCACACTGCCAAAAGATAGCTAATGACCACCAGAGGAATATTGTATCCTTTAGATATTAAAATGCACCTAGAGTGTTTAATACAATTATAGAACTAGTGGTAACTTACATAATAAGAACTATTATATCTTTACGACTCTTTAATAATGGGTAATGTTGTTCAAAATGACATTTAAGTCTTAAAAAACGATTGTATGCAAATATTTCTGAATATTAATTTTTCAAAATTTAAATCACATATCTAAGACATTGTACCAAGCTAAAGTTTCTTAGCTTCTGTACTTTCTTAACCCATATACCTGGATAATGAACAAGGCATTAAGAGACGAATCAATTAGCTCAGAGAAATATAATTGTCGAATTTACTAAACTGAAACTCCATACGCAAAGCTTTTTTATAAATTCGTCAACGTACAGAAACAAGTATAAGATAATAGTCTAGAAAATACCGCCGTGTCCACCTCTGTTCCTAGTTCAAATAAGCATATAGTTCCTTCAGATGAAAACAGTTAAAATTTTCCCAAACACTCCTGATTTTAAAATATTGAGACAAAATTGTAAAGTAAGGGTTGTTACGTTTTCTCACAAACTGACCAGATAACCAAGTCACGCTGTGATCGAGACCACGGGTCGGTTATTGCATTCGGTAAATCGTCTAAAATACAGGCGTCGAATATAAGTGGGAATCCTGATTCTAATTATATTCTCTGGATAGTATTACTTAACTGTGCTAAAATCTACAATTACCTAGGAGCTATAATTTATTGTCAGTTTATAGTTTTGTCACTCAATAGAAAAAATCCGCTTCCCAGGATACTGTTTCTTATGTGGTACCATTTGGAATTTCGACTTGGTTTTTATTTTCGTAAACGACTTATCGCTTAGAGTACGTATTTAAAACTAATTACGCACGGATGCCGTCAAAGGACTGCTTACTGCATCACCCCATAGGTACATTTTTTGTTTAGAATCTTTCTTATTTTAAATCGGTTTGTCAATCTCAAGGAATTCCCAAGTATTTAACTATATCCACCCCTTGGTACTGATTCTAGGATCGATAGCCCTCGTAGCTACCAGGGCTGAAATATGCATCAGTATTCTAGGAGTGAGAGGTAGGTATCAGAAGTATGAAGTGATCCTAATTAACCCTTCAGTTTCACTACCCCAAATCCGTAAACCTAGCAGGTGTAGAATAGAGCGACTTATAGAGGATATTGCAGCCATAGGATGCCAAATATTCATTGGAAAATTAGGAAGAGAGTGTTGATATAGTGTTATATAATTCATATTATTATAAATTTTTACTTTGCTTTTTACTCTATGTACAGTGGCCTACGTGCCACTTCTCGGACTGATGCACTCACTTCTAAGATGTCGGACACTGAACCATGTTGCTCAAATACATTGATGTAAAGTAATTTCATGATTATAAAGTACCAAGTTATATCAGATATAACAGATTCTGTAATGTGAAGTATTTATTCAAGAACCACCAACATGGTGTCAGAAGAGGGATTTTTTGAAACTTCAAGTGCGTGAGTATTGTTTAAAACACTAAAATGAGTGACACGGAAGGCGAGGAATCTAGATCTGAACGTGAACAAAAGGGAACTCAAAGTAAAAAATCAACTTCATTAAATTCTTTTACTATGGTTCCTAGTAATTTAAGTCCCTTTAATTTCTCAGGGAACCTAGCCGAAAATTGGAAACAGTGGTTTCAAAAATTTGACATTTATTTGTTAGCATCTAGCATCATGCTGAAAGTGACGAAAGGGAGGTTGCCTTGTTGCTTCACAACCTTGGTGATAAATGCATTGGAGTTTTTAATTCCTTTAACCTATCATCTACAGACTCTAAAAAGTACAGTGTTGTTGTAGATAAATTTGAAGCACATTTTTCGCCCAAAAAGAATCTGACTGTTTTGCGTCATAAATTCTTAAACCGCAAGCAAAATCCTGATGAATCCATTGATAGCTTTTGCACAGACTTGATTAATCTTAGCCTTGCCTGTGAATTTGATAAATTACGTGAAAGTATCGTGTGTGACGTATTAATTTCTGGACTAAATACACAAAATCAGAATCTCAAGGAAAGGCTACTCAGAGAGCCCGACATTACTCTTGACAAAGCTGTGTCAATATGCAAAGCCGCGGAACTGTCTCAACAACATGTCAAAGAACTAAATGCTGATCATAATAGGTCAATTCATGCTGTTAATTTTCAAAAGTCACGTGAGAAGACTCAACGGGGGCAAACTACCAGAGTTTCTACGCAGCCTATTCAAGGTCGTCACCATCAATTCCACAATCCATCCACGGCTCAAAAAGCAGGTTTTTCAGGCAACAGTAAAGTGTCAAGTGCTACCAGTAGGCCTAACAATAATAATAAAAAGTTCATTTCTATCTGTCGTAATTGTGGTAAAAGCCATGGAATTAATAAGTGTTCGGCTTATGGCCTAGTTTGTTTTAAGTGTGGTAAGCATAACCATTTTGCAAATATGTGTAGGTCAGCCAAGAAAATTCATCAAGTAAGTGAAATCAATAGGCATAAGTCAGATAAGTCTTGTTCAATTTTAGATAGTAATTTTTTATTTCATAATGTTTGCTCTGCTCAAAACACAACCCCAATGTGTAAGCCTAATGAATGGTTTGAAAAAATAACCATACGAGATCAACAAGTCTTTCTCAAGGTAGATACTGGTGCACAAACAAATTTAATGCCAATTGATGTATTTAATAGGTTAGGTTTGTCTAACTCCTTAATGCGCTCAACAAATGTTAACCTCTGTACACTCACAGGTGAAAAAATACCTGTCTTAGGTATTATTGATTTAGATTGTTTTTTCAACTCAAAAATGTACTGTATCAGTTTTGTAATTGTCGATGTAAACTGTTCACCAATTTTAGGCTTGAAGTCTTGTTGTACCCTTGGTCTTATAAGAACCAATAATTATGTATTTTCAGATTCGTATACCAATAGTGTTAATAACATTGTATTGGGTCAAAGTAGGCCTAGTGAAATTATCAAGTCTAAACTAGATAACAATATCTGGAATGAATTTAATTCACTTTTTGATGGCCGTATAGGTAACATTCCTACTACAGTGCACTTAAATCTTGAAGAAGATGCTAAGCCTGTTA
>CM041790.1:54183963-54226729 GCA_023375725.1 Nephotettix cincticeps | reverse complement strand
TTTACGCTAAGGTGTACAGTGACCCTGCCAAGCCCTGATACGATGCAGGTACGTCCGTGTTTATTCAGTATACTTATTTAGGACATAAACACTACATCAGTTTTGGTTTTATAGGTTTGAAATTTCATGTATACGATTTCAGTTTAAAATATCTGTTACATTACAATCACCTATTGTTTTAGAATGGAACAGAATGTATTTATAATTACATCAAATATTGAAATACACATACCTTTTTAAAGGTTATATTCACTGTAGTAAATTTGTAAAAAAATTTGGAATCTAAAACTTTTTTTAATTTTACATCTTACTTGTACCTTGAATCTTGACTTGTTTTTGTATAACCTCTAATCCATCTTACAAGTGCATACACATGTTAAAAATGTTTGTATTTACTTCCCTGTAGTAAATTGGTTAGACCATGGATATGTCTAAAGGGAATGGTTTCAGTTTATCTAAACAGCTGTTCTTATTCTTTTATATTAAAAATTCAAATTGTACTTTAATAATACCCCTTAGCAGAAAATCAGCCTACTAAAGCTTTACCTTAAGTAAACCTTCACCTTAGTTAAAATGCTAAATTGAATCTAAAGATTTTTTTCATGAACAATAAAATTATATATATATATATATATATATATAGATATACATATTTACTTGCGAACTTTAAGTTTATATACATTATTTTCTTCATTGTGAATCTATGCAGATTATATAATGAGAATAATGAGGATTTTCAATATTCAAGAGTCCTGTTTTATAATGGAAATTTCTAGTAGCAACGCCCATTAATTTGGAACAGATACAGAATGGAGAATTCTATTTACAATGATGGTTCACTTTAGTTCTGTTATTATAGACAGTGTGTAAAGCTAATCAATGTCTTATTTTTACATCCAATTTCAAAAAAGAGCACTCATTATAATATGAGCTTAGCTTATTATTATTGTAATTATTATTGTATTATTATTGTATTGTATTCACGTTAAGTAAGGGTCTATGTATACTTGAAAAAGACTCACGCCATATAAAATACAATTAAAGATATGTCTGTACATTTATCGGAAATTTTATTTTTTGTTATTTTTAGTTTTCGTGCGTTAAAGAAAACTAAAAAAGTCTTATCTCAATTAATTTCCATCAGTCTGTTTGTCTGTGGTCTGTGGTGGAGGGGGACACGCTACTCCTTCATCGTAAGTCGTGCTCCTCCTATCAAGGGCGTAGCAAAATAGGCCTCTGGCTTTTTTCTAAATCCACAATACAGCAAGGTCGGTTGTTACAATGATGATTATTACATGTGTGCAAAATGGGAGAACTGATGACATCGAAACTAATAATCAGCTGTCGTTGTAGTTTATTAATGTAATAGAAAGAAAAACAAACATAATAACAAAAATTATTTAGTTTCGCTCAATCTACCGATACTGGCCGATTGAGCGATCGGAAGATGAATTCCCACTTCATTTTTTTCTTGTATATACCAACTAGCTGACCCAGCGAACTTCGTACCGATAATAATAAACATTTGATTTTTAATCATAAAACGTAATCACAAAAATTCATTCTGAGAAATATTATATTTATACAGTAATTAGATAACATTGAGCACTTACTATTTTATGCTTGCTTCTTTGGCTTGCTCAATGGTTCAAATAAAAACAGCTGCTTTTTATATCTTAAAAGGTATGTTGGAATCCAAAAAAAATATTTCCCCATAAGAATAACATGGGAACTTTGAAGGCATATAGGGTAGAGATTTATGGGAAAATCGTCACAAAAACTATTCGACTGTCCTATTTTAGGCCTAAAGGACCAGTATACCAAATTTCAGCCTCTTGGGTAATGTGGAAGTAAGAGAATTAGTGATGAGTGGATGAGTGAGGGCTTTGAATGTTATATATAAAAATTGAATATTTCTGCACTATAGCAAATAACTTGAATTTTTACGCATCATTGTGTAATGTGTAAACACCATTGAGTCATACCTCATAAAAGTGTTTAATTGTTATGAACCATGACATCTACTTGTCCTAATAGATGAACTCAAACCATATACTTTAGATTAGATTATTGGAATGGCGACCATACCACAAGACACAAATTGTAAAAAAGTATTTTATTACGCTTCAAAGACGTTCCATATATTACAAGTGTTTTATTTATCGTCTAAAGGAATTGTATATTTTTCCTCTGATCTTTCCAGACCGTAGTAATGTAATGAAAAGTAGAATATGAAATGTCTATTTACATTAAGGAGATTCAACATATGTATGATGTTTTCTGATATCAGAGGTTATATAAAAACAAACACAAGTTCAAGGCACAAACAAGATGTAAAATTATAGCAATTAATATAATAGACGGTTAAAAATTTCTGATTTATTTAAGACGGTAATGAATCATACAGTAAGGTATGTTTGTGTCAATATATTTAATAATGAGAACATAAACCATGACAATGGCGATTAATTAGAATATCTTATCTGATTCTTTTAAGCAATTGAAATTGTGTATAAAAAGATATTCGTACCATTGATAATTATAATAATAAAACCCTCGTCGAAGCAGACCTGCGTACTTAATGAATTTCCAAAGCAATAATATGACAGTAATAGTACAAGTATGTGACAAGAATGATCAATCAATACCTGTTGATGAATTAGAGTATTTGTCTATTCTCCGTAACGTATGCGTATGAAAGAGTATGCAGGTTTGCTACTTCGAGGAACATTAAAAGTAGGCATTTTTACCATAAACATGTTTATTCTGACCACATACCAAGTTTCATCATTTTCTGGACATAAATAAAGGAATTTTCCTATTCTCCATAAGATTAACATGGGAAAGAAAGAGTATGCAGCTTTGCTGCTGTGAGAAACACATGAACTATGATTTTTAGCATAAACGTATAGACCCTAACCACATGAAGCTAAATACAGTTTCATCCAAAATTGTTGATTTGAAAGGGAAATATTCATTTTTCCTTGTCCTCCTTAAGATTATCATTCGAGCCCCTAAATACAATGTACTGTGTTTAGATTTTTTAATATCTCGGTAACCGTTGGAAACAGAGAAAAACTTTAAGGAACTAAATTGTGTAGTTTTTGGAACTGGTTCTAATGGTAAAGGATAAATATGAAAATTTTAAAAATCACATGGAAAAAAAGCAAAAACCCATTTTTGGGTACAAAACCCTCCCAAACTACCTGTTCCGATTGACCGATATGTCTGGATTACGAACTTGTCCGACCGAATGTACGTTTAACGAACGTCTCCGAACGTCCGAGGAATATAGGTTTCTTCCAAATTTGGTCTTACGGACCATTTTGGAGCCACAATGTAATATTATAAACGATTTTATTTTAGTATATCAAGTTTTAAGTGTGTATTTGTCCCTTTTTTAAAGCTTGATATATAAATAAATATTAAATTAAATATGATCATTCAATAAAGAAATTGTAAAGAATTAGTAATAAATTTAATTAGTGAAATAAAGTTGTAATAACTATTGACCCTGAAAATGCAATTTTTCGTTCATCATAACAGCAAACTACCTAATAATCTCCCATGTTATTTTTACAGTGGATAAAAACACCTAAAAATAAATTTCTATTTTATTCATTGTGATTATGCTTACCATGTAACGTCATTTGCTGATTCTATAACCGTACTGCATGATGATATTGAACATTTTTCCCCTTTTTTTCAAAAAACCTAATCAATTTTTATCTACGTTTTTCCTTTGGATAATCAATAAATCAATACTACTTCCTTTTGTGGCTAGCCTATGTCCAGCAATAACTAGTAGTATTTCAATTTATACTTATTCATTTCAGTGGAAATTCGTTTCGTAAGCAGGCCCGCTTCTATGGAAGTATTTTTTTTATTTGGAGATATGTAAATTCATATATTTATAATGGGAGAAGACAGAGGATCAATACAAGACGTAAGTACTATAATTTAAAGTATTACTACGGTATAGGTTCTTCTCTATTCACAAAGAATACATATACAGATGATTTATTAATTATTGCATATGGAGTCAATTGGATATATATAATTTTGGGGATTTTAGGGACGTCAGAGTGGACACGAGATTGGGCTAGCGGATTAATAGGTTTAGGTTGACAATTTGCATTAAACCTAATACCTACCACTCATTCTTGGATTGTCGACTCATATTTGGCATTTTATGGTAGCACAGACCACTCAGTCCTAAATCTAACCTTGAGTTTAGGGATTTGTAGGGATTTTAGAGTAGGCATGGAGACGTGGTTGGGAATTACTAGGTTTAATAGGAATCATTTAATAACCCTAATACCTACCCCCTTTTCCTAATTTGCCAATCAATATTTAGCATCCTATGGCTGATATATCCTCTATAAGTCGCTCTATCCTATACCTGATCCTAGGTTTACGGATTTGGGGTAGTGAAACTTAAGGGTTAATTAGTATCACTCCATACTCCTGATACCTACCTCTCTCTCCTAGAATACTGATGCATATTTCAGCATCCTGGTAGCTACGAGGGCTATCGATCCTAGAATCCTAGAATCGAATCCTAGAATCGCCAAGGGGCGGGTATAGTTAAATGTTTGGGAATTCCTTGAGATTGGCAAACTGATTTAAGATAAGAAAGATTCTAAACAAAAAATGATGCAGTAAGATGTCCTTTGTCTGCAACCGTTCGTGATTAGTTTTATATACGTACTCTAAGCGATAAGTCGTTTACGAAAATAAATACCCCCGTCGCAGCAGATCTGCGTACTCAGCGAATTTCTAAATCAATAACATAATAATAATAAATATATGACAAGTTTTATAAAAGTCTGTCCATAAACATGAGAATTACTTGCCTATTCTCCATAAGATTAACATGGGAAAGAGTGTGCAGGTTAGCTGCTGTGAGGAACACTGAAAGTAGTAATTTCTACCATAAATAATTTTTATCTTAACATTTATACCAACTTTCATCAACATCTGTCCATAAATAAAGGAGTTTGCCTATTATCCATAAGATTAACATGGGAAAGAGTGTGCAGGTTAGCTGCTGTGAGGAACACTGAAAGTAGTAATTTATACCATAAATAATTTTTATCTTAACATTTATACCAACTTTCATCAACATCTGTCCATAAATAAAGGAGTTTGCCTATTATCCATAAGATTAACATGGGAAAAGAGTATGCAGGTTTGCTGCCATGATAAACACATAAACTATGATTTTTAAGCATAAATGGGTAGATTTCAACCACATGAAGCTAAATATCAAGTTTTATCAAAAAATATTCATTAATATGGGAAATATTAATTTTCCCCTATCCTCCATAAGATTAACATTGGAGCCCCACAATACAACGTACTGTGTTTAGTTTTTTTAATATCTCGGTAACCGTTGGAGATAGAGAAAAACTTTAAGGAACTTAATTGTGTAGTCTTTTAAGCTGATTCCAATGGTGAAATATAAAATTAGAAATTTTTAAAAACTACATGTGAAAAACGCAAAAAAACCCCATTTTGGGGTACAAAACTCCCCCAAACTACCCGTTCCCATTGACCAATATGTCTGGTTTACGAACTCGTCCGAGCAGTTGTAAGAAATACACCTCTCTACCAAATTTGGTCTCGATCGGACCATTTTTACGAGAGTTATCGTGCTAACAGACACATATATATATACATATATACATATATACATATATACATATATACATATATACATATATATATATATATATATAAAAATTTTAACGACTATTGTTTTTGGACTCTGGGCACCTAAAGAAGAAAAAATAACATGGTCCCGGGCTTAAGTCTCACCATGAGACCTACGGTAATAGCTTCTTCCCTATGGGAAATTCGCTAAAACCAAGTCGAAATTCCAAATGGTATCACATAAGAAACAGTATCCTGAGAAGCGGATTTTTTCTATTGAGTGACAAGACTATAAACTGACTATAAATGATAGCTCCTAGGTAATTGTACATTTTATCTCAGTAAAGTGATACCATCCAGAGAATATTATTAGAATCAGGATTCCCACTTATATTCGACGCCTGTATTTTAGACGATTTACCGAATGCAATAACCGACCCGTGGACTCGATCACAGCGTGACTTGGTTATCCGGTCAGTTTGTGAGAAAACGAAACAACCTTTACTTCACAATTTTGCCTGCTTACTTCTCAAATATTTTAAAATAAGAAGTGTTTGTAAAAATTTTTACTGTTTTCATCTTCTGAAGGAACTATATGCTTATTTGAACTAGGAACAGAGGTGGACAAGGCGGTATTTTCTAGACTATTATCTTATACTTGTTTCTATACGTTGACTAATTTATAAAAAAGGCTTTAGCGTATGCAGTTTCAGTTTAGTAAATTCGACAATTTTATTTCTCTGAGATAATTGATTCGTCTCTTAATGCCTTGTTAATTATCCAAGTATATGGGTTAAGAAAGTACAGAAGCTAACAAACTTTAGCTTGGTACAATGTCTTAGATATGTGATCTAAATTTTGAAAAATTAATATTAAGAAATATTTACATAAAATCGTTTTTAACACTTAAATGTCATTTTGAACAACATTAACCACCATTAAAGAGTCGTAAAGATATAATAGTTCTTATTATGTAAGTTACCACTAGTTCTATAATTGTATTAAACACTCTAGGTGCATTTTAATACCTTAAGGAGACAATATTCCTCTGGTGGTCATTAGCTATCTTTTGACAGTGTGACGATGGGTTCGAGTTCCTGTTTCTATTTAGTGACTGTTTGGACACTGAGGCATCCAAATCCGACCACCAGTTACCACGAGACCTTCCTCATGTAGACCTCACAGCATCCCCGCCCCATACCCAGCCGCCATGGGGCCTTCACCAGGTAGACCTCGCCGCGTCCCCGCCTTACAACCAGCCTACATGGGACCTTCCTCAGATGAACCTCGCCGTGTCCCCACCCTACAACCAGCCAACACGGGACCTTCCCCAGGTAGACCTCGCCGCGTCCCCGCCTTACAACCAGTCAACACGGGACCTTCCCCAGGTAGATCTCGCCGCGTCCCCACCCTACAACCAGCCAACATGGGACCTTCCCCAGGTAGACCTCGCTGCGTCCCCACCCTACAACCAGCCAACATGGGACCTTCCCCAGGTAGACCTCGCCGCGTCCCCACCCTACAACCAGCCAACATGGGACCTTCCCCAGGTAGACCTCGCCGCGTCCCAACCCTACAACCAGCCAACACGGGACCTTCACCAGGTAGACCTCGCCGCGTCCCCACCCTACAACCAGCCAACATGGGACCTTCCCCAGATGAACCTCGCTGTGTCCCCAACCTACAACCAGCCATCACGGGACCTTCTCCAGGTAGACCTCGCCGCGTCTCCACCGTACAACCAGCCGACATGGGACCTTTCCCAGATAGAACTTCCCGATCATTCGTCCAACAACCAGCCATTATGGGACTTTCCCCAGATGAACCTCACCGCGTCCCCACCATACAACCATCAAACACCCGTGTTTGATCGTTGTTTGAAAGAGCCTGACCTTTCACACCAAGACCTTACAACGCCGCCACCATACAACCAGCCAACGTGGGACGATCCCCAGGTAGCCCTCCATCTTCATATATCGTTTAATAAAACAGTAGACTTCATTTTTTTTTTATTAGTTAAAAATCAAAATTAATGAGGCCGTTTGAGAATCCTAATACCTTTGGAGAAGATAACTTAGTTTTGATTTTGTCCTCACCACATTATTACCCTAGGAAAATTAGAAAGTATTCAATACATTTAGATAGTAGATAAATTAAAATGATTTATTAAGGGAATTGAAATACAGTACACATTAGACCAGCCTGTTGATGATCCTTAGTTAAGGAGCTAAGAGTAAAGTTTGTTGTGGCTGTAACAGGTTGGTCCAAGCAGAGATCATGGACATCTCGACCCTCAGACATCTTCAGACCCTCTAAAGTCTACACCCTCCAAGGTACCTATACCCATTTGATTATATTTGTGGTGGAGCTGTCAAAAACTTTATTTTAATAGTTATGTCATTGATGTGGCCAATGTAAGCAAGGTAAAACTCATTACACACTAGACATTACGCATTACAACTTACGTATTACAACTTACACATTAAACCTTATAAGTCATATGTACTTTATTTACTCGTAAGATTGTAACAATAGTTTTTGTTACAAATATTATGTAGTGTCATAAATGTTATATTATATGATAACTAAAGACAAATTAACTTAACAGTGTACATAAATGCCAGTAGTGTCTGTCTCAATACAAGTTAGGTCTTTACAAATTCTGCAATAGAATAAAATACTTTCGAGTGGAGAAATGTCTTTACTTTTATTTTAAAACGATTCAGATAGGTGACTGGTTTTATTGCAGCAAGCAATTTATTAAATAATTGGATCCCTCTTTATGCTAGGCTCTTTTCATAACTGTTGGTTCTGTGCAGAGGATCTGCCACGTTTGTTCTATGTCTCGTATTGTAAGCATGGAAGTTCCCAACTTTTGTAAATAAATCTTTATTTTTTTAAGTTAAAACGACAACCTCTTGAATGTTTAAAGCATATACTGTGAGAACACTAGATTCAATGAATACATGTTTACATTGAAGACAAGGGCCCAGACCAAACATGACTCTCAGGATTTTTTAAGTTTGAATATTGTATATGCATCCGTACCTCCTCCCCCAAACAGCAAACCCATGTGATGTACTCACTGTACCCACGATACACATCCATCAACACATTTTATAGGCTGATTTTAGAATCAGGTTACAGTACCTGCCGAATTCAATTGAATTGTCGTTTGAACGTGACTAGTTTCGGAAAAAATGTTCCCATTATAAAGCCTATGTTAATTCTTAGGTCACTTCAGAACATTTCTTCGTATTCTTGTGTAAATAAATAGTACATTTTGACAAAAAAACACTTAACAGATGATTTTAGAGTTTAAAACAATTAATTGGATGGCGACATACAAAAAGTTTATACACTTGACGATGCAAATGATCAACGGGTCGACTAGCCGATACCTGTTTGACGGTTTTGACTTTAGGGTGGAGGAACTGTTGATTGTGTTTATTTCGCGTTCCACTGACAATTCCTTCGATCCTATCAAATAATATGTTGGAGCAAAACATTAACCCAAGAACGGTCAAAACCAGTGCTTTTGTAGGGCCAGGCGGTTTTAGCGAATTTCCCATAGGGAAGAAGCTATTTGCCTCCAGTGCAGCATTTTATGTTAACTGTTGTAAAATACCTATTTTTCATTCATACGTAAAGTAAAATATAACATTCGGTTCGGAATACTCTGCAGAATGTAATTATGTAAATTAAACCTAGATTTTGTTCCATAAAAATATAATTTTGGATAAAAAGTGTAGAAATATTTTGTCAAAACTAAATTTCAAAAGCAAAGCCTAATAAAAATGGAAA
Organism: Nephotettix cincticeps; assembly: GCA_023375725.1. Classification (NCBI taxonomy): domain Eukaryota; kingdom Metazoa; phylum Arthropoda; class Insecta; order Hemiptera; family Cicadellidae; genus Nephotettix; species Nephotettix cincticeps. Next base: position 54,217,270 of record CM041790.1, on the reverse strand, counting down.
TAAAATTTTATCAAATAATTCAAGATTGCAAAATTTTTTAAATTTATTTCCCTACATGAATATATAAAATAAATTAGAACTGTTGAAAAGTTTTCTGAAATATCATGTCAAATATATAATGCTGTAATTTTTACAATTTTGCATACTCATATATTTATTTAGCCGTCTCATATAAACAGATGAAAAACGTAACAAAAATACATGTTTCCTCTTACTTCAATAAATCAAAAAAAAAATATGAACATTTACACTTTTTAGCAAAAAATATGTATTAAATATTTCAGTTAGAAAATAGTTTTTGATTTCTATTTACCGAAAATCACCCAAAAAACATTCAACTTTAAAAGCAACTAAAAGCTACTTCCCTTATTAATCAAGTTTTGGATGAATATTGGTATTTAGCTTCATGTGGATGGGATCAATACGTTTATGTTAAAAAATCATAGTTTATGTGTTTCTCACAGCAGCAAACCTGCATTCTCTTGTCCACGTTAATCTTATGTAGAATAGGCAAACTCCTTTATTTGTGTTCAGATAATAATAAACCTTGATATATGGGCAGAATAAAAATTGTTTATGGTAATAATGCCTACTTTTAATGTTCATCAAAGCAGCAAACCTGCGTACTTTTTCTCATGTTAATCTTATAGAGAATAAGCAAATAACTTACTCATATATTTATCAATTAATATTGACGATTATTAAACGACATTATTATCAAACAACATATAATATTATTATTATATTATTGATTTGTAAATTCGCTGAGTACGCAGGTCTGCTGCGTCGGGGTATTTATATTCCCTTTACCAATTTTTATATTACGACATTAAAAAAATATTATATCCGACATGACTTCCCAACATCCAGACAGCCCCTTCCCCACTCAGGCATTACTATTCTCCACTGTCTTAGGTTATTCCAACTCCCGAATATACCTAACACTGACAAGTTATTCTCCCAATCAGTTAGGTACCTTTACCTCATGGCAGGTCCTTGTCATACTCAGGCAGATCTTTTTTACACCGAGGCAGGACCTTCCAATATAAAGTACATAGTGAGTAATGTTTGATACAATATATAATTTGTTTCGTTAAATCAAATGTTAAAATATAACATATAAATATAATAGTTTGTATGAGTTTAAAAGAATAGATTTGACCTGCTAAATTTTTACCTTCATTTGAGTGAACAACATCCTCAGTGATATTGTAATAATTGTTTCAATAATTGTTCTATTGTGTGTAATAATCATCGTGTTAACTTCGTCGTAAACATTGTGTAACTGATTTTTAAAGTTTGAAAGTTGTTTTTAAAACCGTTCTGAATAAATTCATAAAAAATAAATGTACGTTTATATGTTTCTAAAAAAGAACCATTCCTTTTTTCGCTAATTGAAAAGTTGTATTTATCCTAAACATTACTAAGTTGGGTTTTCTGGGTCCTTATATTCCTCCATACCTGTATTCTAATATTCTATATCTAGTTAAATATAGGTGTTAGATCTAGATTTAACATTAATACCATGAATCATATTCAGACCAGTTTCTTTTTACCTTACACTACCACAAGACAGCGCCAAAGGGTGAGGTAAAAGCGAAAGTGGTACGGCTTTTTATGTTGTGTGAGGGAAAACCAAATATTATTTGTATAAATGAAAAAAAAATCGTTTCAGATTGAATCAAAAGCTAAATTTGAGTGCGAACACTGCAAAAAGCTATTTACGGAATTAAATAGTCTCAGACGACATATAAGTAGGACGCATGAAGACAGTTATACATTATGTGAATACTGTGGAAAGCGTTTGACAAGAAAAGATTATCTTCTGGATCATATTAGAAGATTACATTCCAACAAAAAACCAGGTAAATCCCGTTACAGAAGTTGTTTACCAATATCAGTAAGAATTTCTCATCTTAGATTATTAGTTTAAATAAAATTAGTTAACAAAACTAGAACATCTATATGTTTATAGTTATACAAGATTTAATTAACACAACGACCTTTTAAATTATTTTTAGATGGTAAACTTTTTTAATACTCACTTTATTTTACAATATACATACACTACTGTAAAATACATGCAATTATTATTTTTACAATAGGGAAATGTATTATGCGCCGTCAGAACTATATTTAATCCAGGTGTGAAGGACTTTCACCCACTAAATCCCTATCGGTCCAGGCATGGTATTCCCTCTCGGAAACGCTTTTCTGCACTACTTCAAGAGGGCGCTTTTATGCGCCCGAAGGGCAATATGTCTTCGTAATCCCTCCTTATTCAGCTAAACGGTGCATACTATAGCTGTTCTCTCTTTTGTCCGAGCACCCTCTTGAAGATTTTAGCGACACAATTCCACGATGTAGGGCTTGACAACATATGGTTTACGATACCGTCCGGTGATATTTGGCCAATGGCTGCCTCTAGATCAGAACGTTCTGCTTCCCATCTTCTACACAAGAATGTGGTGTGCCACACATCGTCATTCGCTGAATCGCCATACTGACATTCTGGGTTTTCGGCTTTTCCCATTTTACATAGGTAGGCTCCAAGGCTCCAACCATGGTCAGTTAGAAACTGCGTTGTGAAAAAATTAATCTCCCTATGATTTCTTCCTAACCACATAGAAAGATTAGTGATCAGGGCAGCCGTCTATCTACCTCTCTCCTCCTGCTCCCAGCGACTTTGCCACTCCTCAAGAGTTTGTCTCCTAGCTTCAGATATAAAGCTTCAGATATGTCTCCTAGGTCGATGGATATGACCTCCGTAACAATGAGTACAGCTGGTTCCGATACGATTCTGTAAGCGGATACGATCCGAAGAGCAGCTCTTCTCTGTACTGATGCCAATTTTCTCTTGTACCGCTTCTTCTTCAGTACATCGGCCTATAACTCACATCCGTAAAGCATTAAAGATGGACATGAGTATGCGCTGTCTACTTTGAGTAGGGCCTCCGATGTTAATCATCAGCCTTGGCAGGTTTGCCACAATCCTTTCGGCTTTCTCCGCTGCAGAGGATACATGGATTCTAATATTACAGGTGAAAATATAGCTAAACACCCAAGTACATCACTACGCTCTTCGTTTGGACTTCATCACTATCAAGCGAAAGCCGCAAAACAGGGTTGAGACTCCGTCTGGAAGGCAGGACAATCTTGGTCTTTTCTGTTGCCAGAGAAAGACCATGTTCACGCATCCAGTATATCACCTAAGACATTGCAAGATAGAGTAGTCTCTGTGCCTCATCCCCATTTCTTGCAGTTATGACCACAGAAATTTCATCAGCGTATCCGACGAGGAAGGTATCACGAGGCATTTCCATTCGGAGGACCCCATCATCTGCTATATTCCACGGGTCTGGCCCTAGGATAGACCCCTGAGCAGCTTCTTTGTTTTTGTGAATCGTTTAAACTGAATAGTACAATATTGCATAGCATTATCAGATATAAAAGTTTTAGGTATCCTATGTCTAGCAAAAACTAATTTGAAATGTGTAATAGCTGTAAAACTAGTCTATTTCAACAAGCTTATTTCAACGATGAATAATAAACAACTAAACAATGATTCTTCATGTTAAAATGTCTGATACCACCATTTCAAATGGCTTATTCGGAAAATAATGACTGATAATAGGTTTCTTATCTATGGAATTTAATTTTTAGTGAATTTCCCATAGGGAAGAAGCTATTATGACATGCAAGACAACTAAAAACCAAATCATTGATTCGACTTACATACCAGGCCAAAACAATAATTTTCTTGCATAGTTCTTACATCTGCCTATACTCGGTATAGGTACTGTTTATTTTTATTCCTTTGTAGGATTTAGTATAAATAAGAAAGATTATCATACTATAATGTATACCTGAAATCCTAAAGGTAATTTTTGAAATCGGTTGCATTGTTATCAGTTCACCCGTTATTATTTGGAGAAGATGGCGTAAAATGCCTCCTGGAGCGTCACAGACAGACAAATGGACAAAATTGAGATTAGACTTCTCTAACGCACTTCTTCTTCTCTTGCGGCTTCTCTAACGTATGAAACGTAAAAACCACTAAAAATGAATAACTCTAAGCAATGTACAGACAAAACTCTAATTTTATTTATATAAGTTTAAAATACATTTTCCAATCATTGCAATCATTGTCATTTTATCGTCAGAGAACTTACAAATACTGACAGTTGTGTGCCTTATTATTCCAAAACTAAGGCCTAAAGATAAGAATATTCTCTTGCACATCACATTTGCTTTGGAAATGGTATAAATTTTGAAAGACAGGCTTTAATTCTAACTACCGATTATTTACAGGGTCAATATCTGATTTAATTTGATTATTTCAGATCAAAAAGTGAAATAAACAGATTATGACCTTTAGGATAAGGTAATTGGCCTAAAAGGTCTTCGAGAACTGTGTTCACCTGCAGCTGTAGTTGACGATGCCCGGGAGGAAAAAGATTCACCAGAGTCACAGGGCTTAGTTGCTGCTCACACTCATATTTATGGCAAAGGTTCAAAAGAATGATACTACGTGACTGTATAAGTAACTATTTTGTGACATGTCCCTTTTACTTTCTCCCCTTATACGTAGTATATGGAGAAAGTATTGTTTTCGTCAAAATTTTCGAATTTGAGTTGAGGGTGGATATATCCGTTTTGGGGTCCCCTGAATCCAAAATACCCCCGTCGCAGCAGACCTGCGTACTCAGCGAATTTCCAAATCAATAATATAATAATAATAATAATATATGGCAAGTTTTATAAACATCTGTCCATAAACATGGGAATTATTTGCTTATTCTCCATAAGATAAACATGGCAAAGAGTGTGCAGGTTTGCTGCTATGAGGAACACTGAAATTAGGCATTTCTACCATAATTAATTTTTATCTTAACATTTATACCAACTTTCATCAACATCTGTCCATAAATAAAGGAGTTTGCCTATTCCCTTTATGATTATTATGGGAAAAGAGTATGCAGGTTTGCTGCCATGATAAACACATAAACTATGATTTTTGAGCATAAATGGATAGATCTCAACCACATGAAGCTAAATATCAAGTTTTATCCAAAAATATTCATTAATATGGGAAATATTAATTTTTCCCTATCCTCCATAAGATTAACATTAGAGCCCCACAATACAACGTACTGTGTTTAGATTTTTTAATATCTCGGTAACCGTTAGAGATAGAGAAAAACTTAAAGGAACTTAATTGTGTATTTTTTTAGCTGATTCCAATGGTGAAATATAAAATTAGAAATTTTTAAAAATTACACGTGAAAAACGCAAAAAAACCCATTTTGGGGTACAAAACCCCCCCAAACTATCCGTTTCCATTGACCGATATGTCTGGTTTACGAACTCGTCCGAGCATTTGTAGGAATACACGTCTGTGCCAAATTTGGTCTCGATCGGACCATTTTTACGAGAGTTATCGTGCTAACAGACACACATATATATATATATATATATATAAAAATTTTAACGACTATTGTTTTTGGACTCTGGGCACCTAAAGAAGAAAAAATAACATGGTCCCGGGCTTAAGTCTTACCATGAGACCTACGGTAATAGCTTCTTCCCTATGGGAAATTCGCTAAAAGTGGGTTTTGACGTGATGTCTGTCCGTCCGTGTGTCCGTGTGTGTGTGTGTCTGGATGTGTACAGTGCCACAGCCTACCCCGTTGGTCCGATTTAAATGAAATTTGGCATGTATGTATATATTCACGGTATCTCCAGGCGTTTTTTTCATTTTTTTGAATTTTTGATTTTTAAGGGTAGTTCACCCCTAAAAACCCTTAAAAACCGTGAAAAATCCAAATTTCTCAAAAACGGCTCTAACGATTTTTATTAAAATTTGACAGTTTATAGTGTACAGAGTACTAAATAATTTGACACCACCCGCATGTCTGTAAAAATGACGGTTCAAAAGTTATGGGCTTTTAAATGTCAAATAAATCAAATTTGTAAATTTTCAGCAAAAACAATAAAAGTAAAGTATAACTTGACTGGTACCATTGAAACCAGCTTAAAAAACTAAACAAATTAGTATTTTGAATTATTTGTCTACGACTAACGGTTCCAGAGAAAAGTTAAATTTACTATCCATGATAAACGCAGTACGTTGTCTGAAAGCGCCCAATGTTATTCTTATGGAAAATATAAAAAAATCAATTTCTTCCTTACTTTCCACCCGTTTTCCATGAAACTTGGTATGAAGTGTAAGTTCAAATCACCTAACAAAACCAGTTCAAAAAATCTTGGTATTACCGGGGGTGGGGGGGTTCCCCCCATACATTAACAATCAATTATTAAATGATATTTAGAATTACTTTGTAGAACATGATAGTTTTATTACAGATTGTCTTTTTTAAATTTACTTAAGGGAGAAAGTATGTGTCAGTCCACTGGTACCGTTTATTTACAAATATGTTAGAAACAGTATATATTAGATTATAGTATAGATATAGATATATAGTATAGATTATATACAGATTTTTTTTGAGATTTGTTTGTTCAGGGTGAAAATAAATGATTTTATGCAATCAGAAAATAATTATTGGAATGGGAAAAAACGCAAAATTAAAAATTTAGAAAAAGGAGAGGACATCTGGGATGCCGTTACTTTAGAACAAATACTTGTTAGAGATGGTGATGAGTTTGTACAAAATAATAAAAAATATAAATTTATGGAACAGAAAGACAGTAAATGGGATGCTAATAAGACACGAATCGTAAACATACTTGCCGGTCAAGATAGTAATGACTGTCCAAATATGTATCAAGTCATACACAGAGATAAGACACGTGCATTTAATGCATAAAATTCTCGTATTACAAATGTATATCGTGCTCATGAGGATCATGATGTTGTAGTTAAAGATCAGGTCATTTGTTATGATGGAAAGAATAAAAACTTTGACGCGAAAAATGAGACAATATCTAACGTTAAAAATGGAGTTTTACCGTCTGATTGTGTAACACTGTCTCAAGCTGTTACTCTAGCTGAAAGGGGTATTTTTAAATGTGGTGATTTAAATTTTTCTAAATTATTGATTGCGGATTCTACAGTATACCCAAGTGGTTTAAGAACGTTGGATGGTAGCCCTTACTTACCAAATAATGGTGTGTATATTAGGCAGGACGATGGAATAATAGTTAGTGCATCTGGTAGTGAAATAAAAACCATGAATAGTGATTTGAATATAAAAGTAAATAAAAAATGAGAGAAATTGCATACGAAATGCATAAGCCTGCCCGAAAAAACTTTCCAAGGAGGCATTTCAAATTAATCGGTATTAATGAAACTGTACAGATTGATTTAATCGATATGCAGTCTTACTCGAGGCAAAACTCTGGATACAAATATATTTTAATTTTAATAGATACCTTTTCAAAGAAAGCGTATGCAGCACCTGTTAAGAAAAAGACTGAACCTATGGTAACGGAAGCAATAAAATCTATCCTTCCCGCTGGTGTAAAGAATATTCAGTCAGATAATGGTAAAGAATTTTTCAATAAACATTTTTAAAGCCTAATGAAAGAGTTAAATATTAATCACTATCATACTTTTTCAAGTACAAAAGCTTCCATCGCAGAACGTTTTATTCGGACCTTTAAACATTGGTTATTTAGAGAATTTTCAAGGAAGTTACAAATGGTTGGACATTTATCCAAAGTTAATTGCAAAATATAATAATCGAGTGCATAGAACAATCGGTAGAAGCCAAACTCTGTGAATGAAAGGAATTCAAAGAAAATACACAGGAGGTTGAGTCAATTGTATAAAAATAAATTTGAAAAGGCTAAATTTAAAGTTGGAGATGTTGTTCGAATTTCAAAATTTAAGCATGTATTCAGTAAATCGTATACACCTAATTGGACGGGTGAGTTGTTTACAATAGCAGGAGTAAAAAAGACAAGTCCTATTACTTATATATTGAAAGATGAAAGAGGTAATATAATTAAAGGTGGATTTTATAAGGAAGAATTGTTAAAGACAAAATATAAGGACATTTATTTAATAGAAAAGGTAATTAAAAAATCTGGGAATCGTCTTTTTGTTAAATGGTTGGGGTTTCCAAGCAGATCGTGGATTAATAAGAGCGATATCATAAGTTGTATCATAAGTGTGGCGCGGTCCGAGATTCGTGGGACGTTGCCCTGTCGCGCTCGCCGGGGACTTAACTGTACAGATTGATTTAATCGATATGCAGTCTTACTCGAGGCAAAACTCTGGATACAAATATATTTTAATTTTAATAGATACCTTTTCAAAGAAAGCGTATGCAGCACCTGTTAAGAAAAAGACTGAACCTATGGTAACGGAAGCAATAAAATCTATCCTTCCCGCTGGTGTAAAGAATATTCAGTCAGATAATGGTAAAGAATTTTTCAATAAACATTTTTAAAGCCTAATGAAAGAGTTAAATATTAATCACTATCATACTTTTTCAAGTACAAAAGCTTCCATCGCAGAACGTTTTATTCGGACCTTTAAACATTGGTTATTTAGAGAATTTTCAAGGAAGTTACAAATGGTTGGACATTTATCCAAAGTTAATTGCAAAATATAATAATCGAGTGCATAGAACAATCGGTAGAAGCCAAACTCTGTGAATGAAAGGAATTCAAAGAAAATACACAGGAGGTTGAGTCAATTGTATAAAAATAAATTTGAAAAGGCTAAATTTAAAGTTGGAGATGTTGTTCGAATTTCAAAATTTAAGCATGTATTCAGTAAATCGTATACACCTAATTGGACGGGTGAGTTGTTTACAATAGCAGGAGTAAAAAAGACAAGTCCTATTACTTATATATTGAAAGATGAAAGAGGTAATATAATTAAAGGTGGATTTTATAAGGAAGAATTGTTAAAGACAAAATATAAGGACATTTATTTAATAGAAAAGGTAATTAAAAAATCTGGGAATCGTCTTTTTGTTAAATGGTTGGGGTTTCCAAGCAGATCGTGGATTAATAAGAGCGATATCATAAGTTGTATCATAAGTGTGGCGCGGTCCGAGATTCGTGGGACGTTGCCCTGTCGCGCTCGCCGGGGACTTGTAGTGGCTGTTGTAGTGTTATTACTTATGTGTGACACTGCGACGTGGTTTGTAGGACATGTGTGGTATGTGTGTGGTTAGGACACGCAACAGGTGTGTGGTAGTTGTGGTGTTCTAGCCGCGCGCAACGCTTGGACCGGTTTAGACGGCGGGTGGGGCGGGGGGGGTCTCAGCCGGGAGCGCGGGGCGCGGTGGCGCGCAACACTATGACATACGCCGTCCGGTCCGAATAGTCAACCGGTATTATAAGTTTTATAAATTAGATAATTTATATCTGTAAGCATATGGGAAATATTGAATTAATAGGTCGGTTAGAGACGGTTAGCAGTCCGTGGTTAGTTGTGTTACACAGGGCGAGCGGTGATATAACGCGACACAATGCGCGGGACGGGCGGGGACGCGACGCGCGACTGTTACAAGTGTTACACAACATGCAACAGACGGTGAATGCGGTGCTCTAAGTCCCGTTCAGACGGCGGGCGGGTGGGAGTCTGTTACGAATGACCGGTTTATACGACGGGGGGTCAGCGCGGTTCAGTAACCGACAGAGAGAAAGCGAGTGAGAGAGAGAGTGATTGTACTTACCAAATATGAAGCGAAGTGATGAGGACACTGTTGTGCATTGAGAAAAACCTGTCTATTTATACCCATTGCTTCAAATGTGAATATTCTGAGCGGCCAATAGAATCGCTGGATATATTGTGAGTTCTAGTGGCCAATAGAATCTAGGAGAGTGGGAGAGAAGAGTGGAACCTCCTTTCAATGACCTCCCTTCACTTTTTACAATTCGGAATTGACAATTCACAGATTTAAGAATCCAAAGAGTGGTCGACCTCCTTTCAATTTTAAAATTCGCAATTCGCAAATCACATGTTTAAATATTACTAAGGTTATGTGTTGGTCACTCAGTCGTGGCGAGTAGGTGCTAGTCTATGGATCATTAGGCGCGGGGAATTTTGTCAGGTATGTTTATTGTGAGGGCTTGTTTATTTATAATGAAAATTATGTTGTATAGCATCATACACTACATTGGTAATAAATAAAGGCGGGATTTTACAAATTAATTAATCTTGTGTTATGTACCGCATCGATTTTCGGACCTTGTAGGATGCGTGCCTCTTGAAATATTGGTTTATTTTTAATGAAAATTATGTTCTAAAGCATCATACAGTATATTGATAATGAATAATGGTGGGATTTTTACGGATTAAAACAAGATGTGCAAAAATTAATCCCAAAATGATTTTGAGCTAAAACGGGGTTTTTTCTATTAAAATGGGGAAAATGTGCTGATTTTGGGTTAAAAATGATGGTTTATGCCCTATAATGTGCGAAAAATATGACAATTTTGGGCTTAAAATGGTATTTTTCAATAATTAAAAATGGTAAAAATGCCGATTCTGGCTTATGCTTGTGGGTTTGTATCTACTAATGAATTTGAAGACATTAATATGAACATCCAACTATAGTTGGATAAATAACTATAGCTTCAAATTTCAGAGTATACGAGTACTACTAAAGACCAAGACCGTCAGAGACAGTGTCCACTTGAAGAAAAACCGTCCACAGGTGACACAGGTAATATTATTTATATTTTCCCAACATCGGAGATATGGAGATTCTTTAATAACAACACATAAACCACTGCCTAACAAATGCTCATAATATGGCAAGTATGGATCAGAAACATTATAAAGTATAATTAACTAATTCTTGTTGAAATGTAGTTTAATAACGATGATCCATCTTTGAATGACAGTTTTCATCCTTAGTAGTCTCATAAACTATTAATTATTCAAAACCAGTGTTTAATAATGAACAGTAGTGATGACGATAAAATTGTTAACATCATCTTACACTGTAAACATAATCTGTTGTTTAAACTTTTATGATACAGCTTTTGTGACACAAAGCCCATGAAAGGTTTTTGTTCTATTATGACAGAATATAATAATATAACCATAATAATATCTGTCCTTGGATTCTCCAAACAAACCAACGAAATTCGTTTCAATGCTATGGAACGTAAATTTGCGTCTAACCCTTAATTCACTCAACAGTAACATGACTTTATGGAAGAGCATTTAGAATTTGGACATATCGTCGGTCTCCTAACGTAGGGGCGTATCTGCTTTTTCCTTAGTTTTCAGGAGGGCTGAAAAACTGTTTTTGAATATGCACCTATCTTGTGTTTTATAATGTGATTCATTAAGGAATAATCACAAAGCAATCAAAATTTTCTATGAAATAGTCAAAGGCTTGTTAAACAGAATATACAATGTGTTTTTTTACTGGATGAACCAATTTGTATACAAAATGGCGGTCAAAGCAGATACGCCCCTACGTGTGGCCCTTTAATGTTGGTACCAATGCTTTCACAGCAGATACGCCATTCATCATTTGGAAATTAATTCATGAACATACAATTTAGAAGTCAATAAAACTTTAAATAAACATGTTAATTACATGTTAAAATACATTGTAAATGTTTGTAAATACTTCTTCAAATATTCAGCAATAGGCCCATTTATAAAAAGCGCATAAACTTTGTTATGACATTTGTCAGTGAAATCATTGTGTTAATGCTATAACATAAACATTGTATTTTCCAGATTATAAAAATTTAAAATAATGTGATGTTCGTAATTATTTGTATAAAAAATAGCTTTACAGTACCTATATAAATATTATCGAACATTTAGGTTAAAATTAACATTAAAAATATGGTGATACTTTAACACAGTGGTATGTCTAGAGTTATTAGTAAAGGGAAAATTCCCCATGAAAAATAAAATAATGGCAAAATGCTAGCTGCATGAAGTTCAAGCTAAATAAACTAAAATACAATTATCTGCTTAACATGTAGCAGCGTCACAAGTACAAACTATCTTTCTTTAAATACATTAGTCAACTAATACATAAATTCTAAATTATAGTGTGAATGAGCGATATAAATGTTTTTATGATCTTCTAATCGAATAGCTGGTGTGTCACCAGTGTACAAACTCATTAAATCAGTGTACTTGGCCAAGTCCACTTTCAGCGGTCACTGTTCAACTTGTTGAGTTTGTAGTCTTGTATTGTAAATTGTTGCCTTTTCAGCATGATTGTGTGATATTCATCTTCTCTATGAGATACTTTGAATATAATCTTGTAAGGTGTTTTGTTTTGTTCTTTGTTTTGACATGTTTATGTCTTAGCTCTGGGGGGGGGTTTGTGATTTTTAAGATGGAAATATGTAACAGGTTTCCATAGAAACTACCAAAGCTATTGCATTTAACTTTTAATATAAAAGAATAAGAACAGCTGATAAGATGAACTGAAAACATTCCCTTTAGACATATCCATGATCTAACCTATTTCCCACAGGGAAGTAAATACAAACTTTTTTCTACACAAACCTCTATGAAATCTTTCCAATTTAATTCTTCTTCTTGGTCAGTTTTCCTGATTTTTAAAATATGCAAATCTTGGGAAAGTTACTTGAAATCCAAAAAGTCGTCAAACTGCATTTCATGTACGGTGTAAGGAGGATTTCTTGCAAGCCTGAAAATCGGGTGAAGGAGTGTAAATATTTCCTGCTCTCTTAAGAGCATTACCAATTATACTGTGCACAGAGTCTCCTTCACTCTGGCCGTGAAATGACTCAAAAAAGCACAAATGTATTTGTTCAATGTTTTTACTGTTTTCCGCTGTGTATAGCATCATTGTGGGCAGAATAGTTGTTATTCTTGAAAACAAATGCACTTCTTTTATTCCTTGCTCATCATACTCCTTCAGGCCTCGATAAGTAGCAGCTGCAACTTCATTGCTTCCTCTTTTACTCTGTACCTCGTTCCGTGTAAAACAAAGACAATTCCTTGAAGCATACATTGTAAGATTGAAAGCTGTTAAGCATCGATTGTAAATATTTGTATTTTATTCCCTGTGGGAAATAGGTTGATCATGGATATGTCTAAAGGAAATGTAAATACATTTCCTGTTTAGATGAACTAAATCAGTTCATCTAAACAGCGGTTCTTATTCTTTTGTATTAAAAATTCAATACAATAGGTCTGGTGGTTTCTATGGAAACCTGTTACATATTTTCCATCCTAAAAATCACTAACATCCCCCCAGAGCTAAGACATATCCTTGTCAAAATGGCATTTTCGTTTGAAATGGGCAGGGGGATGACTTGCTGCAAATCTAATGAGGCTGTTGCAAGTTTTGAACTAATCTGCTACTTTACTTTTAGCTCCTCTTTTAATTTTCTTATTTTTTCTTTTCCAGCTATGTGATGATCATACTTAATTTTAAGATTTTGTTTCACTTCACTATCACCTGTTCTGTATGTTTCTAATGCAGATACGTCTGTTTGTGAGAACAAAATTAACTATCTGGTTAAGAAAAAACAATCTCACGAAGTGGCGTATCTTAAGATACGCCACTTCGTGAGAACAATATCTCTTTAAAACGCAGATACGCCTAAATACATTCTGACACATAACTCCCTTGTTACTTGAGATACAGATACGCCACTTTGTGTGGACCTGCGCACAACTAATGCCAACTGATGTCAAAATATCTTTATAATTCTCTTTCTCAAACTCATTATTTGTTAACTCACCATTGGATCCTGGTTGTATTTGATGCTAGTTGTACAACATGTTCTGCAAAGTAAATTATTGACCCTCTGTTGACAGAAAGGAAACTACTAACTTATATTTCTAATATTATTATTAGGCTTTGAAAGTGTAGTTTTTCAAAGTTTTTTTGCGTGCAGAAGGAAGTGTTTTCAGAAGAAATCTCATCAATCACTAAGAAGAAGCGTTACAGTTCACGTATTTTAAGACTTAATCTATTTATAGATAGTAACGGTATAATTCGTGTGGGAGGAAGACTTAAATTTACTTATCTCTCATTTGATGTGTAACACCCTATATAGCTCTAAAAATCATAATTTAATTCACATTCTCATTGATTAAAAATATTTTGGCTTAAAATATTATAATAACAATATGTTTATTCGAATACAGCATTTATATGTTTTCAAAGTTTTAAAACTTTTTTATGTCCGTAGTGAAAATACTGGATCGAGTAATCTATGTTACAGCACAAGGCGTGATAAGCATGTTTTAATAGTAATTTCGCTATTTTATAATATGTAGTATCAAAACAAGTTTTAAGACTTTTAAAGCTTTGAGAAATCGAAACATCTGTTATGCATTGGGTATCGCAAAGAGTTTATTTTCATTTAAGAGTCATATGTAACGGTAGTGGTTCATCCCAGTTGTTACATATAGTCCAAAATAGTTGCATAAAACTCTTAACCAGGAGTGTGAAAGGTGTAATGAAACCGCAGGATTGTAAAACTTTGCTATAGTGCTAAAAATAATTGCATAGCTATACATACATGAGTGGGAACTGTCAAGCTATAGAAAAATACTTACATAATTAGTAAGAGACCATTGAAGTCCTAGCACACTAAATTATTAATATATTATTTAATAATAACGGTTATTATTTTATTTTAATACTTTTGAAATTCAAAAAACTGCTAGACTAAAATTCTCAACTCCACAGTTTCATTTTAAACGGATTTAGGCTCCTTAGAAATTTCGGTTTTGAAGCTTCCCATAACCTTAAGAAAAAACTCTTCAGTAATCACCGTAGTGGCTGACAAGGAACCTGTGTTGGTTGCTGTCTGGTGACACTCCTTACACTTCCAAACCTTACATGACCTCGTATGTTCCAAGCTGTCCTCTCAATTGTGTTTGTTAAGTAGATTTGCGCAATATCAAAACTTATTTCTCATGAGGTTGATATATTTTTCCCTCATTAAATCAAGATTACGGTATGGAATTATTCTTTGGGGATCTACATCACATAACATCACATCATATCTACATCAAACTTTATACGCGTTTTTATGCTCCAAAAAAGAGCAATTCGAATTATAGCCGGAACCCATAGGAGATCACATTGTAGAGTTTTTTTTCAAATCGGTAGAAATTGTAACGTTACCTTCTATTTATATTCTTGAAATTCTAATGTATTACAAATTTAAATCAACCACAATAGTGACCGGTACCGACATTCATAATTATAACACAAGGTACAGGCACCATCATAGACAAACTCCACACAGGTTAGAACTAGCCGCTTCACTTCCTCAGGATATTGGACCAAAATTACTAAATAAATTACCTGAAAATATAAAATCAATTACATCTGAATCAAAATTCAAAATTCAACTGAAGAAATACCTTTTAGAACGTGCCTGTTACTCTATTAGTGAGTTTTTGGAGTAGGCCTCTAACATAAATATTGATGAAAAAGGGCATTGGTTTGTTGGTCTACGAATTTTATTTTTTACCATTTTTCATCCATTTTTTTTAAATTTATCTATTAATTTTTACTGTGTTATAGTTGTGTTTTGTGGTGTTAAAGTTTCACGTTTGTAATGCAATTTATATTGTCTTACTACAATAAAGATTTTTTTATTTTGATTTTGATGTAACACCTTCACCGCCCTGCCTTTTTATACACTCCACGTGGAATACACCTCTAAAGGGTCCACACTTCACAGTACTTCTACCATCCTCAGTTGGCTTCTTATAGACGCCACAGAAGAACGATATTATGAAAAAACTCATAGAACAAGATAGGAACACAAATATCTCGTATGTTACACGTGGTAGTAAGTTCTACGTGCCCTAACCTCAAACTTGTTAGCTAGCGGCGGCAAATTACCCGCGTTCTATGAGCTAGGCCCCTAGAGCTGGATAGGCAACATATTTAGAAGGTAATAATAAGTATAATATGTTCTATATTAACCATCAAACCTAAGCCTAATAAATCGGTTTTGTGCATTACTGAAAAACGTTGTGGTTTTACACTAGGTTAGTTTTAGCTTTTAAACTTATTGTGTGGTATTTATTGCTACTGATGATTTTTTACGATACAAGTTTTATATTAATCTGTTTTGATTTTAACATCAAAATATTCGCAATAACAGCTTAAATTTTCAATTTTTATTTGTGACTTCAAATATTATGTTGTAACCAATAAAATGTCTTGTTAATATAAAGTCTATAAACCTTGAAGAAGAAGTTGGGGACCAAAAAACCTCCCACTACACAGATGGTGTGCCCGCAGGTCACTACGCATGCTCCAAATGCGGACGAGAGTACGCCCAGAAAAGCAGCCTGTCGCGACACCTAAAGTACGAGTGCGGCGTACCTCCTCAATTCAGCTGCTCCAAGTGCGGACGAAAGTACGCCCAGAAAAGCGCCCTGTCGCGGCACCTGAGGTCCGAGTGCAGCGTACCTCCTCAAATCAGCTGCCCCAAGTGCGGACGAGAGTACACCCAGAAAGTCAACCTGACGCGACACCTAAAGTACGAGTGCGGCGTACCTCAATTCAGCTGCTCCAAGTGCGGAAGAGAGTACGCCCAGAAAGGCAGCCTGTCGCGACACCTGAAGTACGAGTGCGGCGTACCTCCTCAATTCAGCTGCTCCAAGTGCGGACGAAAGTACGCCCAGAAAAGCGCCCTGTCGCGGCACCTGAGGTCCGAGTGCAGCTACCTCCTCAAATCAGCTGCCCAAAGTGCGGACGAGAGTACACCCAGAAAGGCAACCTGACGCGACACCTGAGGTACGAGTGCGGCGTACCTCCTCAATTCAGCTGCTCCAAGTGTTCCTTCAAGACCCACCTGAAGGATAATTTGAAGACGCATGTGCTCAAAAAACATGGGTCTGACTAGTGAACCTAGATTTATTACAGTAGTACAACCCATTGTCACTGTCAAAATACACATTAATTATCCATACAGCCTTTGAAACTTTTGGGTTTCGAAATATCCCAAGTTAGATAGAACTAAAAGTCTATAGCTAAAACTGTAAATATAAAACCAAAATTTGACACAGGACACACAGGAAAATTTTGTTTCAGTTTAAAGATGTTTATTTCGTATGCGTTATTGATTTATTTTCTTAAAACGATAATGTACCATGTTTGAATTACATTACAGTACTGGAAATACGTATTATCTATGTCCAACAGTGGCATGGACTTACAAATATAACAAATCTGAACCACTTGCCAAACTGTAGTTCCGACAACCTTGTGTAAGCCTATAAGAACATTTTTGTACATTGAGTTTTACTGAATTATTAGGTGATGTGAATGAAAATTCGATTGATTAGACTAGATTATTTAAAAAGCGACCATACTACAAGGTAGGTTTTTAAGCCAAGTATGAATGAGGATTGAGTGTAAGATGATTGTAGCGCGATATTGTAGTCTTGCTACTGACTAAGGCTGACATGTTCTGATTAGTAGTGTTTGTATTTAGGAGGTATAGCTTAGTGGAGAAATTAGCAAATGGATAGTACTGGACAATTTAACTTGAGAAATGGCGCGCTATAGGCGTCACTGAGAGAGAGAGAGAGAGGGAGTCACGCGGACACGGACTAATGTGAACACTCAAATTAAAGAAGTTGTGACTCACCATTATCCCAGAGGGTTTAGGGGATGACATAGAGAATCCCAGCGTAGACCATGGACGTGGATAGATGTGGGCTGCCAGCAACGGAGGTCTCAGGACGACTATGGATTGGCGGCTGGACCGGATGTCGGCAGTGATGAGGGACGCTGGGGGAGGTGTGCAACAGGGGGTGTCACTGACCACAGGGGGGTGAAGGGTCACCCGGGGGATTGCTGGATATGATGCAGCACTGAAGAGGAATCGGTGGCGGCACTGGAGAGTCGACACGCACGAGTAACGCTCTGTTCGCGCCGACGCAGTTATAAGAATGAGCAATTAAAAGCACTGTAAATTGATTATTAAGTTACTTTGAGACAAATAACTTGAGAGAAGCATTGCACTGCTACGCGAGATAAGTGGGAGAGGTTAAGAGTTTTTAAGTAATAAATAACGAGCAACGGCCAAATCGCACGTCACACGGAGCGCTTTCGATGGCTACTAACGTGGGCTGGTAGAGGGAATAGCGTCGGTAACTGACCATTGGTGCCTACAGGGGTGAATTAAATTGAAGATAGAAATAGTCACGCCATATTTTATGGCCAATCAGATCGAAGCGTCAACCTCCCCACTTGCCATGTAAGGGTGTTTGTGTAAACGTTTTGTTAAGAATATCTGAATTGATTTGAATTTTAGATTATTCTATTTTGACTCTGTACATACAAAGGGTACTTGATATTGAATTTTTTTCTTTTAAAAATACATGATAAATGTGGAATGTCTCTTATTGTTGAAAAATGATTATTAAACTAAAATTATGCTTAAATACTAAACATTCCGGCCGCCTTGAAGAACTGTGAGCATCCAAGAACGTTGAAGTATTTACACTATAGTTTGTTAACATGGCGGCACGACAAGAAAGAGATAAATCAAGGGGCAAGAGGAACACCTTAGACACAGGTCTCCTATAATCACCATTGTTGGTACGCACATCCACCACACGCACTGTTCCGTCATTACCCGGATGCACGGCGGTGATTCGGCCAAGAGGCCACACATGGGGGGGAGTGTCTTGGTGCATTAAGACCAAATCTCCTACTTGGAGGTTTCTTGTAGGTTTATACCATTTGAGGCGTTCCTGGAGTGTATGGAGATACTCCCTACTCCAGCGCTTCCAGGGGGAAGCGCTGGAGTCCCTACGTTGTTTCAAGGCCTGAACAAGCTGCCAGTGAGAGAGACGGTTGTCTGGAAAGTCGCTGAGACAGTTTTCTGGTACTGCAGTTAATGGTGAACCCACTAAAAAATGTCCTGGTGTTAGAGCTTGGACATCGTTGGGATCATTTGAGAGAGCAGTAATTGGACGTGATTTTAAAATTGCTTCGACTTGACAAGTAAGAGTAGTAAACTGTGTTAAAGTGAACACATGATTCCCCATGACCCGGATGAGATGGAATTTAGCGCTCTTTATTGCGCTTTCCCATATGCCACCTTGGTTGGGTGCTTCAGGAGGATTGAAGTGAAATTTCATTTGGTGGTCGGTAGCAAAGTCTTGCACTTGCTGCTTTCCTGAAGAGTGAATAATTTTCTGTAAGGCATTCTTAGCTCCTACAAAATTGGTAGGGCAATCGCTGTATAGGTCAAAACATAAACCACGTCTTGAGACAAAACGTGTTAGAGCGGCTATAAAGGAATCAGTAGAGAGGTCAGTCGCCACTTCAATATGGACCACCTTCATGACCATGCACACAAAGATACATATATATGCTTTAATGTGCCGTAAAGAACGGAGATTATAGACCTTTATGGTGAAAGGACCACCGAAGTCAACACCAGAAGATAAGAAAGGCCGAGCTGGAGTAAGTCTTTGCTTAGGGAAATCGCCCATTAGAGGGAAAGTGTTTCTGGGTTTTTGCTTAAAGCAAATCAAACATTTAAATATGCGGGAGCGCAACTATACTACGCGCTGAGAGTATCCAAGCATGTTGAGACAATAGAGATTAAGTTAGTTGTGGCCCGGCGTGTAGATGTTTAACATGGATGAAGTCGATGAACAAGTTGACAACGTGATGCTTCTTTGGTAGGAGACAGGGATGTTTTACATTAGGAGGGAGCTCTGAGTGTCGGAATCTACCACCAACTCGTAGCATTCCATCTTCATCAATGAATGCAGCTAGACGTTGTAGTCTAGTAGAGCAGATCATTTGTTTCTGCAAACTCTGGATGTCTAGCGCAAAGACTTCCTGTTGTACCACTTTGAAGATTCGAAGTTGAGATGTCTTCAATTCTATGACGGAAAGAGAACCCGTTCGACGATCTTTCCGGCGGCTTTTGTCAATAAAGCGGAGGATGTACGCCTTTACATATAAAAGTTTTCTCCAAGAAGAGAATTTTTAGAGTATATATTAAATTTGGGCTCGGGTGTGGCAACAAATACGGTTAGTGGAGTAGACTTTACTTCGTCTAAATTATTAATATCAATAGGCTTAAATATAGATTCTGGCCATTCTGTGGCAGGTAGTTGTAACGAGCAAGGCCCATGCCACCATAGGGGGTGATCAACAAGCTGGGAGCGTAATATACCACGTGACGCGCTATCAGCTGGGTTATCCGCACTGGGTACATGACGTCAGCATTGTGAGGGGACTAGTTCTTGGGTTTGCGCCACACGATTTGCCACATACGTCTTGAGACGGTAGGGAGGAGTTTGTAGCCAGGAGAGAGTCACCATGGAGTCGCACCACAAATTCACTTAATACTTTGCGCTTTGTAGGGGTATCACATGATAGGTTAATATTATATTTAAAGCAATCAGTTTGAGGGGACCAATGTATTTCTAAGATTGAGTAGTGGGGTTCTTCAGAAAAGTGAAGAAATACCGGAGATTCCTGATGAGTAGCAGGTATGTTTTTTAGTAGTTTGGTCGAGTTTGAAACCCATTTCCTCAGTTCAAAACCACCAAGGTGGAGTATCTGTATCAGTTCTATGGCGTTAGTTTAATTGTCCACTCCGGCGATGAGGTCGTCCACGTAGCTTGGGGTTGAGTACATCAGCAGCGAGAGGAAATCGTGCACCTTCATCTTCGGCCAATTGTCGCAATGTTTATGGCGATGTATGGGCTACAATTCATTCCATACGTTACAGTCGTTAGCTTGAAGGTTGACAATGAAAGTGTAGGTACGTCACGCCAGAGTATTAACTGAAAATTTAAGTCATCTGGGTGGACTATAATCTGGCGGTACATTTGTCTTATATCACATGAAAAGACGATGTTTTGTTTGCGAAAGTGTAAGAGAATGTCACAGATATTATTCTGTAACTTCGGTCCCGTTAATAGAACATCGTTAAGAGAGAGACAGGAACTGGTATTAGAACTGGCGTCAAAAACAACGCGGAGTTTGGTAGTGTTACTGTTATTTTTCAGAACACGTAATGCGGGAGAAAATAATGAGGGGTCGCCATATCAATTGAAGGGCACTTTTCCATGTGACCTAGAGCTTGGTATTCATGGATAAATTTTGTGTAGAGGTCCCGAAATACAAAGTTATTTTTATTCTGAAGTTTCCTTTCAAGAGAATGAAATCTCTGTTCGGCGGTAGGCCTAGAGACCCCGAGATCGGTTACATCACTCCGAAAAGGGAGGCGGACAACACATCGTCCTTGAGAGTCTCGACTATGTGTGGAGTTAAAAAATTCGTCATATTTTATTACTTCAATAGGTTTTTTTGCTACAGGGCGGGAGTTCTTTTTATAACCAAAAACGCTGTAAAGAATTATGCAGATCCATGTCAGTAGTAGAGAGGAGAGAAACAGAAACGTTAGAGACTTGAGCAGAAGCGGGGATACAGGGAGTTGTTCCCACAATAATATATCCAAAGAGTGTGCCAAGAGCGTGAGGCATGTTTTGGCCCAGAGAGTGACGTTCATCCGTCAGAATATGTGGATATAGTGCTCCGCCGAGTAAAATGTCAATTGGACCAGGTTTATTAAAAGTGGGGTCCGCCAGAGTGTATGGCTTTACTTTAGAGAGCACTTCCGGTGGTAAATTTACACGCGGAAGATTGACAGAAATAGTTTTCAAAACATGCAAATTATGTTGGGTGGCAACTACGTGCCCAGAGAGAGATTCTACATCAAGTTTCATGAGGCCTTTTGTATGAGCTTGAGCTTGTGAGAGACCAACAACATTAATGTCCGAAGGCAAGCGTCGTGTGCCTAATAACTGAGCAGCACGTTCGCTTATAAAATCTGACATTCGTACTACCCGAATCTAGTAGGGCACGGAATATATAGGTATTTCCGTTTGAGGCGGTGAGTTTAACAAGTGCAGTACCTAGTAGTACTGTAATATGCATATTGTGAGTTGAGTGTTGATATGTGCTTGTGAACACATATTAACGTGTAGTAGGCGATTATTCTATTTTGACTCTGTACATACAAAGGGTATTTGATATTGAATTATTTCTTTTAAAAATACATAATTAATGTGGAATGTTTCTTATTGTTGAAAAATGATTATTAAACTAAAATTATGCTTAAATACTAAACATGTTCCTTAGACAGGACTGTAAATTAATAGCCCCACAGCCGATGGCAACTTAGGGACCTACAGTTTAACTTAATCCGAACAACGCCTCTGAATTATAAAATTGTATAGTTATGAGGATAGTCTTTGAGGATTAACGTAGTATTCAATAGTGCAGACGTTAATCCACACAAGAGGACACCACAACCACCGACCATCGCTCATAACTATCCACAATTCGTGACCTCCAAGTAGCTAGTTGTTTCGTGAGGGAAACTTTTGTTGAAACCTGTTGTTTATGGTCCATTATCTAGTTAGTTGTGGTCAATTTCTGATCCTGTTCGGAGGTTGATGTTACAATAAATTCATTTGAGAGGGAATTGTTCAAATGAGATTAAGAATTTGGTGCAAATTATTATTTTGTGGAATTTACAAATACGTACAGTATTGTTTTAAATAAATCGCTGCTGCCTGATATTAAAGCTTAATACCCCCGTCGGAGCAGACTTGCGTACTCAGAAAATTTCCAATTTATAATATCATAATAAATAGTAATACGTGCCAAGTTTTATAAATATGACATCAATAAATATGACAGGTTGTTATTTACCTCTTAATTTTTGCCTCATAAGATTCACATATAAAAGAGTTTGCAGGTTTTCTGCCATGAGAAACACTGAAAAAAGGTATTTACAGCATCAACTATTTTTATTTTGACTATTTATACCAAGTTTCATTAACATCTGTCCACAAATAAAGGAGTTTACCTATTCTCTAAATGATTAACATATGAAAGAGTTTGCAGGTTAGCTGTCATTACCAACCACATAAACTATAATTTTTAAGCATAAATGGAGGGATCTCAACCATATAAAGCTAAAAAAAAGTTGCATCCAAAAATATTGGTTAGTAAGTAAATATTGATTTTTCCTTATCCTCCCTAATATTAACATTAGAGCCCCAAAATACAACGAACTGGGTTTAGATTTTTAATATCTCGGTAACCGTTGGTGATAGGGAAAACTTTACAGAACTAAATTGTGTAATTTTTAAGCTGATTCTAAATGTGAAATATAAATAAAAATTTTCTTTCAACTACATATAAAAAACGCAAAAAACCCCAATTTTTTATTACAAAACTCCCCTAAACTACCCGGTCCAATTGACCGATATTTCTGGTTTACGGACTCGTCCGAAAAAATTAGGAACACAAGTCTCTACCAAATTTGGTCTCGATAGGTGCAGTTTTGCGAGAGTTATCGTGTTCACAGACACACACGCACACACAAACACACACACACACACACACACACACACACACACAAACACACACACACACACACACACACACACACACACACACACACACACACACACACATATATATATATGTGCATTACATATTATATATGAATTATATATATGTATTTATTAATAATAAATTCTCACGACTACTGTTTTTAGTCTCTGAGCACCTAAATAGAAAAAAACATGGTCCCAGGCTTAACTCTTGGCAGAAGACCTACGGTAATGGCTATGGGAATTTCACTAAAAAGGTATATAACATAGGGGAATAAAATGCACGTTGAATCCAACCCCCCGAAGCCCAATAGTAAGAACTGCTACAGAGGCAACAAAAACACATTGGTATGAAACCTGAGGTCCGAGTGCGGCGTAACCCCTCAAATCAGCTGCTTCAAGTGCGAACGAAAGTACTACCAGAAAAGCGGCCTGTCGCGGCACCTGAGGTCCGAGTGCGGCGTACCTCCTCAATTCAGCTGCTCCAAGTGCGGACGAAAGTACGCCCAGAAAAGCGGCCTGTCGCGGCACCTGAGGTCCGAGTGCGGCGTACCTCATCAAATCAGCTGCTTCAAGTGCGGACGAAAGTACGCCCAGAAAGCGGCCTGTCGCGGCATCTGAGGTCCGAGTGCGGCGTACCTCCTCAATTCAGCTGCTCCAAGTGCGGACGAAAGTACGCCCAGAAAAGCGGCCTGTCGCGTCACCTGAAGTACGAGTGCAGCGTACCTCCTCAATTCAGCTGCTCCAAGTGCGGACGAAAGTACGCTCAGAAAAGAGGCCTGTCGCGGCACCTGAGGTACGAGTGCGGCGCACCTCCTCAATTCAGCTGCTCCAAGTGCGATCGAGAGTACTACCAGAAAAGAGGCCTGTCGCGGCACCTGAGGTACGAGTGCGGCGTACCTTCTCAATTCAGCTGCTCCAAGTGCGAACGAGAGTACTACCAGAAATAAAAGCGCCCTGTCGCGGCAACCTAAGGTACAAGTGTGGTTTCCCCCCTATTCATTTCAGTTGCTCCAAGTGTCCCTTCAAGACCCACCTGAAGAATAATTTGAAGACGCCTATGCTCAAAATACATGAGTCTGACCAGTGAACTTAGATTTATTATAGTAGTACAACCCATTATCGCTGTCCAAATACACATGAATTTCATAATCTAGTCTATTATAATTTTAAAACTATACACACTCTAACCTTGAGTATAGTGGGGGTAGTTTATACTCGTATACAATAGTATTTTTATCTCTTGGCTTTTTGTTTTATCTCAGAATGCAATTGACGGGATGGTAAATAATTAATTGCACTGGATTATGTCGCAGCTTTTCTTTTTCGAGCTATTAGAAATTAAATTAATACATCCATATATCATGTAATATATATATATATATATATGTATATATATATAATGGATGTTATATATAATGCATGTTATACATTTTTTTAACGGATGATTATCGAAGATCTTCCTAGACTGTCTCCTTTAAAATAAAGAAATACTTATTCGTGTGTTAACACAATTGAATTTTAAACACCTGTAGGCCTTTTAACTTTTCAGATGAGATAAAGGTTATGTAAGACACAAACACAAGTTCAAGGCACTAACAAAATGTAAAATTTTAATTGAAAACAACTTTTTGGTTTAAAAGTGTTAAATTTACAATGATGATCTCTTCGAAAAAAGGTATTTATATTTCAATATATTTAGTAAGGATAAGAACATAATTCATGTTTGAAATATCATAACGCGTCTACATTTTAGGACCGCTTCAATCCTTTCAAAGAATTTCCGCAGCATTTAAAAAAATTATTTATCGTGCAATTAAGTTACCTTAAAATAATTAAACTTGTATCTTAAGAAATGTTAGATAAATCAAATCAAATCAGATCTTTATTGCAGTAAGTCATTTTTATAAATGTATAGCAAGAGTCAGAAATTAAAAATTATTAACAGCTAACCTTATCATTCACTCTCTCAATTTCACTACAATAGTAACATTCTCACTACAATAGTCACCATTCACACTTCTCATTTACACAAGAACTCTCCCCCTGCTTAATTTAATGACCGATAAATTCTCCCACTGAGTAACATTCGGAAGCCACTAGGTGGCCTTTTAATCGAGCCTTAATTTTTTTTAAATTTTGTTCAGACCTCAGGTTTTCAGGAAGGGCGTTTAGAAATTTCACTCCCATCTGTGAGGGGAGGTGCTCGAAAGAGGTTGTCCGATGCTGAGCTACACGATAAGCGTGTCTTGAATAATTTTGTATTTTAATGTATCTATATTATGTTTTTATAATGTTTCTTCTTGGTGCATGTTAAAATAAATTTTTAAGAGTTAAACAAAGTTGCTATGTGTTATTTATATTCATGATAAGTATACTGTATAAACACTGACTTATGCATTCAAAATTTTTTAGGTTAACCTTGGTAACCGTTGGACACAGGAAAACAATTGAAAGAACTAAGTTGTGTAGTTTTAAGGTAATTATAATAATGAAGGATATAATAACAAAAATTAAATTACATATGAAAAACGCAAAATCCAATTTTCAACACACACAACCCCTCCAAACTACCCGTTCCAATTAATCGATATGTCTGGTTTACCAACTCGTCCGAGAAAATGTTAAAATACACGTCTAAAAAAATGTAATACGATCGGACCATTTTTACGAGAGTTGTTCACTGACACACACACACACACACACACACACACACACACACACACACACACATATATATATATATATCTTCTTATTTTATATCTATAAAAGATCATGTTTGTATTTGTATTTTCGAAGATTATGTACCCAGACACCGGTGGATGATTTGCCATGAAAGTGGTACACTTACGTAAAATTTCATGGAGTTGGTTTATGAATTATCAATTTTGATGTAGCTTAATTCTGTTTCCTATTTTAGGCCTAAAGGACCAGTATACCAAATTTCAGCCTCTTAGGTAATCGGGAAGTGGGAGAATTAGTGATGAGTAAATGAGTGAGGCTTTGAATGTTATATATAAAGATTGAATATTTCTGCACTAGAGCAAATAACTTGAATTTTTACGCATCATTGTGTAACGTGTAAACCCCATTGAGTCATACCTCATAAAAATGTTTAATTTTTATGAACCATGACATCTACTGGTCCCAATAGATGAACTCAAACCATATACTTTAGATTAGATTATTGAAATGGCGACCATACCACAAGACACAAATTATGAAAAAATTATTTTATTACGCTTTAAAGACGTTTCATATATTACAGGTGTTTTATTTATCGTCTAAAGGAATTGCATATTTTTCCTCTGATCTTTCCAGGGGCCTGTTTCATTATCAATTTCAGACTAATATTATTAGCTTTGTAACTTGTAACTTGTAAAATTCTGTTTCATAATGCCGAAATACCAATTTACAAATTACAAACTAATATTATTAGTTCTGTAGTTTGTAACTTGTAAAATTTTGTTTCATAATTGAAAACTACTTGTAAGATGTAGAATTCTGTTTCATAATGATTTACTATTATTTTTAAAACTATTAGTTATCATAAGCCAAAATACAAGTAGATTTTCTTATTCATGTTTCATAATACTTACTAATAATATTAACTTGTAGTTAAATTACTAATATTACAAGTGGAAATTCTACAAAGATGAATTTACCTAATTTTTAAATTATTATAAACGTATTTTATTTTAAGTACAGTATTGGTATTTCTAATTTTAATACTGTATTATTCAGTTTTAAAATCTTAGGTTTATATTTTTAATTTTTAATTGTATAATTAATCTTTTGTTAACTATTAATGAAATAAATTTTAAATAAATTGAGCAGTCAGCAACATAGTTCAATACTGACAACTCAGGTAAAAATATTGATTTATTTATCTATTTGCTATTATGTACTTCATCTCTAAGATAAATTTAAATGAGATTCTCGCCCTGTTCATGTTTTATTAGATCTGTGGTGGCTTATTTTTAAGGAATTCTAATGGAAAGACCTTATCATGTTATAATTCAGCTACTCATTTTTGAGGCTCATGTAAAATTAACACAAAGAAAGGTTACAAACTAGCCTTAGAAACCTAAAGAAATATGTATGATAATTCAAAATTATCTAGAATGTAGACCTAAAAAATCTACGTAGCTTAGTGAGTAAGGCAACTGATATTCTTAGCTCTTCATTGGCTAGATTAAAACCTCCATTCTACTAGTTCCCC
This sequence comes from Nephotettix cincticeps, assembly GCA_023375725.1. Lineage (NCBI taxonomy): Eukaryota > Metazoa > Arthropoda > Insecta > Hemiptera > Cicadellidae > Nephotettix > Nephotettix cincticeps. The sequence goes on along the minus strand of CM041790.1, from coordinate 54,189,689 downwards.
ATTCAGAGGTTAGGTGGTCTTTATGGAATTTTCATTTTAATTGATGAAGCAATGGACAATGAACCAGAGTATATTGCCAGACACGATGTTCAGTCAATGAACTGTATGTTTGTGTATTTCTGATATGCGCAATATAAGTCTTCGATTCATAAATTATTTCTGTTTTTTAAGTAACAATTCACCGTATAAAAGCTTTTAACTGAGAGTAGATTTTTGTCAATAGTCTTATTCTATAAAATATACCACAAAATACCATTAAACTCAATCAGCTGATTAGAAACATACTTGTAAAATCTAGCTAATAATACTAGAACAGGCAACTTCTTTATGAAACCAAAGATATTAGAACTTGTGGATTTTTACTCGTAACTTGTATTTTGAACCAGCTGATTCGTAGATTTGTAAAATTTACTAATAAATTTTACACATAATATTGGTAAGTACGTATTTTTATTATGAAACAGTTTGAATACAAGCTTTTAATTTGTGGATTTGTTACTTGTAAATTTTTACTAATATTATGGGCACGATTATGAAACAGGCCCCAGACCGTAGTAATGTAATGAAAAGTAGAATATGAAATGTCTATTTACATTAAGGAGATTCAACATATGTATGATGTTTTCTGTTGTATCAGAGGTTATATAAAAACAAACACAAGTTCAAGGCACAAACAAGATGTAAAATTATAGCAATTAATATAATAGACGGTTATAAATTTCTGATTTATTTAAGACAGTAATGAATCATTCAGTAAGGTATGTTTGTGTCAATATATTTAATTATGAGAACATAAACCATGACAATGGCGATTAGTTAGAATATCTAATCTGATTCTTTTAAGCAATTGACATTGTGTATAAAAAGATATTCTTACCATTGATAATTATAATAATAAAACCCTCGTCGTAGCAGACCTGCGTACTTAGTGAATTTCCAAAGCAATAATATGACAGTAATAGTACAAGTATGTGACAAGAATGATCAACCAATACCTGTTGATGAATTAGAGTATCTCTCTATTCTCCGTAACGTATGCGTATGAAAGAGTATGCAGGTTTGCTACTTCGACGAACGGTAAAAGTAGGCATTTTTACCATAAACATGTTTATTCTGACCACATACCAAGTTTCATCATTTTCTGGACATAAATAAAGGAATTTTCCTATTCTCCATAAGATTAACATGGGAAAGAAAGAGTATGCAGCTTTGCTGCTGTGAGAAACACATGAACTATGATTTTTAGCATAAACGTATAGACCCTAACCACATGAAGCTAAATACAGATTCATCCAAAATTGTTGATTTGAAAGGGAAATATTCATTTTTCCTTGTCCTCCTTAAGATTATCATTCGAGCCCCTAAATACAATGTACTGTGTTAAGATTTTTTAATATCTCGGTAACCGTTGGAAACAGAGAAAAACTTTAAGGAACTAAATTGTGTAGTTTTTGGAACTGATTCTAATGGTAAAGGATAAATATGACAATTTTAAAAATCACATGGAAAAAAAGCAAAAACCCAAACAAAAACCTAAAACAAAACCCTCCCAAACTACCTGTTCCGATTGACCGATATGTCTGGATTACGAACTTGTCCGACCGAATGTACGTTTAACGAACGTCTCCGAACGTCCGAGGAATATACGTTTCTACCAAATTTGGTCTTACGGACCATTTTGGAGCCACAATGTAATATTATAAACGATTTTATGTTAGTATATCAAGTTTTAAGTGTGTGTATTTGTCCCTTTTTAAAGCTTGATATATAAATAAAAATATTTAGAGAAATAATATTTATTTATTAAATATTTATAGAAATTGTAAAGAATTAGTAAAATTAAGTCGTAATAGCTATTGACCCTGAAAATGTCATTTTTCGTTCAGCAAGACAGAAAACTACTCAATAATCTCCCATGTTATTTTTACAGTGGATAAAAACACCTAAAAATAAATTTCTATTTTATTCATTGTAATTATACTTACCATATAACATCATTTGCTGATTCTATAACCGTACTGCATGATGATATTGAACATTTTTCCCCCTTTTTTTCAAAAAAACCTAATCAATTTTTATCCACGTTTTTCCTTTGGATAATCAACAAATCAATGCTACTTCCTTTTGTGGCTAGCCTATGTCCAGCAATAACTAGGAGTATTTCAATTTATACATGTTCATTTCAGTGGAAATTCGTTTCGTAAGCAGGCCCGCTTCTAAGGAAGTATTTTTTTTTATTTGGAGATATGTAAATTCATATATTTATAATGGGAGAAGACAGAGGTTCAATACAGGACGTAAGTACTATAATTTAAAGTATTACTACGGTATAGGTTCTTCTCTATTTACAAAGAATATGTATACAGATGATTTATTAATTGTTGCTTATGGAGAAATTAGGATATCTATAATTTTGGGGATTTTAGGGACGTCAGAGTAGACACGAGATTGGGCTAGGGGATTAATAGGTTTAGGTTGACTATTTTCTGTAAACCTAATACCTACCCTGTTGGTGGTTCTTGAATAAATACTTCACATTACAGATATAACTTGGTACTTTATTAATAATCATGAGATTACTTTTAGCAATGTATTTGAGCGACATGGCTCAGTGTCCGACATTTTAGAAGAGGGTGCATCAGTCCGAGAAGTGGCACGTAGGCCACTATACATAGAGTAAAAAGCAAAGTAGAAATTTATAAGAATATGAATTATATAACACTATATCAACATCCCCCTTCTTTTATAAAATAAAAAATATATCCCTTGTAGATAAACAATATTACAAGTTCAAAACATCTTAACATCAATTTGAAAAAAATATTAAATTTCCATATAGACCTAAGAAATTAGTCTAATTAACAAAAAACATCTCTTTTAGTTTTAAATCTAAACAATTTAAACATTTCTTATTTAGAAAATCAAGTTAAATAAAAATTAAACTTAGCCTAACAAATAGGCCTATTAAAATAACACACTTTTTCCTTTTTAGCTTAGCCTATTCATAGGACAATCTTTTAGGGTTTCTTACAGTTCTACCTTTATGACTTACATAGCCATCATATTTTTTAAGAACTTTTTCCTCTGATGATATGGGAGGTGATGTAGAACTGAAACCTAAACTAGGCCTATGAGATTGAGGAGTTAAATTGCCCTTATCACTTGACATTGTTACAGGCGATTTACAAATTGAACTTTGTGGTTTGGGAGTTGGACACTTAGGATGTAATGGAGAGTTACATAGTTCATCAGATACATTAGTGGACAAATCAGATCTTATCATTTTCCTATTTCTAACAAACTTTGAGTTCTTCTCATCAGACAAAACATAGGATCTAGGTATAATATTTTTACCAACTACTTTCCCCGGTGTCCAAGATGAATCTACCGTCTTTTTAAAGTACACTTTGTCTCCTACATTCAAAGAATGCAATTCCCTACTTCCCTTATCATAATACTTTTTAATACAAAACTTTCTCTTACTTAAAGTTACTTTATCAGGTTTAGTTACTTTGGGTTGCAAACTACTTTTAGGCACAGGTAACAGACCATTTAGCTTTCTACTGAACATGAGTTCAGCTGGAGAAGGTTGATAAGGTTTACATGTATTTCTGTAGCTTAACAGTGCAAGATAAATATCAGACCCAGAATCATTTGCTTTCTTAATTATATTTTTTGCTATTTTAACACCTGACTCTGCTTGTCCATTAGATTGGGCATGCTTAGGGCTAACAACTACTAACTTGAAATCATATTTTTCTGAGAAATTATGAAAAGCTTTAGCTGTAAATTGACTTCCAGAGTCAACTACAAGAGTTGCAGGAATACCGTGTCGAGCAAACATCGATTTACATTTTTCAATTACAGTTTCACAAGATATGTTAATTACACTAATTCTATGTACTTTGAGTAATAGTCCATTAGAACTAAAAAATACTTATTGTTCAGTTCAAAAATGTCACCTGACACCTTATGCCACGGTAAGTCTGGCACTTCATGAAACATCAAAGGTTCTCTTGCATTCATAGGTTTAAACTTAGAACATGTTATACAATTGTTAACCTTATTTTCTATGTCCTTATGTAAAGTAGGCCAATACAACAAATTACGAGCCCTAATTTCGCACGTTTGTTTTCCTACATGGCCACTATGTAAATTTTCCAACATCATGCTTTGCAGTGAATTAGGTACAACAATGGAATTATTCTTAAACATAATATCATTTACAATATGTAGATCATGTTTCACACTCCAAAATGGTAACACAATTTTATTCACTTTAGACTTATCAGGCCAACCATTACGGACATAAGACTTTAAAATAGTTAAACACTCGTCTTTGCAAGTTTCTTGCTTAAATAATTTAAGTTTACTTTCAGAAACTGGAAGGTAAGATTCAAACATGTTTACCTGACAGATAATGTCCTCATCTAGAACATCAATGTCTTCTTTACCTTCAACTGGGAGAGCTGCACGTGACAGTGTGTCAGCAATGTACATGTATTTGCCAGGCTTGTATACTACATTCAAGTCATAACGTTGAACTTTTAACATCATGCGCTGCAATCTTAAAGGAGCGGCAGTAATTGGTTTCCTAAACAGACATTCTAGTGGTTTATGGTCACTTTCAACAGTAACCTTACGAGAAAAAATAAATTGGTGAAACCTGGAACAACCAAAAACAATTGCGAGCATTTCTCGTTCTATTTGACAATAGTTAGCTTGGGTTTTGGTTAGCGATCTTGACGCATAAGCAATTGGATTTTCACCACATAGTAAAACTGCACCTAAACCAGTAGATGAACAGTCTACAGACATTACTAGTTCTTTCTTAGAATCATAATATGATAACACAGGAGGAGATACCAACATGGACTTTAAATTTGAAAAAGCATTTTGCTGCTCATTATCCCAACGGAATAATACATCTTTATGTAACAAATTTCTTAGAGGTGACGTTATTGTAGAATAATTAGGAATAAACTTTGAAAGATAATTGGTTAATCCCAAAAATCTTTCCAAGTCTTTACGATCTTTAGGAGTTGGCATGTCCTGTACAGCTTTAAGCTTAGATGGGTCTGGAGATAACCCAAATTGTGTGAAACGGTGACCTAAAAACATAACTTCAGTTTCTGCAAATTTACACTTGTTAGAATTGAACTTAATGTTGAAATTAAGTGCTCTCTTTAACACTTCTCTTAACCTTAAATCATGAGTCTCCCTATCCGGAGCTCCAATACAAATGTCGTCAATGTATGTTACTACCCCTTCTATGCCCTCAAAAATTTGAGATATAGTTGAATGAAAAATATCTGGGGCACTTGAAATTCCATAGGGTAATCGTAAGTATCTATATCTGCCAAAAGGTGTGTTGAATGTACACAATTTACTGCTGTATTCATCTAACTTTAACATCCAAAATGCACTAGATGCATCGAGTGTAGAAAAATACTTACAATTGTTAAATTTAGAACTTACTTCATCTATAGTGGGCATTTGACAATGGGTTCTCTGCACATATTTATTTAAGTTTCGAGGATCAAGGACCACCTTTAAGCCAGAATGTTTTTTATTGATTAAGACTAAACTGTGAACCCATTCGGTAGGCTCATGTTCTTTTGTTATTATACCATTAACCTCCATTTTTTCAAGTTCTTTTTTTAAAGGATCCATCATTGAAAAAGGTACTCTACGACAAGGTTCTATAACAGGCTTAGCATTTTCTT
>CM041790.1:53943330-54183863 GCA_023375725.1 Nephotettix cincticeps | reverse complement strand
CAGGGTCACTGTATACCTTAGCGTAAATAACATGGATATTTTTAACTTGATGTAAAGTTTATGGATTATATTATTAAAATAGAGTTTACGAAAAGATAAAAAAGAGCCTAAACGTGTAAATACGTCCTATTATAGTTTGTCAATATTGGTCCAAAAACATCAGACGAAATTGACCTACTAAGAGAAAAATGGGACATATCAAATGAAAGTCGAGCAAAAAGATGTGTTTAAGGAAGCGTTACCATAATAGAAGTTTATGCACTGATTGTATTATGTATGCATCAAATTCAGGAGTTAGATGTAAGGTAAAAAACGAGCGAAGATAGTGTTCTAAATATCTCACGAGTATTTTTAACACATAATACAATCGTTGCAAACACTGTTTTATCTACGACAAACAAGACTTTTAAAAACAAAGAGTTGTATGTGGTGATATCCTGTAATCCAGCTACTTGGAGGTCACGAATTGTGGATAGTTGTGAGCGATGGTCGGTGGATGTAGTGTTCTCTGGTGTGGATTAACGTCCACTCTATTGAATACTACGTTAATCCGCAAATACGATCCTCGTAATTAGATTAATTTATAATTCAGAGGCCGCGGTTCGGATTCCAAGATAAATTGTAGGTCCCTTAGTTGCCATTGGCTGTAAGGTGGTTAATTAACAGTCCTGTCTAAGGAACATATCCGTCTTAGTCAGTAACAAGACTATAAGATCACGCCACAATCATATTACACTAAATTTTCATTCACTCTTGGCTTAAAATTGAAATGGCGACCAAGGCCGCCATTTTAATAATCTAATATAATCTAATAATCTAATTTAATTTATCTACGACCATTGCAACATACTGGGTATAAACAATAATTGGTGTGTATATCATTCTTGAAGAATGTAATCAGCTGATTTGCGAATTCGCATTGGTCCAAAACTCACATTTGAGGTTAGCTTAAAAACATAATATCTATGTGGATGAACCAGCTTACTTTGTAATGTCATTTTATCCATAATGACGTTACAAATATCTTTAATGTCGAGCTCTGTTTGATCTGAGACCTCTATCCTCATGAAAAATTTGTATTGTTGTATCGTTGCATTGGAACTCGTAATGCAACAGTTTTCAAAATCTGTTTAATAAGAAGCCTCTTAATGATATTACTTTCAGTACCTTTATTGGTATTTTTGCAATGGTCATCAGCAAAGCAACAACAGCCCTGATGGCAAGTAGCATAAACTAGTTTGATATGAATACAGCCAGAGCAAGTAGAATGTATACTCGTAATACATGTTTAAAAAATAATGGATTAATTTCTAATTTCTAATACAGTAATACTAATACAAAAGTGAAAGAAACCAAATCAAAGATTCCCCAATAGCAGCAGATCTCCATAAGAATAAAATTCCCTTTCATTTAGGAATTACTTTCCATGAAAAATGTTTTAATAAAATATTGATTTACATAAAAAAGTTGTATCAATATATTATTTTGGCTCTTTATATATCGATATGTGTGCGGGCCTTATCCAACGGTAAATATCATTCACGATCTTTTTTAAATTCACGATTAATTTTTAAATTTATTTTGTTTTGTGCTGTTTTTGTATTTTTAATTTTAACTCATTTCGAATCCAGCTAAACATTAGGCTATTAATATGACGTACCTTAGTTACATCTTTTTAGTTATACGAAACGTACAATATATGGGCCAACTGCTAGTTTAAATGGTATAGAATAATTAGCATGATTCCTATGCAAAACTAAATATCCTAGTAAAGAAGCTTAGATTGGTATGAGGATGAACATTCAAAAATAATTAATTTTGTGTATGCTTATTTTTCAGGCATGTAAGTTTATACTTTAAACATGGGACCACCCAAAAAATCCTTAAATGACGTAAGTAGTCAGTCCTTGAGAATTTCTGTAGTAAATGTAAACTCGTATTCTCTGATAAGATTAACAAAAAAGCCTTATTTTTCGTTATAGGTTTACAGGCAGTCAGTAACTAATTAATTGAGATAAGACCAAATGAGTTTCTAATCTCTCTCAAGTGTTTTTTACACTATCCCAGCAGCAGCACCAGAAGTAAGAATGGAATGGGTTTTCATTGTTCCACCTTAGTTTATGCTCTTGAATTGAGCTTTTACTGGTGGCCATGTAAGGGTGAAGCGCGATGATCGTGCCACAATCATCCAACACTCACTCTCATTAATGCATGGCTTAAATGACACCTGGACGTTTCACTGTTTCAGAATGGTCATAATAATAATAGTAAGTCCGAAGTCCTAATAACGGAACACAAACCAGGGTGACACCTATGGAGCAAATGTATACTGTTTAATCTTGGAGCCCCTCCATGATTGAACATTAGTCATAACGTGAGTTTCTAAGTTGTCTAGAATGATTCTATCAAAATAATAAAAAATACTTCCAAATGTGCACAAATTTAGGTTTAACATTTTTTTATAACATATAATCGTTTAACTAATTTGACTTTATTCATTTTAGAGAACACCTTTGATTTGTTTACAGATTATAGATGAACTCGTCAATAAGTGTGAGTTGAAAGAGGTTAGTATGTTGCATCAGCTTTACCGCAAAGCTTTGTTGTTCCTATAAACTTAAAAGTTTTATTACTGAGGTAGTTTAATAAGTTAAACAAGTCCTAGAGACAATAAAAATGATCTACTGTACTAAAACTATGGATTATGGTTAAGTCTGGTTATTTATGATGAAATTTTAAATTAAATTTTCTTTTCGTTGCTTATAATAGTTCTTTACTTCTCGTTTATATTTATCCATAAAAAAACTATTTTATGTGATAAGATTTCTTAATAGGAGTAAGTAAGTATTAACATTTAATATACTAAACCTTAAGAAAATGATCGTAGAAAAAAATATGATTTGTATTTATCAAGCATTTTAATTATAATGCTTTATCTTAGTTTTTACACAAACAATTATAATAAACCGTGCAAGTTGAGAAACGAATTTCAGATGGAATGATAGGTGTACAGATTGATACACTTGCAAGTTAGGGGAATTGGGCTTTTCAATTGTAATCCTGAATACCAAAAACCGACTGGAAGGCTCATAGCAACGGGATATGATGGAAATGAAAGTGATAAGTTCTTACCATATCAGTGGGCTAGATTTTGTTTGTATATCATTTGTTAACAAATATGAGTATGTCTTTTCGTTCAAATAAGAGATTCCCTTATTTTATAACTTATTTTTTTCTTGAAAAGATTAATGTAAACATATTTACTTTAGGCAGGTTCTTCGCACACCCAAGCAGCTCCCTGTCCCACCCAGGATGGTCCTTCCCCCACCCAAGCAGCTCCCTGTCCCACCCAGGCTGGTCCTTCCTATACCCATGCAGCTCCGTGTCCCACCCAGGCTGGTCCTTCCCACATCCAAGAAGCTCTTTGTCCCACCCAGGCTGGTCCTTCCCACACCCAAGCAGCTCCCTGTCCCACCCAGGATGGTCCAGTTCCCACACCCCATGCAGTCTCCGTGTCCCACCCAGGCCTGGTCCTTCCTAAGAAGCTCCCTGTTCCACCCCCCGGTCCTTCCACGCAGCTCCCTGTCCCCACCCAGTCCCACCCATGCTTCCGGTCCCCACCCAGGCTCCCCTCACAAACCCAAAGAAGCTCCCTGTTCCACCCAGGCCCGGTCCATCCCCTACCCAAGAAGATTTCTGTTATAACCCAAGAAGGCCCCTTCCTTACACAGGCAGGATCTTTCCACACCCGTGCAAGTCCCCATGCCACCCAGGTAGGTTCCTTCCTCAATTTCGCAAACCCTTCTTAAACGCAGGTACACCCTATGAATATTTAATATTAACTCGAAAAACCTGTAGGATGGTGAATGAAATCTTATACAATATAGAATGGTTTTTGTAAAAATTCATTGTTAAATATAAACTGTTATTATTGTTAAAAATAGAAACCATTCATCCTTTCATAGTAACATTTATTTTATTTTACCACAACGGGTTTTAATGGGGTCACATATTCCACCTAATATTGAACATATTTTTGTGACTTTCATGCTGCAATTTATACTCAATTCGGTATCTCTTTTACCGTACATTACCCTAACATAGTGTCTATGAGTAGTAGTGAAAGCACACTTCAGTACTGTTGTTTGCTGTGAAAAACTAATAGTATTTGTTTGTATAGATTACAAGCCAGTGATACACTAACATTTCAGATTTTCAGATTTGATTAATTAGGCATTTGATTAATTTATATATAGTGTTATGTCTATATTTTCCTACATAGATTAGTCATGAATCAGGAAAAGTAATTAATTTGCTTACTTTTTCAAAAGGTGGTACCTTTTTAAATTTCCTGTTTATTGCAATAATTGAAAGAACATGTTCTGTTATTTTATTAAAACACACACACACACACACACACACACACACACACACACACACACACACACACACACACACACACTCACACACACACACACACTTTTCTCACTACTCTAAAGACCAACAATATACAGGTGTTCTGTCAAACAGTTAACCTCGTAACACGTTTGACCAACTATGTAGTGTCTAACCACCAAGCTCTTGTTGGGAGAAGGTACCAATAATCCGCTTTAAAAAGTAATATAGGTCTTATGAACTGCAAATGAGTATCATCAAACATATAATACTTAGTTTTGAAATGTGTATGGTAACTGACTTTACACTTTATCACAAGTCAAATGAAAATATGTTTTATTTTACATTATAGTTGGACGAATTTTCGTGTTGCTGGAACCATAGTACCGGGAGAATGGCAGAGAAGGAAAGGATTTGGAGAGAGGAGTTGAAAGAGGTTAGTATGCTGCATCAGCTTTACCACATAGCTTTGTTGTTCCTACAAACCTATAAGTTTCATTACTGAGGTAGTTTGATTAGTTAAACAAGTCCTAGAGATACTCATTGAGAAAAAAATAAAAATGATCTACTGTACTAAAACCATGGATTATGGTTAAGTCTGGTTAGTTTACGGAGAAATTTTAAAACTAAACTTCCTTTTCGTTGCTTATAATAGTTTGTTCTTTACTTCTTGTTCATATTTAACCATAAAAAACTATTTTGTATGATAGGATTTTTTAATATACCTAATTTTGAACGTCATGTATTCGTATTAGAAATAATTTCATAATGGGTGAATTGACAACATCTTGGCAACCCACCCGTACCAGGACATTTAACCACAGGCACAGAATATAGTGGGTATAGACACTAAATTCTTTACAATTAGAAACTTTTGTACCTAGTCTACTAATTCCTGGTACAACTAATAATCCTGGCAAATAACATGCTAATGTATGACAGTAGCAAAGCTACGTAATCTCATAATAAATTAATCAAAATCATTACACTAATATTTCACCCATATACAAATCCCTCCTCTCTAAGATATCAGTACGTTAATAGGGGATATATGAATTTAGGGATTATTATTAATTGAGAATATGAAATTCATACAATTAATTTTCAAACCCACATGTTTTACGGGTCTGGCACTCTCGTCCTTTCCTCCAGCATATCGCCTGCGGGCACGTAAAAATATTGATAGTCAAAGTAAAGTAATAGTACAAATCAGACATTTTTAAATTTTCGGTTTATTGCAATAATTTAAAGAATATGCTCTCTTATTTTATTAAAACACATACACCCAAAAATACACACACACTCACACTTTTCTCACTACTCTAAAGACAAACAATATACAGGTGTTCTGTCAAAACAGTTAACCTCGTAACACGTTTGACCAACTATGTAGTGTCTAACCACCAAGCTCTTGTTGTGAATAGGTACCAATAAGCTGTTTTAAAAAGTAATATAGGTCTTATGAATTGCTATGAGTATCATCAAACATATAATACTTCGTTTTGAAATGAGTATGGTTGCTGACTTTACTCTTTATCACATGTATAATGAAAATATTTGTACTTTACATTTTAGTTAGACAAAATTGGCCTTCCGTGTTGCTGGAATCATAGTACCGGGAGAATGAAAGAGAAGGAGAGGATGTGGAGAGAGGAATTAAAAAGGCTGGAGAACGAAGAGGTGGAGGAGGAGGATGATAAAGAGGAGGAGAAGGAGGAGGTGGAGGAGGAGGAGGAGGAGGAGGAGGAGGAGGAGGAGGAGGAGGAGGAGGATGAGTTGGTGAGGCCAGAGGAAGATGAGGCAATGTGGCTGGAGAAGGAGGAGGATGATGAGGTGGTGAATCTTTAGCAATATATGTATTCATACTAATAGTATATATTAAAATTTGATATATAACAAGTATGCGAATAAACTAGATTTTCCTTGTCACCTATCGGGCCTTTGCATTATACTATTTTATCAGTAGGATATATTTTGTCAGTAATAAACGTAGTAGAATGAAAGTAATGAAAAAATTAGAACTGGAACCGGTTAGATTTTTGTAAGAGGGATGTATATAGGTAATAGTGTGGCGAACAAAAAACACCAGGAAAACGGTCCACTGTTGGCAATTCGTCATTCACTCCTCAACCATTTGATCGAGAATGTCACCCCCTTCACAGGGCAGAGTAGGTTTACCGACTGCATACGCTTTCACTCAGACGTGGAAATAATTACCTACGTTGTAATCATTGATAATATATTATATAATAGTATAGCTATTGTATAATATATTATTATATTATTTTGTATTATATAGTATAATATAGTAGTAGCCTTCATACAATAGTATTTTTCCATTACTATATAAGAATGGAAAACTTCTATCTTGATTTAAAAATGTATCATTGTTTTATACACATATAAAAATGGGAAAATGTATGTATTTGAGGGCTTAAAAAGTATTTGTTATAAAAGTTTAAAGGTGCTTACACAGGTTTCAATGGGTTTGATGTGCCTAATTTTTATTAAAATTCAGCTTTTTCTAAAAAAAACTAGTTTACGTGTTTTTTTTCATTTCGATAAAACCATAAGAGCTAGACCTGATTTTTTTAAAAGAGAACTTTCTTCCTCCACATTATAACACAGGGGTTTACAAAAATATAACTTGGTTGATTTTTAAAATATTTTTTGTAAACCCCCAAAATGTACTATTATTTTAAATGATAAAAAGTTAAAATTTTAATATTTTAAGTACCTATGTTAAAGGATGCTCAAACAGGACAGGCAAAAAAATATCAGACAAAAATATTTTTTTGTCTGAAAGACAAATATGAAGACAAATATGTGAAATATAAGATTTATCAGGTAGGGTTTAAAAAAATAAAATTTCCTAATACTAAGAAGTATAGGCGTTAAATTATGTTTGTATTGTGATTATTAAAAATGTTTCCGTTATTTCAGGCAGGTCCTTCGCATACCCAATCAGGTCCCTGTACCACCCAGACAGGACCCAATTTAATCCAGACAGGACTCTTTATCAATCAGCGTGGTTACTTCCCTACTCAGGCAGGACTATTTCCCAACCAGCTAGGCTATTGCCCCACACAAACAGATTCTTATCTCCACCAGCCAGATTCCTTCTCAACCCAGGCAGGTCCTTCTTATACCCAGGCGGGACCTTCAAATACAACGAACATGGTGAGAGATGTATGATATAGTGATATTTTTACGAAGTACGTAATGCCAGAGTTCCCTTTTATTTTCATTTTTTTATTCTGATACGTTTTTCGGTCACAGTCATGGTGTTGTATTGGTCACCTATAGTCATAGTGTTTATTGTAGTGTTTTTTAAGTAATATGTTTTTTTTCTTGATGAAGTATGAGATGCTTTTAGTTAGAGAATACTTCTAAATTTTCTTATAACTATTTCTTTCATTAAAAAAATGGGTTCTTTTGTTGTGTTTGCATTATGTTCCGGCTTAGACTTGCCTGTTCAGAATCAGCGAACGACAGCGAAAGTCAGCGATCATCAGCGAAAGTCAGCGATTGTCAGCGAAGCGAAAGTCAGCGATCTTCAGCGTAAGTCAGCGATCGTCAGCGAAAGTCAGCGATCGTCAGCGATCGTCAGCGAACGTCAGCAATCTGAACATTACTCCTTGTATTTCAGCGTATCCGAACCATCTGTCTGTTTACAGAAGATATAATCAACACATAAACCAATGAAGAGAGCCTGAGAGTATGACTATAATATTAGATTTGAGAAGGGGGTATAGTATTAGGTTTGTTAAACATAACCTATCGTGATTCCAGCAAAGAAAATATGCTTGTTCAAGCAAACCTGAGTACGCAGGATGTTTACAAATCAATAATATGACAATATTAGTGTAACAAATTAAAAGAAAAAAAACAAATGAATAGGGAGTCTCTATAAGATAAACGTGGAAAGGAGTACGCAGGTTTGATGATGTGAGAAGAACTGGAAGGATATATTTGAACGATGAACTGTTTCTGATAAGACCATATACCAAGTTTGATCAACATCAGTTTTTAAAAAAAGGAGTGTACAGGTTTAAAAAAAACAGCATTAGTAAATAATAAAGTACCAATATTTAAAATGGCTCCAAGTTGAAAACATGAATTTTTTTAGTTTTAAAATCTTTATTGTTTCGATTCAACCTAACAAATCTTGCCTTACAAGGCCTTCTATTTCTATAGATTATATGATCTAACATATAGTTTTAAGAGCCATACCTTGAAATAGTTTCAAAACAGTTTCTCTTTTACCAAACACCACCCCAGCACAGCGCCAAAGGATAGTGGTTAAGGCAAAAGTAGTATGAATATAATATTATGAATATTATGTGGAGAATAAAAGTAATATTATTTGTAAAATACGACAATATATTATCAATATACGTATATATTTATTTTCAGAATAAATTAAAACCTATGGCAAATGAATGCAAACACTGGAAAAAGGTCTATGCAAGAAAACATAGCCTCAAACAGCATGAAGCAACAGCATGTTCGTCACATGAAGAAGAACCTCCTGTATTTGAGTGCGACTACTGTGAAATGCGTTTTTCAAAGAAATCTGACCTTCAGAAACATATACAAGCTATTCATTTTAAAGACAGACCAGGTGAATGTTGCTTCAGCAGTATATATATATTAGTATTTATACTGACCTATCTTATCATATTTTAATTTACACAAATCTACCTAACACAGTTTGAACATCTGCAACTACACCGGGTTTCCCACCTAATGTGAACCAATTTCACCAAAAATTCAACCAAACCTTTTAAGGAGGACTCCCCTTTATAGTTTTAGAGGATTGTAAAACTAATTTTGAATCCAGAAAATAACACTGTCATCTTCCACTAAGGACGACAACATGATAACTTGATATTAGGATGTTTTTGGATAGAACAGTTTTTTAGAGAATTTTAAAGACAGACCAGGTGAATTTTGCTTCAGCAGTATATATATATATATATATATGTGTGTGTGTGTGTGTGTGTGTGTGTGTGTGTGTGTGTGTGTGTGTGTTTGTGAACACGATAACTCTCGTAAAAATGGTCCGATCGAGACCAAATTTGGTAGAGACGTGTATTCCTACAAATTCTCGGACGGGTTCGTAAACCAAACATATCGGTCAATGGGAACAGGTAGTTTGGGGGGTTTTGTACCCCAAAATGTGTTTTTTTGCGTTTTTCACATGTAATTTTTAAAAATTTCAAATTTTATATTTCACTATTGGAATTAGATTAAAAAACTACACAATTAAGTTCCTTAAAGTTTATTTTACCATTTTGTAAGATAACTTAACAGATAATTTAATCACAAAATAAATCTGATACAGGTATAAAATATAAAGGACATTTTAATCAAGCAACAGCTTAATTAACAGACTCATTCCAGTCCCATACAGTATCATCTTTATTTATTGACTAATCTAAACAGATTAATCTGCATTATTAAGAACGAATTTAGATAGGTAGTTTGTCATTCACAAAAACCTCTCAAATGTTTTCTTACAACTAGGCGGTTGCAATTTCACACTAGAGGAAACCACCGCTAATACCTTATCACTAAAAACATGGCCTAAATATTTGATCTCAAATTTACCTTTATTACATTAAACTTAAACCCCGTTTCTCTATTTCGATTAAGTGTATCAAGTGTATAAGTGATTAAGTGTATAAGTGTTCCTCTGAGACGTGTATCATGCTCTTTCTTAATGTCATATAGATATGAGTCAACTCAATTCAACGCATCGAAGGTTTGCAAAACTACTTTATGAAATATTTCTGATGCATATTTAATGCCGATCGGTAGTTAATTGAACCGGTACCTATAAAAAGGGTACTAAAAGTACTTAAGAAAGAACTGTCATCCGTAAACAGGACCAACCAAAGACCTGCATTTGCGTCAAGTATTGAAAGGTATTTTGCAACCAAAAACTTACCATTGCATATCTATTGCTGACAATTAATTGTTATTAATACTTTTTTATGTTTTTATGTAACTTTTTATGGTCCAAACAAATACGGATTTCACCGTCTCGTTTTATGTGTGATGACAATGGGACTCACGCAGTCAGCAGTTTTATCAGTTTTAGCTTTGCCTATTCAATAATGTATAGTCAAAGGTTTTAGTCAGTGGTACCGTTTGTGTTACGCCCACAGATTCCACCTACACCCTACAGTAGCATCAAATAAAACTGGAAGTTACACCTCAAACTTTTAATGCCTTTCGTTAATGTCAAGACCACTTCTACGTTTTTTAATAATTTAACTTAATGCTGGGTTTTAACCCCAATACAGGGTCACATTCATGAGATACAATATAAAAATAACAGTTTATACTGTTAATTTTTATTCCTTTGTAGGATTTAGTATAAATAAGAAAGATTATCATACTAAAATGTATACCTGAAATCCTAAAGGAAATTTTTGAAATTGGTTTTTATTGTTATCAGTTCTCCCATTTGTTTTTTTTTGTTTTTTTTTGGAGAAGACGGCGTAAAATGCCTCCTGGGGCGTTACAGACAAACGGACAAAATTGAGATAAGACTTTTCTAACGCACTTCTTCTTCTCTTGCGGTTTCTCTAACGCATGAAACGTAAAAACAACTAAAAATGAATAACTCTAAGCAATGTACAGACAAAACTCTAATTTTATTTATATAAGTTTAAAATACATTTTCCAATCATTGCAATCATTGTCATTTTGTCGTCAGAGAACTTACAAATACTGACAGTTGTGTGCCTTATTATTCCAAAACTAAGGCCTAAAGATAAGAATATTCTCTTGCACATCACATTTGCTTTGGAAATTGTATAAATTTTGAAAGACAGGCTTTAATTCTAATTACCGATTATTTACAGGGTCAATATCTGATTTAATTTGATTATTTCTGATCAAAAAGTGAAATAAACAGGTTATGACCTTTAGAATAAGGTAATTGGCCTAAAAGGTCTTCGAGAACTGTGTTCACCTGCAGCTGTAGTTGACGATGCCCGGGAGGAAAAAGATTCACCAGAGTCACAGGGCTTAGTTGCTGCTCACACTCATATTTATGGCAAAGGTTCAAAAGAATGATACGTGACTGTATAAGTATCTATTTTGTGACATGTTCCTTTTAGCGAATTTCCCATAGGGAAGAAGCTATTACCGTAGGTTTCACGGCAAGAGTTAAGCCCGAGACTATGTTATTTTGTCTTCTTTAGGTGCCTAGAGACCAAAAACAATAGTCGTTAAAATTTATATATATATATATATATATATATATATATATATGTGTGTGTGTGTGTGTGTGTGTGTGTGTGTGTCTGTGAACACGATAACTCTCGTAGAAATGGTCCGATCGAGACCAAATTTGGTAGAGACGTGTATTCCTACAAATTCTCGGACAAGTTCGTTAACCAGACATATCGGTCAATGGGAACGGGTAGTTTGGGGAGGTTTTGTACCCCAAATTGGGGTTTTTTGCGTTTTTCACATGTAATTTTTAAAAATTTCGAATTTTGTATTTCACCATTGGAATCAGCTTAAAAAACTACACAATTAAGTTTCTTAAAGTTTTTCACTATCTCCAATGGTTACCGAGCTGTTAAAAAATCTAAACACAGTGCGTTGTATTTTGAGGCTCCAATGTTAATCTTATGGAGGATAGGGAAAATTAATATTTCCCATATTAATCAATATTTTTGGATAAAACTTGATATTTAGCTTCATGTGGTTGAGGTTTATCCATTTATGCTTAAAAATCATAGTTTATGTGTTTATCATGGCAGCAAACCTGCATACTCTTTTCCCAAGTTAATCTTATGGAGAATAGGCAAACTCCTTAATTTATGGACAGATGTTGATGAAAGTTGGTATAAATATTAAGATAAAAATTATTTATGGTAGAAATTACTATTTTCAGTGTTCCTCACAGCAGCTAACCTGCACACTCTTTCCCATGTTAATCTTATGGAGAATAGACAAACAATGCTCATGTTTATGGACAAACTTTTATAAAACTTGTCATATATTTATTATTATTATGTTATTGATTTGGAAATTCGCTGAGTATGCAGATCTGCTGCGGGGGTATTGTTACTTATTATTTATTGCAGGTTATTGTTGCTTCGTAAAGTTTGTTTGCAAAATATATGGCATTTAATTTTAAACATCGAGATCTTCTCAGTAACGTTTTATTTATAATTTTTTTTTATTTGTGACCTCACATATGATGTTGTAACCTTGATGACTGATAAACTTGCATTGTTAAATGGAGTAACTAAACCTCAAAGAAACATTTGGGAACCCATAAACCTTCCACTACACCGATGGTGTGTCCCTAGGTCGCCACGCGTGCCCAAAATGCGGAAGAGAGTTCACCACGAAACGCAGCATGAATAGGCACCTGAAGTACCAGTGCGGCGTCCCTCCTCAATTCAGCTGCTCCAAGTGTTCCTTCAAGACCCACTGGAAGGCCAATTTGAAGATGCACATGCTGTATAAACACGGTTCTGTCCAGTTATCACATATTTTTCATTCTTAAAATGTTTGATTTTCAAGGGTATTTGACCCTTAAACCCCCTACAAAACACGTATAGTAAATGTTTTCGAAAATGTCTCTAACGATCGATGTCGTTTAGAATCATATGAGTTGTAGTCCTTTTAGTCAAAATACTAATCTACAGTTCAATTAAATAGTTCACTAAGTGTAAATAGTGAAGTGTAAACAGTTAATAGAGTACGCAGTGAACGGAGTATTTTGTGAGAGAGCACCCAAAGTTACTATTGTGGAAAATGAAAAAGACAAAGTGTTCCATGTTTATCAATTTTTTTCATGTCATTTTTTATGCAGTGTGGAGTTGCATCTTCCAACAAAACCCACTAAAGAATTTCTTGAGGCTACATCCACGAAAAAACTAAAACAATTACTTATTTTAATTTGTTTTTATTTTAAGAACTTAGTTGATTATTTTTTAAAAATAATGATTTTATAGAATATATTTTACATAACAAAAAAGCATATATGTAATTGTATTATATGTTGACTTGAGGGAAAAGTATTTGTCAGACCACTGATACTGTTCATTCCTAATGAATTTGAAGACATTAATGTGAACATCCAACTACAGTTGGATAAATAACTATAGCTTCAAATTTCAGAGTATACGAGTACTACTGAAGACCTAGACCGTCATAGACAGTGTCCACTTGAGGAAAAACCGTCCACAGGTGACACAGGTAATATTATTTATATTTTCTCAACATTGGAGATATGGAGATTCTTTAATAACAACACATAAACCCCTGCCTAACAAATGTTCATAATATGCCAAGTATGGATCACATACATCATAAAGTATGATTAACAAACTATTGCGATCTCTTGCTAAAATGTAGTTTAATAAAGATTATCCATCTATTAAAAACTATAAATTATTCTAAACCAGTGTTTAACAATGGAGAGTAGTGATTTTTTTTATCAACCATTTTTATTTACAATCTATTCAAGTTAGTAGAATATTTAATAAATAAAAATAACAAAATAAATCACATGGGTTAGTCCCTAGACAGCACAAAGATTAACAAATAACAAAAGGAAATCAAAATTTAGAATCTATGAGCAGGTCTAGCACAGGGCACCTTTTACGTCTATACATAGCGTTGCTGTTGCCTAACAGGCTTAGGGCTAGGTAGTTTGGGTGAGCTGCTAACTTCTTTTGGTAGCGGTTGCTAAAATTAAGTTATCTATTGTCTCACTGATAAAATATTTGTATCTCTATGTAGAATTTCATTATTTATGTACCAGGGGGCATTCAGAATACTTCTTATAAATTTGGATTGAAAGCGTTGTATAATTTCAATGTTGGAATTACTTGTGGTGCCCGAAAGCTGAATACCATAAGTCCACAATGGTTTTAATAAAATTTTGTACAGTAGTAATTTGTTGTTGATGGATAGTTTTGATTTTCAATTGAGAAACCAAGAAAGTTTTTTAAATTTCAAATTTAGAGCCATTCTTTTATTCCATACATGAGAGCGCCATGTTAATCTTCGATCGAGATGCATGCCAAGATATTTGACTTCTTCGACCTGTGGGAGTAGCACATTGTTCAAAGAGACTTGAGGGCAAGTTTCATGTCTAGTTGTAAATGTAACATGATCAGACTTGTTTTCATTTACGTTTACTCTCCAGCTTACTAGCCACTCTGACAATACATCTAACTCCATCTGGAGCAAATGTGAAACAGTTTGTGGAGTTTCATGTGATGCCAATATAGCGGTATCATCAGCAAATGTGGCCACAAACACATTGGGATCCAAGGGTATATCAGAGGTGTATAAGGTGTACAGAATTGGTCCTAAGACACTTTCTTGTGGAACGCCTGCTCTAATTTCAAAAAGTTGTGTGTAGAAATCTTTAAACTTGACTCTGAAAAACCTATCTGTAAGGTAGGACTTAATAATATTAAAGTAAGTATGAGGGATCTTCAATTTAAGTTTATACAGAAGACCCTCGTGCCACACCTTGTCAAAAGCTTTACTTACGTCCATAAAAGCCAGAGCAATACCTTTTAGTTTCAAAGTCTTTTTGAATAACATCGACAACTCTATGAACCTGTTCAATGGTAGAGTGTTTTTTTTCGAAAACCAAATTGATGGTTAGGAATCAAGTCGTTCCCCTTAATTATCGTTTGTAAACGTCCTAGGAATAGTTTTTCAAAAACTTTTGATGATATTGGTAGAAGGCTAATCGGCCTGTAAGACGTAACTTGGTGCGGCGGTTTCCCTGGCTTAGCCACAATTACTATTTCAGAAACTTTCCACTGAGACGGAAATATTATAATCGAAGAGTAGCATTAAAGATGAAGGTAAGGAACATGAAACCCTTCCTTGGAAGTTCCTTTAAAATCTTGCCTGTAATGAGGTCGTAGCCTGGGGCTTTGAAGGGTTTTACTTCAGACTCTATAATTTTAGTTACTTCTGCAGGATTAAATGGTTGAATGGGTAGGGATAACTGATTAGGGGAATTCAGGAACTCTAATATTTCAGTATTTGCATCTTGAACTGAATCATTTGGTTTAAAAACATCATACAAGTGTTGAGCAAAGGTCTCCACCTTACTCTTGTTGTCTCTGGCCTATGACCCAGTAGGCAGTGCAATTGGTGGTATTGGCGTCTTTGGTTGATTTAATGATTTAGTTATCTTCCAAAGAGAATAGTCTGTATCTTCAGTTGGTGACAATTTGGATGTAAAAATATCAAAACGTTTATTTTTTAGCTTATATAACATTCACTTCAACTGTTGGGTGGCTCTATTGAAATTTGTCTTATCTTGAGGACTTCTTGTGTTCTGTCAAATTCTGCGAATAACTTTTTTCTGCAATTTTTCTCTTGATATCAACAGGAATCAGGCACATTGGGTTCAATATTGTTTTCTGAAAATCTGGTGAAGATTGCCATACACAGTCATGTATAGTATTGTTGAAAAGTTCAACAGCATCATCTAGCTCTTCTTGAGTTTTTAAAGAAACATTCATTGACAATTTGTCATTTAAGAGTTTTCGGAAAAGTTCCCAGTTTGTAAATTTGCAATGCAGACGAGGAGGACGTTCCACAATGATTATATTTGAGTTTAATGTGCAGATCACTGGTGAATGGTCGGATGACAAATCGAGTGAAGAATCTACCTGAGCATACATATGTGGAATACCTTTTGACAGAAAGAAGTCTAACAGGTCTGGAACCTTTTGCCGGTCACTAGGCCAATATGTAGGTTCTCCTGTTGACATATGTTGAAGATAATTGATAATTAATAATAAATTGACAGTAGTTGACGACCTTTAGGGTTACATAAGCGAGAGCCCCAAGCAGTGTGTTTCGCATTGAAATCACCTCCTGCTAAGAATCTACATCCCAGGGTATTAAAAAAGTCCCAGAATTATTGCTGTGATATATTATGGCGTGGGGGACTATAAAAGGCAGAGACCGTAAGAGGACCAGACCAGTCTTCTATCACAACACTTGTAGCTTGAATGTGATTGAACCGATAAGAAGGTAAAGGATAGTGTTTTATATTGTTTTTATTTAAATTACACTACCACCATGAGCAGTGTTATCCGGATGTTCTTGGTTATACTGATAATGAGTAAAAAAAGGAATTTTGAAGTAACTAGCATCTGTAAAATGAGTTTATGAAATCAAAATTATGTCTATTTTATGAATATTTATAAATGTTTGGAGTTCTTGGTTGTGATTAGCCAAGCCGTTAGCATTGCAGAGAGCGATTTTCAGTATTTTAAAACTCATTTTAATTTTGTTAACACAGTGGTCAGTAGGTTTAATAGTGAATCTATTTGTTGTGCTTGTTGTGAGAATAACTTTTCAAACTTATTGAAGAATGTTTCTATATTTTTTCAAAGCTGTTAACATTGAAGTTTTCTTCCTTTTGATTGTTTCCAGCAACCTGCGCATACGTCTCACCATTTCTCTTTGATGTGGGTATTGTCCTTGTATTGTTTACCTTTGCTTCATTTTCAGAATGGAGAAACTGTCAGGGACAGTAGTGATGACGATGACATTGTTAACATCTTCTTCCACCGTAAACATAATCTGTTGTTTCAACTTGTATGACACAGCTTTTGTGACATAAAGTCCATGAAAAGTTTTTCGTTCTATTATGACAGAGTACAATAATATAACCATAATGATCTACTAACCGGTTTCATTTCATCATCGAAATATTCTCACTAACGGTTCAATTTTTTTATTTTTATTTATGACCTCAAAGATAATATTTTAATCGAGTAACTGACTGGCTAGATATAGTAAATAAACCATTAAGAACGATTTTGAACTGCAGCAGAGTTTTTGTAGAGTTAAAAGTAATTTGAAATTTGAAACAAACATAGCGAAAAACGATTATTAAGCGTACCCAAAATGCGGACAAGAGTACACCCAGAAAGGGCAACCTGACGCGGCACCTGAAGTTACGAGTGCGGCGTACCTCCTCAATTCATGCTGCTCCAAGTGTTCCTTCAAGACCACGGAAGGCCAATTTGAACACGCACATGCTGCATAAACATGGTTTTGTCCAGTTATCACATATTTTTTCATGCTTAAAATGTTTGATTTTAAAGGGTATTTGACCCTTAAACCCCCTACAAAACTAATTAAATTAAATGTTTTCAAAATGCCTCTAACGAGCAATGTCGTTTAAAATCGTATGAGTTTTAGTTCTTTTAGTCAAAATACTAATCTACAGTTCAATTAAATAGTGTACTTAATGTAAACAGTTAATAGAGTACGTAGTGAACGGAGTATTTAGTAAGAGAGCACCCAATGTTACTACTGTGAAAAATAAAAAAGACAAAGTGTTCCATGTTTATCAATTATTTTTCATGTCATTTGTTATGCAGTGTGGAGTCGCATCTCCCAACAAAGCCCACTTAAAGAATTTCCTGAAGCTACATCCACGAAAAAACTGAAACAATTACTTTTTTTAATTTGTTATTATTTTAAGAAATTGGTTGATAATGTTTCAAAAATAATGATTCTAAAGAGTATAGGAATTTCCAATTACAAAAAAACATATATGTAATTGTATTAATGTTGACTTAAAGTAAAAATTATTTGTCAGACCACTTATACTCTTTATTCCTAATGAATTTGAAGACATTAATATGAACATCCAACACTAGTTGGATAAATAACTATAGCTTCAAATTTCAGAGTATACGTGTTCTGCTGAAGACCTAGACCGTCATAGACAGTGTCCACATGAGAAGAAACCGTCCACAGGTGACTCAGGTAATATTATTTATATTTTTTCATCACCAGAGCTATAGATAAAAGAGATTCTTTAATAACAACACATAAACCACTGCCTAACAAAAATGTTCATAATATGGCAAGTATAGATCACATACATCATAAAGTATGGTTAACTAATTCTTGCTAAAATGTAGATTAATAAAGGATTATCTATCTATTAAAAACTATTTATTATTCAAAACCAGGGTTTAATAATGGACAGTAGTAATAACGATGAAATTGTTAACCTATTCTTCCACCGTAAACATAATCTGTTGTTTCAACTTTTATGACACAGCTTTGGTAACACAAAGTCTCTGTAAAGTTTTTGTTCTTTTATGACAGAGTACAATAATATAACCATAATTTTATGTACTATCTGGTTATATTTTATCATTGAAATATTCTCACGAACGGTTTTTATTTTTTATTTGTGACCTTACAGACAATATTATAATCGATTAACTGACTGGTTAGATACAGTAAATAAACCAATAAGTACGATTTTGAACTGCAGCAGAGTTTTTGTAGAGTTAAAAGTAATTTGAAACAAACTTAGCGAAAAACGATTATTACAGGGGTAAAATCTTCGATTCTAAAAATAGTTTAAACACTTCTTGGAACGCATTTAAACGAGCTAGCTGGTAGCAGAATAAAGAAGGAAATTTTCACATTGACACAATATACTGCAAACATACTCACCTGGCCCACCCGTGGCGAGTAACGCGGACTTTGCACTGAACTCTGTCTTCACACAGCACAATGTGACAGAGCGGGAACTGTTCAGCTTTGTGACTTGACTCAGAGGTGGCTCAGCTCCGGGGTATGATTGTGTATCAGCTGAATACCGTACTTAAAGACAACTGAGCACTGGGCTACCGACAACTTCTGCTGCATATCTTCAACCAGAGCATTCGTGGTTGTAAATTTCCTGACGACTTTAAATTAGCGAAAGTGATTCCCCTCTTCAAGTTAGACGACGTGACGAGTGCTTTCAATTTTAGGCCAAGTTCCTTGTTGAGGTGCTATAAAAAATAATCAAAATCAATTGAACAATTATTTAAATGAAAAAAAATCTTAACTTTTTTAAGGGTATTTTGCCCCTTAAACCCCCTAAAAACACGTAAAACTAAATGTTTTCAAATTCGGCTCTAACGGTTTCGTTGAAAATCATATGGCTTGTAGTCTTATACTAACCTACAGTTCATATAAATAGTGGACTTGAGTACATGGTGAACGAAGTATAATGTAAGAGAGCACCCGATGTTGCTATTGTGGAAAACAAAAAAGGCAAATTTTTCCATGTTTATCAACTATTTATCATGCCATTTGTTATTCAGTGTGAAGTCGTATCTCCCAAAAAAACCCGCCTAAAGAACTTCCTGAGGCTACATCCACAAAAATCTGATAGCAATTACTTATTTTAATTTGTTTTTATTCTAAGAAATTGATGCAATATTAAAAAAAAGATTCTATAGAATGTATTTCCAATAACAAAAAAGCATATTTGTAATTGTATTAAATGTTGACTTGAGGGAGAAAGTATTTGTCAGACAACTAATACTGTTCATTCCCAAATGAATATGAAATATTTCTGGTGCATATTTAATGCCAATCGGAAGTCATTTGAACCAGTACCTATAAAAAGGTGCACTAAAAGTTCTTAAGAAAGAACTGTCATCCGTAAACAAGACCATCCAAAACCCTGCATTTGTGTCAAGTATTGAAAAGTATTTTGCAATCAAAAACTTACTATTGCATATCTATTGTTGCCAACTGTTATTGGTACTTGTTTGCGTTTTTATTTAACTGTTTATGGTCCAAACAAATACGGATGTCACTGTCTCGTTTTATGTGTGATGACAATGGGACTCACGCCGTCAGCAGTTTTATCAATTTTAGTCAGTAGTACCGTTTGTGTTTTGCCCATGGATTCCATTTCTTTTAATTTTACTTCGACCTTTTCTTCTAATATTAAAGGTATTCTACAGTGTAATAAAATCACTGGGACAGCATTTTCATTAAGTAAAATCTAACATATATGTAGGGAACACCCTACAGTAGCTTCAAATAGAACTGGAAATTTATTAGTTACGCCTGCAACTTTTAATGCCTTTTGTTAATGTCAAGACCACTTCTACTTTTTTAATTTAACTTAATGCTGGGTTTTAACCCCAATACAGGGTCACATTCATGACATACAATTAGTGATGTGGGTCGGGTAAATACCCAGTGAGTAGGTAATTATATATTGGATATTTACCCGGGTATTTACCCCAGGCCCGGGTAAATACCCAAATACTGGGTATTTATAATTTTTTATTAAGGCTAGAGAAGATTGAGATGTTTTTTTACAATTATTACCCTCTCAGGATAGTAAAATGATGATGAAAAATGTTAAACCAAATTTTATATGGTCACTACTAGCATTTTACTTCTGGGACTAATCAGGACCCACGTCCTGGGTATTTATAATTTTTATTAAAACTACTTTAAAAATTCTATAGTTGTGTACTGAATGAATGAGTGTTGGTTTTACAAATTTTCGTTTTAATAAAAAACGTTTACTAGCAAATAGAAATAGTGACTGTGTACAACATGAAAACAAAATAAAACATAAATAAATTCAAGAGTTTACAATAAAAATTTTGAAATCATATGGTTTTAGACAGTTGAGTTGAATCATTTATTTATATAAGTAATAAACTATCTGAGATTTAATCCTGTAGGAAATTTGGATTTTAAAACCAACTGGTGTGTCAATTCTGAATTTCTTAAAATAAGTTGGTTTCTTTTAAGGTTTTGATGTGGAATTTTCTGAAGGGCTTTAAGTTCATAACAGCCCTCAAAATTTTGGTTGTGGTGAGCTGCATGATTGAAAATTGGCTTTCGTAAATCTTTATGCACCACATCAAAACGGTGGCCTGTCATTCTAACTCGTAAGGGGTTAGATGTTTGGCCTATATATTCTTTTTGACAATGTTTGCACGACAGTTGGTAAACCACATTATGGGTTTCACAAGTTGATCCACCAACTATCGGGTAAACTTTATTTGTCACTCTACTTTTAAATTCAGTAGATTCACACATAATTTTGCAAATACCACATCGAGGTTTGTGGCATGGTGTACAACTATTCTTGACATTACAAAATTCATTAGGCCTAGAATTTTGAATTTTGGGTCTCACCAACATATTTTTTAAATTTTGTAGCCTTTTAAAAATAACACGAGGTGGTCTGAAAAATAAATTTTCTGTTGTGGGAGAGGATTTTAAATTATTGAATGCTACTCTCATGATGCTGTTAACTTTATGTAGTCCTGGGTAGTAGTTTGTGATGAATTTAGGGTCCCTTGAAATTTTTTTGTCTTGATTCACATTTTTTGGTTTCTTCAATTGGTTTGATATTAACTTTTGTGGGTAGCCTCGTTCAATTAAAGTAGTATTCAACTTTTATATATATTTTTCAAAATCAGAGTTATCACTACAAAGGGATTTAGCGCGTATTGATAAGCTTTTTGGGATTGATTTTTTCATGGACATAGGATGTCAACTCTGGTAGTGCAAATATTGCATTTTATTAGTGTTTTAAATGTGAATTTTACTTTTTAATTTACCATAAACAATTGACAATTTCTATTTGCTTGAAAACGTTTTTTTTTATTAAAACGAAAATTTGCAAAACCAACACTCATTCATTCAGTACACAAAAATACAATTTTTACTGTAGTTGTCATTTGTCATTTGGTACTTATGAAGAATATAATTTTTATTAAACTTAGAGAAGATTGGGATTTTTTTGCAATTGTTACTCTCTAAGGATAGTAAAATGTTGATAAAATATACTAAACAAAATGTCATATGGTCACAACTAGCATTTTACTTCTGGGATTAATCGCCATAAATACCCACATCCTGGGTATTTATAATTTTTATTTAATTTAAAGAAGATTGAGATTTTTTTGCAATTACTAAGCTGTAGGGACAGTATGGATGATTAAATATTAATAAAATGTGTTAACTTAATTTCATATAGCATTTTTCTTCATAGCATAAAGCATAGTCGGCATAAATACTCTGGTCGCATGGTTGCACTGGTCCTGACTACTTATGATTTTTAATTTCTATGATAGATATATGTATTTATTTTATTGAAAGTGAAGGAAAATAATTTGTAGTGTAATAATTATTATTTAGAAATACAGTAAAATTTAACCTAGTAGTGGCCTATGTGTAAACAACTTAAGAAAATAATTAAAATTCAATCTGTGGGGGGGCAGGATTTAATTATTATTTTTGGTCTAGATCTTATGGTGGTATCAAAATAAAAAAAAACTAATTTCATAAACTTGCGATATAAAACATTTGAATCTATAGCACAATACATCTTTCAAAATTATATTAAGTTTGACAAAAAAACAAGGGATACATTTTTTAGTAGGTTTATCCAAATATGTTATTGTTTTCTACTAAGCGGTAACACAGAAAAGTTCAATTACTTTTAGTACTCTACGATTCTGCCTATATCAATCAGGTCTTAGGTCTGTTAAGCCTTACAAGCTTTTTATACAATAAAAATTTTAACTATCATAATTTAATAACGGTAGATTTAAAACATGAGACCCCATGCTTACTTACAAACTGAATGAATTATTTTACAAAAAGTACTTAATGATTAAATGAAAGGTACTAGCAAAGCTTCAAGGTACTGTAAAAGGTGTTATAGACTATCCTAATTTATCATGTAATGATAACAATAATATATTTATAGATGAATATAAATTAATTTCAATCGTTTTCATAAATACCCAAAATACCCAGTTATTTATGGATTTTGGGTATTTACCCGAGTTTTAAATACCTGGGTATTTTACATCATTAAATACAATATAAAAATAACAGTTTATACTGTTTATTTTTATTCCTTTGTAGAATTTAGTATAAATAAGAATGATTATCATACTAGAATGTATACCTGTAATCCTAAAGGAAATTTGTGGAATCAGTTTCATTGTTATCAGTTCTCCCGTTTTTTTTTTTTTTTTTTTACGACGGCGTAAAATGCCTCCTGGAGCGTCACAGACAGACAAACGGACAAAATTGAGATAAGACTTCTCTAACGCACTTCTTCTTCTATTGCGGCTTCTCTAACGCATGAAACGTAAAAACAACTTAAAATGAATAACTCTAAGCAATATACAGACAAATTTAATTTACATAATTTGAAAATACATTTTCCTATCATTGCAATCAATGTCATTTTATCGCCAGGAAACTTACTTACTTACTTACTAACTTACTTACCAGGAATACTGACAGTTGTGTGCCTTATTATTCGAAAACTAAGGCCTAAAGATAAGAATATTCTCTTGGACATCACATTTGCTTTGGAAATGGTATACATTTTGAAAGACAGGTTTTAATTCTAACTACCGATTATTTACAGGGTCAATATCTGATTTAGTTGCAGCTGTAGTTGACGATGCCAGGGAGGAAAAAGATTCACCAGAGTCATAGGGCTTAGTTGCTGCTCACATTCATATTTATGGCAAAGGTTCAAAAGAATGATACGTGACTGTATAAGTAACTATTTTGTGACATGTCCCTTTTTACAAATATGTTAGAAACGGAAAGTTTCTCAATGGATTTTGTAATCATTGATAGCGATCCTTCAACCCTATAGACAATGAAGCTTTATGATTCAAAACTTCAATATAAATTTACTACTAATCACATTCTAAGAGGGTTCAGCTTCTTACGCCATAATAAAATCTAATTTTTTAAAGTTTGATACTTAGAAACAAGACATTGTATGGGTTTAAAGAGTCTTCATCGTCTTAGGTGGTGTCACACTGATAAATTCCTATTCTTCTTAAGAAAACCTAAACATATATACGACTATATACACACACACACTCACACACACACACACACACACACACACACACACACACACACACACACACACACACACACACACACACACACACACACACACATATATATTAGTTTTTATACTGACCTATCTTATCATATTTTAATTTACACAAATCTACCTTACACAGTTTGAACATCTGCAACTACACCAGGTTTCTCACCTAATGTGAACCAATTTCAACAAAAATTCAACCAAACTTTTTACGGAGGACTCCCCTTTATAGTTTTAGAGGATTGTAAAACTAATTTTGAATCCAGAAAATAGCACTGTCATCTTCCACTAAGGACGACAACATAATAACTTGATATTAGGATGTTTTTAGATAGAACAGTTTTTTAGAGAATTTTTACTCCTGAAATTTTCAACGTAACATGTTGGACCTATGGCTCAAATAATTTTCCATGTCAAACCAGTATAATATAAAGTGAACCAATAGACAGTTTTTATACTATGAAAATGACAGCAATCATGCAATCTACGGGAGAATCTCCTTTATTTTTTAGGGGATTTTAAAGATACTTTCAAGTCCAAAAAGATATGGCCAACATTTCCACTTTGGCCAAGAACATGAACATAGCTTACAGAACATTCTATTATTTAAGGTGTTTAAGATAGAACGGGCTTTAAGACTTTTTATTCCTAATAATTTTGGCGTAAGTGTAACCTCTGCATCCTTTGGGATACATAGCTCAAAAACATTTTCCATTATAAACCATAGTCATATAAAGTGAAATATTAGCTAACTTTGATTACATTACATTAGCTTTTATAAATAGTGATTATAGCACAATATAGGTATTTTAAGCGAAGTATGAATGAGGACTGAGTGTAAGACGATTGTGGTGTGATCTTGTAGTCTCTTGACATGACTGTTAATTAATAGCCGAATAGCCGATGACAACTAAGGGACCTACACTTTAACGTGGAATCCGAACCCCGGCCTAAGAATTAAAGTTGGTCTTTATGGATTGACGTAGTATTAAATAGTGTCGACGTTAATCCCCACAAGAGAACACTACACCTACCGACCATCGCTCACACCTATCCAAAATTCGTGACCTCCAAGTAGCTGGATTACAGGATGTCACCATATACAACTCTTTGTTTTAAAATTCTTGTTGGTCGTAGATAAAATAGTGTTTGCAACGATTGCATTATGTCTTAAAACCACTCGTGAGATATTTAAAAGGTGCCCGAGGTGAGGTATTGTGTATAACTGGAATCTCAGTGTTTATCAAACATCGAGATCCTCTAGGAATCTGATTACTTTTTAACTTTTCAACCATTGAGAACTCTCAGAAGTATAATATAGGCGATGGAAACTGAACCTCGTACGAAGGTTAAGGAAACTTTCCACACTGATATTGTACCCTGCAAGGCTGATGGTGTGCCCGTAGGTTGTGAGCTCCACGGGTGCCTCAAGTGCGGACGAGCGTACACCAAGAAGGGCAGCCTGGGGAGGCACCTTAGGTGCCAGTGCGGCGTCCCTCCTCAGTTTGGCTGCATTCAGTGCTCCTACAAATCCAGCCATAAGCACAATTTGAACAAGCACATTTTATTTAAACATGGATCTATAAACCCCCTGTTATCACTTTTACGATCTCTGCTACACTGTAACTTTGTTAAAATACACATTTTGTTTTTAGTGCTGCCAATGGAGTTTCTTTGGTTTTGAATAATTTTTACTTAGATAAAACAAAGATTCAGAAATAATGAGGTAAAACCACAAATGAAACATTACTATAAATACATATATAAATACATACATTAATTATCCCATTGCATAATAATCTACCTCTTATAAATTGTGGATAGTTGTGAGCGATGGTCGGTGGGTGTGGTGTTCTCTTGTGTGAATTAACGCCCGCACTATTGAAAACTGTGTTAATCCGCAAAGACCGTCCTCATAATTCAATTCAATTTCAATTCAAAACATATTTATTTCACACAATTAATGTTGACAAATGATTTCAATTGTGAATATTATATCTGATAACATTTAACAGTTAATATAATATACTTATATATAATAAACACAAAGTTTCTTTTTTAGTGTGAAACAAGTGATTCATCCCCTAGGCTTAAGCTCGTGTGGGATGAACTTCTCAAAATTTAATATAATATCACACTCAGAGAGATAGGATAATTAGACCAATTCGTAATTCAGTGGACGTGGTTCGGATTCCACGTTAAACTGTAGGTCCATTAGTTGCCAACAGCAGTTGTGCTATTAATTAACAGTCCTGTCCAAGGAACATGTCAGCCTTAGTCAGTAACACGACTATAAGATCACGCCACAATCATCCTACATTCATTTCTCATTCATACTTAGCTTAAAATACCTACCTGGGTAGGTTACAATTTCAGTTAAAAGTATAAAGTAAGTACAACAGGGCAACATCAGTTTTAGACTTACAATAATTTTAACTACAACAGAACGTGTATTTTTAAGTGAAAGACTTCTCTACGGGACGCTAGGTGGCAGCTCCAATACTCTGGTGTATGTTGTTTAACGGTCCAAGATCATGCTATCCTTTAGTTAATCTTTGTCCATGATAACTATAAATATAGTTTGTGATGTTTTTTTTACTTTGTTTTTTTGTCATATCCAGCGTATAATCATTCAAGGTTGCTTCCATTTTGCAAAAAGGTCTATTTACAAGTAACTAACCTATCATAAAAGTTTTTCTTATTAAATAGATTAGGTATCACTTAAACATTATCAAAATAACTGCAGTAAATAGGTATAGTGGAATGCTTGAACTTGAAGTGGAGAAATGGAAGTATGAGTAATCATTTACATTTGAATATTGATTGCTACATTTCATGTATGTTACGAAAGTAAAAGAAACGTGTGTGCTATGCTGAAACAATAACTGTAACTGTATTTATAGATTGACATAGCTCCAGGAAAACTATTCTGAGATTGATGTTAGGGTAAGTGTTGAATGTTATGGATGCTGAAGATATAGTAAAACTGAAACAATATCAACTCTATGATGAAAACTAAGTGGAAGGTACTGGGAATATTACCTAGAGCCCGATCGTAGCCACACAGCCCTAAATCAAGCCAGCTAATTAACTACTAATTATTTGATACGAACGTGAATTGGTCAACACATGGGCTTGCAAGAAGCCCTACGTACCTTGCTAATTATTGATTTCCTAAGTAATTGGCGACATCATCTGTTCCCTGCTGATCACAAACATTCCCCCCAACAGGTTCTTAACAGATTCATTCTAATTGTAGTATTTATGGCTTAATTTATCTAGATTGCTTGGAGGCAGGCTGCTGGTGAAAATGTTTGTTGTTACATTGTCAGAGAGCACTGCATAAAGAGTGAGAATAAACAGGTTTTCAGAAGTTATGACTGCAACACCACCAACTATACCCTGCGTCAACCGAATCGGTCATATACTATAAGAAAGTAGCTAACCGCTACATTAATCAGACAAGATAAGCAGATAATAGTATGTGTATAAATATAATTTACTCTCCTGATGCTGGTAGACTCTTCACATCTCCTTCCTTCCTCTAGTAATATACGTGATCCGGTGAAAATAGTTCCTGTTCCTAAACCACGCTTTTCCTACAAGGCCAATTAGAAAGGCTCAACACCCATGTCTTCATCAAATATTGAAATCAATAGGAAAATGGTTTCTTTATATTTTTATACTTGATAGTTGATTTTTTCGTTGTTGACTGGGAATTCCATATACTTGAATACAATGTTATTCTGATTCTATTTTTGCAATCTTTCTAAGTTTCAGCTCATGCAAGATGTTTATAGGTATATTAAAAATATTTACTCCATAGCTTCTTCGAATCTATTGATCTCCAGCTGTCCGACCTCTCAAGGAAACTGACTGAGTTTCACAATGCCCTTAAAAACTATTCAGCGAAATTGTTGGCTTATATCGAGGAACATTTTTAACATCTGTCCTTCGTGTGTAATACTGGTTGGTTGTCATATTGTCATTTGACAAAAGATGAGATTTCCTCCCTGCATTTCAGTAGTGGGTAAAACACGTAATGGCCATATGGAGTATGGATATTTTGGAGCTACACTATGGCTAAAGAATAAGCCTGATTGTTGGCTAAAATAATATATGTTGTTGGAGCTTTTTAGATGTATGTTGTAACTGATATAATTCCTTGTCAGATATATTTGCAAAATCTAGAATAATTTAGAAACCCTCGTACCTCATGCATTGAAAAATCATCGTAGTTGATTGATGGTGTGCCCGCAGGTCTCCATGCGTGCCCAAAGTGTGGACAGACGTACACTTTGAAGGGCAACCTGACGCGGCACCTGAGGTTCGAGTGTGGCCTCCCTCCTCAGTTCATCTGCTCCCTTTGTCCATACAAAGCCCATCACAAGAGTGCTTTAAAGAGCCACATGATCAGAATACATGCATCAATCTACCCCCAGTAAACAATACTAAATTCCCTGTAAATTATTTTCCCTTGGAAAATCAACTCAAATTTTAGTGCAGACTTTGAATAACTTTTGTTGAGAAATATTTAGATTTAGATACAACCTGAAATATATGTCTTTTTAGTTCCAAAGATAGATTTTCCATGTGAGTTTATATTTTAGATTCTAATGCAATGTATTGTATTAGAAAAATAATACCTTGTACTGTGGTGAATGATAAGCTTCATATCGCCGTTCCGGAACAACAATGACGTAACTGCAATTTTTTGGAAATTTGAGATTTGTTGCGTAATGATATAAGAAATTTCTAAGACATATGCTGGAACAACGACGTAACTGTATTTAATCATTTTGCCACCAGAGGGTAGTTGTGTCGTTGTTGAAAATCAGCTATTTAGGCCCTATGGTCGGACGAACAACGCCACAAGTGTCAGTAGATTGAGTGAGTGAGCAAGGGTGGTGCATGCCTGCTAGTAGAACAATGACGCAACTGTAGGGAAAGACAACAACCATAAGCTACACCGGCTTAAATTACAGTGCTACAACGACGTAAGTGTATTATGTGTCATTATTACTCTGATCTCTGGCTCTCTGAGCCAGTGCAATATTGGAGGAACAATGACGCAATTGCAAAATTAGGTAAATTAGGTAAAAAATGTGTGGTTAAATTTAATAAAGAAATATTACAAGTAATTTAGTATAAAAGCAAAGGACCTAAGCTACATTTAAAAGCCAATAACTAGTTTTAAGCATTTTTATAATTTTAATTATTCGTAATTAAAATATTTTATTTTCTTCTTTTGGACCTCCTATAAAATTTAAGTTTTAGCACTTACGACATTGTAGTTCCGGAACAGCGATATTAAAGACACATACACACTTCATACACTGGTTACAAGAAATTAAAAGGAGTAAATTTTTGAAGTTAAACGATTGAACTCTGGTTACCTACATGATTGAATTCATATCAAGGATGTTGAGTAATACAATAATTAATTGTATTAGTTACCTTCTCGCAGGAAAGGGTGTGTTCAGCACAAAATATAGATCACTATAAAGAAAAACAGTTGACAAAGCTATCTAAGATGTTGATAAATATTTTCTGGCATTAAATTAGAAAACAGCATCAGTAAACCAATACGTAATCTCTCCAACGTAAGTTGAATAACAAATACTCCATTTAAAGTATCATAGTCTTCAATGTTTATTTACGTATAGTTAATTTTTTTCAAAATTAATCATCAAAACTAACAGCAGGAGAAAACTAGTTAGTATAACTGTTAAAATCTTTGCGGGCATAATCAACCCTCGCCCTGATAATATCAAATTTATTTCAGTTGAGTTTTTAAGTGTTGCTACCCCACAATGCAAACTAACTTTCATCGAAAACGGTTGAAAAAAAGGAAGAGACAGATTGTAAATATCTTCCACAAGATTAATACTAGGCGATCCCTGACATGTTTTCTGCGGTCAACACGAAAATCGATTTATGTAGAACCGTTAGACAAAAACAAATTATAAAATTATACTAATTTCATTGGTTTTCAAACTGATAATCATATTCTTTTTCTTTATTCATAAAAGAGGATGTTGGTATATTTGAAGATTGCTCTGACACCATTGGATTTGCCATAAAATGTTGTACACTTTGATACAATTTTATGGACAAGTTTAGCGGATCATCAATTATCTTGTAGATAAACTGTGTTTTTCCCTAGAAGCTCAAAATACCCCCGTCGCAGCAGACCTGCGTACTCAGCGAATTTCCAAATCAATAATATAATAATAATAATATACGACAAGTCAAGTGGTCAAAATCTGTTGATGAACATGAGAATTATTTGATTATTCTCCATAAGATTAACATGGGAAAGAGTGTGCAGGTTTGCTGCTGTGAGGAACGCTAAGAGTAGGCATTTATACCTTCAAAAACATTTATTTTAAACATTTATACCAAATTTCATCAACATCTGTCCATAAATAAAGGAGTTTGCCTATTCTCCATATGATTAACATGGGAAAAGAGTATGCAGGTTTGCTGCCATGATAAACACATAAACTATGATTTTTAAGCATGAATGGATGAACCTCAACCACATAAAGCTAAATATAAATTTGTATCCAAAAATATTGGTTAATAAGTGAAATATTAATTTTTCCTTATCCTCCATAAGATTAACATTGGAGCCCCACAATACAACATACTGTGTTTAGATTTTTTAATATCTCGGTAACCGTTAGAGATAGAGAAAAACTTTAAGGAACTTAATTGTGTAGTTTTCTAAGCTGATTCCAATGGTGAAATATAAAATTAAAAAATTTTAAAAACTACATGTGAAAAACGCAAAAAACCCCATTTTGGGGTACAAAACCCCCCCAAACTACCTGTTCCTATTGACCGATATGTCTGGTTTACGAACTCGTCCGAGCATTTGTAGGAATACACGTCTCTACCAAATTTGGTCTCGATCGGACCATTTTTACGAGAGTTATCGTGCTAACAGACACATATATATATATATACATATATACATATATACATATATACATATATACATATATACATATATATATATATAAAAATTTTAACGACTATTGTTTTTGGACTCTGGGCACCTAAAGAAGAAAAAATAACATGGTCTCGGGCTTAAGTCTCACCATGAGACCTACGGTAATAGCTTATTCCCTATGGGAAATTCGCTAAAAGATCCCATACCATGGAACAAGAACTTAATTTACATTATAACTTTTTAATTTTCAACAGGTCATTGCTTTGCTATACCTGTTAGATAACGATTTTCACACAGATTTAAGCACTTGCAGTTGTTAATATTTTTTAAATTTTTTCAAGATTATGCAAGAAACTTAACAGTTCACAGTTTAACTGTGACTTCTTGCACATTTTACTGCTGTGATACGTTATTTTATAGTGGTCTGACATTTATCATATACATTATTACATAAAATAAAAAAATATTAGTCTATTTCTAAACAAATGAGTTTAATGGTATGTTTATGAGTTCTGGTTTTTATGGTTGGATAAAATAAAGACGTTTAGTATTGCTGCGAGCCGTTCAAACGGTGAAATAGAAGAATTTTTTGGGAACTGCGGACCTAAAGAAATGGTTTACAAGAAAAAGAAAATATCTATTGGAACATAAACTTTACCTCTTAAAACTTTAATTATTTGTCTGTAATTCCTAAATATTTCGTTCTAATATTTAATATCTACTACATATAATAATATAATAGAGCGCAAGTTATCAAACTTATATACATTTCAGATAATGAAAGGAAAATAAAAAAATATTCAAAACAGCTTATAATTATAACAAACATTACAGTATTAACATTGTATTTTTATTAGGCCAACATGTGGTTTTTCATCATAATGCATAGTTCCCTAAAACTATAAAATATTAATTTGGTGAATAGAACGTTTCATTTTGTTTAACATGATTATGGTTTTATATTATTTTTGAAAGATTCAAATGAAATTGAATAGTAAAAAGTATCGCTAATTGTTTATATTTGAACGAATGATAGGTTAAAGACGGGATCGATCCCTGGGATGGCCACAACATTTAGATGGGAATTCTATGAAATATAGTGTACTTCAGGGCTGCATAGCTTAAGCTGAGCCTGCCATTGGCAAAAACAGAAAAAAACACTTTGAAATTATTTAATCCCAGCTGATACATTTGTAAATTCGAAATTTTACAAACCCCCATAACTAGACATAAAAGTTACATCAGTATCGATAAAGCCGTTTAGAATGAAATCAGTTATTAACACACATAAAGAATATTTGTGAATAGGCTATTAAGATTGTTTTGCTAAGAAATTTAAAAATGTTTTTTATTTACATTTAAAAGTTTATGACTGGGGAACTGACATACAGTAAGCTATAAACTACCTACTGTAACTGTATGTAACTGACATACAGTAGTTATAAACATACGAATGGTCAAAGTATACACTAAAGGCTTTTAATAAATATATTAATAAAAAAAGTAAATTTATCTCTAACTGCGAGAAAAAAAATTTTTAGTAGAAAAGTGAAGTATATCATTATTTATGGGTCCACTAAAGTCATTATTCAGGTTTCGTCATACATCAGGGTTTTGGTCCAAATGAAACTAGCAGAAAGGTAGTTTACTGTACGTTTTACAGGTTACATGTAAAAAAATAAAAAATCACTATTTTTACTGTCCGGAATTATAAACATGAGATCTTCAAAGAAGTATCGCCTAGCAGTAAATACATGTTAACCTTAACAATGGCCGTGTTTTTAAGTTGAATAGCATTACAGCTTCGTTGTGTAGATATTCTGGGTCGTGGCATAGTGAATAACAATACTGAAACAATAAGACATATTAACAACATTACCACAAAACAAATAAATCTGAGTGAATTGATTCGCATTTTTCTAATTCAACCTAAACCTAAACCAAACCTATCTGTAATACGGCTTTTATAGAAAAGATAGAAAGATATATAACATGTGACTATTATAATAAACGTAATATGTATAAACATTGTAATAATTATTTTATTTAGCCAACATATAAACACGTGCCGTTCAATCGCACAGAAAATACAAATATAAATACATAATCCTCATATAGCCTACCGTAAACTATTAACGTAGCGAATAAAAACACGTTGATGAATAGATGAGTGGTTTAGCAACGCAAAAAGGACATACACACACATACACACACACACACACACACACACACACACACACACACACACACACACACACACACACACACACACACACACACACACACACACACACACACACATACACGTCATTCATTCAATAATTCGAATGGGTGGGTTTCTCCCAAGGCGCTTCAGCCGTAGCATTTTGTTGCGCACCCCTGAACGTCTCTTCCCTGGAGAATCTGGATGCTTTCAAATGAAGAGGCCTTGAAAACTGCAGTAATTTGTCAATGAGCTGATCAGGAGGCAGAAAACCAACCCTTATTACTGGCTAGTTACGTATTAATAGAGGCATGTGTAATGTATTTTCAGTGTTGGCTTTGCACACGTGTTCCAAATGTGGCCGTAAGTTCACTTCAGCTCAGAACATGATTCGTCACAACCAGTTATCTTGTCCATCGCTTCGTAAACAGCCCCTCCTAGGCAACACAGGTGATGAATCTGCGGATGTAAACGTGGCTGCAGAAACTCATGAGGTTGGAGCACCATTTAATTTAATTTTGCTAGTTAACCCTCCATTTAAATCATACTGATAGCAATTAAAATAACAGTGTCAAAAAGGGATTGTCCAAAGTCTAGGTGGAAACATTCACTTTTTGCAATAATAAATCTATATTTAGTTTTATATTTAGTAAGCCGTATTAACAGAGTTTTATATTAACAGAGTCTGTACGCTTTTTAGCCCACACTTTTCTAGTACAAGCCTGGGCAGTCAGAGCCCCATTAATACTATGTTGCGGCTTTATAATGGTCTGACTGATTATATTGATATATTTTTTCCAACCTTAAAGTCGTACACCGCTGGGATTCAACAATCCGTTTGAAACGAGACATTTTTTATGAATGATTAATTAGTAATTGCTACTGATTATTGTATTGCTGTCCAATTAGAGTATTATCTCCTTGTCTAATTTGTAATTTTTAATGCTTTAAGTCCCAAAGAAATAGTTTTGTACTGTCCTGTGTTGTATAAACTTATTTTTTTTATCTATTTGCACTTATAATTTATTTGTATAAGAATATTGTGTTGTAAATAGGTTCAATATATTTAAATGTGATTCCTAAAACTTATTAGCCTATATTTTTTAAATTAATTAAGTTACGAGCTATTAGCGAATTTCCCATAGGGAAGTAGCTATTACCGTAGGTCTCATGGCAAGAGTTAAGCCCGAGACCATGTTATTTTTTCTTCTTTAGGTGCCCAGAGACCAAAAACAATAGTCGTTAAAATTTTTATATATATATATATATGTATATAATTTGTATTATATAAAATATATGTATATATATATATATATATATATATGTGTCTGTGAACACGATAACTCTCGTAAAAATGGTCCGATCGAGACCAAATTTGGTAGAGACGTGTGTTCCTACGAATGCTCGGACGAGTTCGTAAACCAGACATATCGGTCAATGGGAACGGGTAGTTTGGGGGG
Organism: Nephotettix cincticeps; assembly: GCA_023375725.1. Taxonomy (NCBI): domain Eukaryota; kingdom Metazoa; phylum Arthropoda; class Insecta; order Hemiptera; family Cicadellidae; genus Nephotettix; species Nephotettix cincticeps. The sequence goes on along the minus strand of CM041790.1, from coordinate 54,149,112 downwards.
GGTTTTGTACCCCAAAATGGGGTTTTTTGTGTTTTTCACATGTAATTTTAAAAAATTTCTAATTTTTTATTTTACCATTGGAATCAACTTAAAATACTACACAATTAAGTTCCTTAAAGTTTTTCTCTATCTTCAACGGTTACCGAGATATAAAAAAATCTAAACACAGTACGTTGTATTTTGAGGCCCCAATGTTAATCTTATGGAGGTTTAGGAAAAATTAATTTTTCACTTATTATCTAATATTTTTGGATGAAACTTGATATTTAGCTTCATATGGTTGAGATTTTAACATTTGTGCTAAAAAATCATAGTTTATGTGTTTATCATGGCAGCAAACCTGCATACTCTTTTCCCATGTTAATCATATGGAGATTAGGCAAACTCCTTTATTTATGGACAGATGTTGATGAAAGTTGGTATAAATGTTAAAAATAAAATTTTTGATGGTATAAATGGCTACTTCAGTGTTCCTCACAGCAGCAAACCTACTCACTCTTTCCCATTTTAAACTTATGAAGAATAGGCAAATAATTTTCATGTTTATCGACAGATTTTGACCAAACTTGTTATTATATTATTGATTTGGAAATTCGCTGAGTACGCAGGTCTGCTGCGACGGGGGTATTTTTGTATTTTTCTATAATGTTATGTATGTAAGATGCTTCAATGTAATTGGAATGTAAATTCTGTTTTGTAGCAATAGATAATTAAACTAAGCCATCTTTCATGGGACTTGCTAAAGCCTTAGAGTCTATTGTCCTACTTGCAGATTTAACGTAAACGCTACAATTCGTTTTTAAAACATTTTGAGTTTCCTTTTTCTGTACACTATCCTGATACAACGCACGGGGATGGTTGTGTAAGCACTAGTGGTATTGTTTATATTTCCGTCCGGGAAAAACCTAATTTTATTTATAAATCTAGTGATCTTATCGTTTCAGAGTGAACTTCAAACTAAGACATACGAGTGCTCTTACTGCAAAAAGGTCTTTAGAAGAATAGATAACCTTCGACGACATATTAATGCGGCACATAATGAGGGCCCAACTGTTTTTGAGTGTGCCCACTGCGGAAAAGTTTATCGAAGGAAAGATACCCTTCAGACACATATTTACTATCAACATTCTGAGAGAAAACCAGGTAAATCATTTATCACGTGGTAGTTTATATTCATGTAGACAAAATATGGTAAACAATGTTTAAACATCTTAATTATTTTAATTATATCTCGATAACGTTGGAATCTATAATAATGTAAAAAGCCTTGGCCTTCTTATCGTGCTAGATTGATGGTATGTGTGTGACAGATCGTCATCCGTGCTCCAAGTGCGGACGCCAGTACGTTCTGAAGAAAAACCTGGCACGGCACCAGAAGTTCGAGTGCGGCGTCCCTCGCCAGTTTAGTTGCCCACTGCTCCTACAAGGCCAAGCAAAAGGGCCACTTGAAACAGCACATATTCAAGATACATGGATTTAAGTGAAAGTTACAGTACTCCTAACTTAATAATCCTGTTTTATTGTCAAAATAAAGCAGCAAATGAAGAATAAAAATTAAAAAAGTATTGAAAGTGAGGTTGTCATAATGTCGTTTCACAAAAGATGAGATTTCCTCCAGTAAACAATACTACATCCTCTGTAAATCATTTTTCCTTGGAAAATCAACTCAAATTTTATGCAGACTTTGAATAACTTTTGTTGAGAAATATTTGGATTTAGATACAACCTAAAATACATGTGCTTTTAGTTCTGAAGGTAGATTTTCGATGTCTGTTTATATTTTAGAATCCTAATACCATGTATTGTATTAGAAAAAATGGTATCTTGTACTGTAGTGAATGATAAGCTTCATGTTAAAGACACATACACACTTCATACACTGGTTACAAGAAATTAAAACGAGTAAATTTTGTAGTTAAACGTTTGAACTCTGGTTACAAGAATGAATTTATATCAAGGAAGTTGAGTAATACAATAATTGTATTAGTTATCTTCTCACAGGAAAGGATGTTTTCAGCATAAAGAATAGACCACTGTAAAGGAAAACAGCTGACAAAGTTATATAAGATTTTGATAAATTTTTGCTGGCATGAAATTAGAAAACAGTATCAGTTAACCAAAGCATAATCCCTCCAACGTAAGTTGAATACAAAATATTCCTTTTAAAGTATCATAGTCTTCAATGTTTATTTACGTACCGTTAATTTTTTTTCAAATTTAATCATCAAAACTAACAGCAGGAGAAAAAGATTTTCCATGTCTGTTTATATTTTTGAAATCCAATACCGTGTTTTGTATTAGAAAAACTAGAAACAGAGCCCGTTGTGGTTAAATACAATGCTCTCTAGAAAAAGGGTGCATGCAAGCTATTTCTGGCGAAAAAAATATTCATTTGATTTAGAGAAATTGTATTAAAAAAGAAAATAATTTTCAATTTGATACAAAAATTTAAAAACACAATCGTACTGGTTACATATTTAGTTATAATATTTCTTTATATACGAAATTCTTTTTAAATACTTTATCAGAATTATTCAACAATCTCCCTTGATCTTTGCTAAGGATAATTTTAATTTAATGTCATCAATCCTTTTTACCCTAGACAGCCACTTACAATTGTGCTGGTAGGTAGACACCAACTTTCTCCTAAGTCTGGCTTTGTGCTTTATTTATGGTTATAGCAAATGCTAATTTTATAGGGAATCGTCATCTTTTTAAAACAAATGGCAAATCTCTATCCGTCTGCGCTAGATCAATCCTTGGAATAAACACACTTTCACCTGCTGAAGATCCATTTAAAACCTCTTAAAATATTAAATTGGGCTTTAGTTATTTGACAATTAATCGTGTGCCATTACATAACCCCTTTTCCTGTTAAGATTTTTTAGTAGCAATATAACAGCTCCAATCTTTAAATTTAATTTATATATTAGCATTCCTGATGGTGATAACTGATTTAAAAACTCTATAGGGTAATGTATATCTGCAAGTGTAGTATCATCCGCTCCAATAGAATCTGAACTAAAATATGTTTCTGATGTTCCTTCCAGTAAGCTGTGAACAGCCTCGTTTAAAGAAATGATATCTGTGTTTTTTGAACATAAAATTGCCTTTTGGGCGAATTCATGAGAGTGTGAGTAGTTACAATATAGCAATTAAATACAGAATCGACACGTTTTTCCCATTTTATTCTTATGGGGAGCATTTTTTATGGGTTTGCAATGTCCCTCTTATCTCCAAATATATCGGTGGCTATATTACCGTGGCTTAAAATATTGGGTGCTATCACTATTAGGTCTTTTGGTAAATCATATATTCTACGAGTCAAACAATATCCTACGCTTAATAGCCACTTGCTAAATAAATAATCTATTAATCGTGCATTTTTACTCAATCGTAAGGATCTTAAAGGATCTTAATTTTTTTTTAAAGGATTGCCAAAATGGGTGAAATTTTATACTTGCCTCTATTATTTTAGTTATGTTACCATGTCTGACAACCGGAATAGTTTGCCTGAAATTCACACCCAATAACATAACTTTTCCACTGAAAGAATTCTGGTTGTTCGTTATTTCCTTTAGTACTCTGTCAATGGCAGTCAAAGCAATTCCTAGTGCCATAGCTGCTTCATCCCAAATGATGATTTTTACTGATCTGATGATGGTAGCTTCGAGGTAAAATACAACGTACTGTGTTTAGACTTTTTAATATCTCGGTAACGTTTCTACCAAATTTGGTCTCGATCGGACCATTTTTACGAGAGTTATCGTGTTTACAGACAATTATATATATATATATATATATATATATATATACACATTTTAACGACTATTGTTTTTGGACTCTGGGCACCTAAAGAAGAATAAAATAACATGGTCCCGGGCTTAAGTCTCACCATGAGACTTACGGTAACAGCTTCTTCCCCATACGTTGTTTTGAAACATTTAGATTTAGAAAAAAACTTAAAATACATGTCGAATTTTACACTTTCGACTGTTCGAATTCGAACACAGCGAATGCCCAAATCAATAATACCTGTATAATAATAATAATAATAATGATAATAATATATGACAAGTTTGATCAATATCTGTCAATAAATATGAAAATTATTTGTATATCCTCTAAGAGATAAGAATGGGAAAGAGTGTGCAGGTTTGCTGCTGTAAGGAACACTTAAGGTATGCATTTCTACAAAAAAAATCTTATTTTGACCATTTATACCCACTTTAATCAACATCTGTCTATTAATAAAGGAGTTTGTCTATTCCCTATATGAATAATAACCCCGTCACAGCTGACCTGCGTACTCGGCGTATTTCCTCCTCAATAATAAGGCTATAATAATACAAGTATATAACATGATTGATCAATCAATACATAACAAATAGAGTACTTGCCTCTTCTCCGTAATGTTAACATGGGAGTTAGTATGCAGGTTTGCTGCTTTGAGGAACTCTGAAAGTAGGCATTTTTACCATAAACTATTTATATTTTGATGTTGTTAGCCTTCCGAATCACACAGTTATAATAAGTAAATTGTTTAAATACCTCAACTGCCAATGTGATTCTTAAGTGGTGTTTTTTTTCAAGTCACTACTGCAGTTTAGACACCACGTGGGGTCTTCATCTGGTGAACTTGAGGGCGTCAATTTTGTCCAGAGGACGTCACCATTTAGAATAAAATAAAAAACTCCGAGAACACAAACATAAAACAATACGAAAAATACAATAAAAACTACACATATCAGAAATTTTGACCTGTACCGGGATTATCGTACGGAAGAGAAGCTTGCCCGGATTGGTGTTATCGCCGTCATCAGGGCTGTGTGTGGTCCTTTGTTGTCCCCCTTCCCTATCAATTGTTGACGTTTTTGTTGGGCCGATCACTCAGTTAATTTTATTACCGATACTAGGTGGGATTTAAAGCCTCTTTATTTATTTAATACATTATTTTGTTCTTTTTTGACGGCTCTTTATAGCGGGAGGTTTTTTCGCGACCCTCTCTTTCTTTCTAGCTACTTTGATACAAGCCAACGTTTACGACAATCATTTACAGTAAAACGTGATACAGACAGAAGTTAATTTTTTATTTATGTGACATAAGTTAAACCGTAAATATATATGTACGATTATCTTTGGTACCATTGATGGAAAGTTGGATCCTCTCTCTCGCACCGTTCCACATCCTCCAAATGCATCGGCCTGTTCAGCTTCATTTTCCAATATCTTGCTGGTAGACATGGTATTTCGTCTTCACTACTTATTTCCCCGAATCTCTCCTCCACCGCCTCCCTTCTTTCTCTACTCGGTACGCTCTCGTCCATCCGCTGACGACGCGTCTCCTGTGCCTGCCGCGAGCGCATCTGCACCTCTGAACGCGGCAGCCCAAATTCGCTGTCGTACGGACACTCCGGCGAAGGGGTGTACTTACGGGGCGGTAGCAGTTCACCATACTCGACGTCGCAAAAATGATCTGTGAGGTCATACTCTGGCAATGGGTTTCCTGACTCGTCCCAGGTACAGTTTTCCTGTGGAGTTGAGATCTTGAGTGTTGTCCGGTCGAAGCGAACGGAGTTAGTTGGATGGTTTGACATGGGGTCTCTCAAGATTCCTTGAAGGCACTGACTTCGTGCGTTTCCCACCACCTACACATAAGTCGATGCGCTGATATATTACTTGATTTGAATGATGATTCTAACCACTACACCCAGTGACTAAATACATTAGTGATGCATAGACTCTATTCTAGGTCTATGTAGGTCGTTTCCATTTTTTAGTTTCTCTTGGTTATAAATATTATTATGTTTTATAAAATGAAAAATGTTACTTCGATAATTTATCTGTATTATATATTTTTGGAATGAAATTGTTTTTGACGGAGGAGCGCGCTGGTCTAGGTGTAGAGCGCGGGGCTTTGGTGCCCAAGGTCCCGAGTTCAAATCCCGCCAATCACCAATGGCTTTTCGCCATGTGATAATGCCACAACCCACACAGGGGTGCGCAAAAACCCGCTACGGCTGAAGTGCCTGGGAGAATCCACCCCTTCCAATAAAAAAAATTGACTTACTTTTGACTTGACTCCATAGAAATCATATTTGAACCCATTATATCACATAAGATGCAAGTACGATCTCGTAAATGGCTAATCAATTAAATGCGATGTCAGCGGAAAAAAACATAAATCACTTATGATTTAGCTTGAACTGATTTGATTCATCAAAAGGAAGAAAATATTTTACCCTTAAAACAATCCTTAGAGGAAACCATAAGAGAAAATAAAACTTTTAAGACTGTATCAATGGTTCGACACTCATTTGGGAAAACAACAGCCATATGCGAAAAGGGTTTTTTGTATAATTAATTTGTTACTGATGTATATTATTATCTAGTATTATTATTACATACATCATTATTGTTTACATATTAAATCAACGTATAACATAACATAATCTTTATTATGCATATATTCTTCAAATTCATTTTAAAACCATACTCGTATTTTAAAATCTGTTATTCTTAATGTGTCAGCTCATGAATGAGTAATTATGAAGCAATGTTTCATCCTTACCTCCACCGTGCCCTTGTATGGAGTTATGGTATCTATCAAGTACTGTTCTCCGTCAAAATTTTGTAAACTAATACTTTGCATGTCATCTATTTCTTGTTGCGTTCCTGTAAATTCCTAGTAACATTTCATTAAAGAGCCATGTTTTTATATCACCTTATAAAGTACGTGTCGTGTCAAAACCACCAAGTGTCAAAACCACCAAGTGTCAAAACCACCAAGTGCCAAAACCACCAATTTCCAAGAATCGATAATTAGCCATCTGCAGCGCCCGCTTGACAGGTATACGAGTACATCCCCTCGACTGAACCCACGGGGCCACGGCTAAACTGGATCGTGGCGGAGTAGTCGACAAATCACGCAACAACTTAGGGATTAAACTTTTGAGTATAATACTGAATATAATTGTTATTGAATATTTAAATTATAAAACTAGTTTCGACGAATTAATCCTGGCGTAGCTAACTTGGCATTAAAAATAAATTTTACATAAATACAATAAAAAATATGTTTGACAAATTAGTTTACAATATTTATTCAGTACTATCTGTAAACCCGTCCTTTGTACAGTTTGTAGGATTTAGTTTCAAGACGAAAGATTATCATACTAAAATTTAAACCTGAAATCCAAAACAAATCAGTAAAAAAAATAAATCAATACTCAGCTTTATTATTTAGCATTACTTTACAATTAAATAGATTAGAACAGTTATACAATTATTATAATTAGCGAATTTCCCATAGGGAAGAAGCTATTACCGTAGGTCTCATGGTAAGACTTAAGCCCGGGACCATGTTATTTTTTCGTCTTTAGGTGCCCAGAGTCCAAAATCAATAGTCGTTAAAAATTTTATATATATATGTATATATATATATATATATATATGTATATGTATATATACACTCCGAGATATTTTACCGAGATATTAAAAAATCTAAACACAGTACGTTGTATTGTGGGGCTCCAATGTTAATCTTATGGAGGGTAGGGAAAAATTAATATTTCCCATATTAATCAATATTTTGGATAAAACTTGATTTTTAGCTTTATGTGGTTGAGATCTATCCATTTATGCTTAAAAATCATAGTTTATGTGTTTATCATGGCAGCAAACGTGCATACTCTTTTCCCATTTAATCATATAGGGAATAGGCAAACTCCTTTATTTATCGACAGATGTTGATGAAAGTTGGTAAAATGTTAGGATAAAAATTATTCATGGTAGAAATGACTTCTTTCAGTGTTCCTCACAGCAGCTAACCTGCACACTCTTTCCTATGTTAATCTTATGGAGAATAAGCAAATAATTCTCATGTTTATCGACAGATTTTGACCAAACTTGTCATATATTTTTATTATTATATTATTGATTTGGAAATTCGCTGAGTATGCAGGTCTGCTGCGACGGGGGTTTTGTTTATTTTCTTGCATTATTTCATTTTATTTTGACACTACATGTTTCGGGGATTATCCCATTTTCAAGTGTCTGAAGAAAGACACTATATAGATTCTACAAAATGTTAATGGCTATTGTTTTTTGTCCCTAGGAACCTCAAAATGGAAAAGTAATATGGTCCCGTGCTTAAGTCTTGCCATGAGACCTACGGTAATAGCTCCTTCCCTATGGGAAATTCGCTAAAAGAGAAGTAAAACCAGAATTTAACCAGAATATTAACTCTTACCATGCTGCCTACGATAATTATAAAACTTATTCCATATGGAAAATTCAATAAAATGAATAATATTTGGAAATATTTTATAGACCTAGCAAGTAGGAGGGGTAGATAATACTGCATGCGCCCGGTCCGGCTGTAACACCAAAGGTTAGGTACATCCCGACTACCTGCTCTACAACCCTGAACCCTCGTCAAACACCTCATTATCGAGTGCAATCATCCCTAAAATCTGTTGGTGATTTTGAACTGTTTTTTCAGGAATAAAGGATTTGGTGATTTTGGTTTTGGTGGTTTTGACACGGAATCATAAAGTAGGCATAAATATTTTTTTGTAATAACACTTAAAACATTTTCAGTAACTAATACGAAATGCAATATATTTAAATTTCAAATAACAAACTGAAATAAACATAGACAAATATGTTTGAGCTATATAATTAAGTCTATTATGGAAGTCACATCTCAGTAGGCAGCTGACCAAATTTAACTTAGGTCAGTGTATAAAACAATATTAAAATTAACATGGACATATGGCATCTAGCTCTCGGGAAACACTTCCAACACTAATATTGACATAATTCAAAGATACCAGTCAAAAACTATTAGAAAAATTGTTCAAGCCCTTTGGAATGTTTCAAATCGAGTTATTCATCGTGATCTCAAAATTCCTTTTGTTTGTGATGAAATCTCAAAATTCAGTGATAAGTATGAAAAAAACTCAATGACCATCCAAATTACTTAGCTGAGAACTGTTGTTGACTCAGTTTTAGATAGTATGAAAAACAAGATATACTAGTAGTATAGTAGTATATGCGTAGTATATACAGATATACTACGCAACAACAAAGCAGCAAAAAAACTTGTTTATAGGCAATATATAGCCAATATACCTAGTTTCAATGGAGCGAGATAATTAAAGCAGTTTCCAAAGTTTTAAATTCAATGCGTACGGATTCATTCTGGATATAAAACTATTTACTCAAAAGAAAAATTGCAAGTTTTTGTCATCAAGTAGTATTTGTCTTAAATAATTGTCTCATTCATGGGTATTTCCCGGATATTTTGAAAATATCAAAAGTGGTCCCTGTGTATAAGAATAGGAATAATGTTATTTTCAAGAGAATCAACAGTTTAAAAATAACACAAAATTGCAATACATGAGTTTTACATAAAAAAAATTAATCTATTAGCAAATCACATAAATAGTATAACAAAAAATAAAAATAATAAAAAACGTAAATAGACAATAACCAGAGAGAATTTACAGGTAATATAAATTACTTAATAGGCTATAACTTATTAAATGGATATAATGCATGTAAAATATACTATGACTAAATGTATTCCCTTGAAAAAAAATAATAATAATGCCTCTAAAGGAAAAATCCTGTTTAGAGGCATTTTATAGAGGCTAGACGAGCGAAAATATTAAATAAAACAAGTTAATAAGGTAATTATCTGTTTAAGAATGTTTTAAATGTTGTTTGTTATGTTACCTTAAGTTATTTTGGTGTTTAGTAAAAATATTCTGTAGTTTGATGGATAAGTAAATATATAAATAAAATTGAAAATCTATACTTTTAAATCAGTGAACGCTCAACATCTTCCAGTTCTTCAATACGATTTAAAACATATTTACAATACGAAAATAAGGCAAGGAACTCTTTTCCATTTAGTCTTAAAATATTATATCGTTTGAGAGCAGTTATAAGACCGTTTCAAAGATTCTTTAAAAGGTAGAAGGTCGTGAAACAATCAAAAATGTATTTCCTAGTCTAATAGAATATGTGTTCGTTTTAGTTTCTACATTGAAGAAGGGTTATAGGTCCCTACTAAAGAACCACTGGCCAGTATCACTTGTGCCTATTGTTTCAAAAGTCTGCGAAACTTTTATTCACACCTGTCAACTAATTTGAATCAAATTATTATTTAATTAGTTGCTCATGTCATTTAAGAATATAGAGCCAATATCTCTAAAACTGATATAAACAAGGCATTTGATTGTGTTCAATATACTATTCTCCTAAATAAACTTCCATACTGTGTATTTTAAAACGATAATAATTAAGAATAATTGCACATAGAAACCTAATTGACAAATATTTGAAAGTTAAAACAAGAAAATAAACATAAACATCAGAAATGGCATATGTTAATAATCAATCATATGATTATTTATTATTATTATTTCGAAAGCCTAGACACCTAGATAGTTAAATGATCACTTACCAAATGAATGGCATCTGCCCTTCAGGTGTCAATTTATTAAAATTGCTTACAGGAACCGGTTTCAGTCTTTTAAATGACCATCATCAGCCGACGAAACAGGTAGCACATAACACAATATATTTTTTTAAATCGTTGGTGTTCGATAAGATGAAACATTTTAAAAAACAAATCTCTTTTGCACAATCACGAGGCATATTTACAAATAATGAAAAAACAAAACAAAGAATTATTTACATGATGGATCATATTATAAATAAATATTATTATGATTCATAATATGATTCATCATGTAAATATTTCTTTGATTTGTTCATTTCATTATTTGTAAATATGCCTCGTGATTGTGCAAAAAAGATTTGTTTTTTGAAATGTTTAATCTTATCGAACACCAACGATTTAAAAAAGTATATTGTGTTATGTGCTACCTGTTTCGTCGGCTGATGATGGTCTGTTAAAAGACCGAAACCGGTTCCTGTAAGGAATTTTAATAAATTGACACCTGAAGGGCAGATGCCATTCATTTGGTAAATGATAGTTTATTTATTATTATTATGTGTAAGAATTTCCATTTATTAATCAAATCAGAATGTGTGATAATTTACTTTAGAGTTGAAAAAATATGAGTTTCAAGGGTTCTATTTATGTGAACAGACTTTAGTTGAAAGAGATTTTTGAAACGAATGTTGGTGGTAAATTGGTTTCAATTACAAATTGTTAATTTTAACGTCTAGGTATGATGATGACGTCACGGTAGTAACATTCCAGTTATTTTACTTGTAGCTCAGAAAATTATTACTTACATCTGTTATCACTCGCTGCCTATTATCGTCACACATCTTAGCATCCTAGAAAAAATAATTTCACTTTACATAAGGTGTGTTTTTGATATAATTGTCTTTACTTCAAGGATATGTAACATTCTGTAGTTTTAAATACGTTAAATACAGAGTGGACTGACGAAGAGCGATTACCAGCACAATATAAGGCTCGAAATTTAAGATCCAAAAATCGAATAGGAACACTAGTCAGCAAAATGTTTAAACTCAAACGATAACTAGAAGCTATAAGCACACCCTAAACGTTCTCTTATAATAAAAACATTCCAATCCCCTCAGTAAAACATGTGACGTTAAAGTAGTAAGCATATTACAAAGCATGGCAATATTGGAATTGTAGTAAAAAAGATTGCAATAGAGCAACAGTCCTCATTGTGATACAAAAGTATAATAACATTGCAGTAGTCAACATCGTTGGTTATTGATTAAATGTATGTATATTAATAAAAAACACATTCACCTATATTTATATTTAAAACACTGCAAAATGAGTTCCATTTCATAAAAGTTAATAAATATTAAGTAGTAAAAGATCTCGTAATTCGATTGCACAACGAGAAAAAAATTAGATACTAAATATCTTGCTACAAGACCAGTATCAAAGCACTAAAATAAAAACTGCTGGAAAATAAACGAAAGAACAAGAATACTTACAATTTACAATAATTGATGAAAACACAAACTTCAAAAACGTGTATTTGTGTATTATTCGTCAAACGACCAAATGTAAGTAAAAAAATTCAGTGAATTATTTCCCTATGAAAAATGATGGAGAGGTGAACACTATGTATGACAATATACGTCAACCAACGTATTTTAAACATCAAACGAACAAAAATATTTACAGGAATGATTATTTATTTTTATAAAATCTTACCTTTGAGAAACCAACTGTCACTCAATTCTTTTAAAAAATACTATAAATTTTGATCATGTATTTTAAATATATTCTTGAGAACTTGAAGAACTTTCAAAATCAAATATTGTTGTTTATATTTATATTTTTCCCAGAACACCTGATTTTACATTATGAATGTTAAAAGGCATTACCATATCGTAAGTGTCGTTCATTCACTTCCATGTGCTCATATGTAAGTTGAAATCATTACATTTTAAAATAAAATTAGAATTCTTGGTAAACCTCTTGGAACAGAAATGTTTTTGGTTCTTTATAAGATTACTTACTATATTCAAGAAAATCCGAAACGAGTCTTATCTCAATTTATGACTGTATAGCTTCCTTTCTGTAATGTTAAACAAGACCCTGTTGAAGCCTTTCTCCATGTAAACAAAAGATTGAACTATAGTAAAACTTTTTCATTTTATCAATCTTTGCGTTTTGGAGAAAGAAACGTTATGCGGTGGTACTGTTTACATAAGTAGGCGTTAGGTAATGTAGGAGGCACTACTGCACAGAAGACCTTGGCTAGAAGGTTAGCCTACACGGAAAACAAAACAAACATGGTTTATCTTAATTAGCTGACTCTTAACTTAAAAACTGACTGTTTTCCTAAAAAGTGAGTTTTCATATTATTCTATATATTGCTATTATAGGAAAAAGTTTTCCTATTATCATTTTTAGTTAAAATAATTAACAATCTGTAAAATTAATATCAATATTTGAGTATTTACATTGATAATTTTCTTTGAAATTATACAATATTAAAATAAAAAGGTTAATCGTAAAATTCTTAGGTTTTCTTAAAATAAAAATAATTATGAACACTATAAGCCTTTAATCTGAAGTAGTGATGATAGGTAGCATTTTCAAAAATTTTGAAAATGCTACCTCATTTAATCTCATTTAATGAGATGGAACCCTCTTGAATAGGTTATATAGGATTTAATGGTGAATGCAGAAATTCCTGAGGATATAAAAATGTGCTACGATGGATATATTTAAAAATGGTGTTGTTACACAACGCAATCTTTATATTTAGTCTTTTCATATACCACCTGTATTATATTTATTGTTACAATATCGACTTCAATTAATTTTTTTCATGGTCTGTCCAAACTCCAAACTGTGTTTACGTAATATAACCTTTGAAATATTAATATTTGTTTACATACGGAGATTTTTCACATGTGCATGCATTTCTCAGATGGATTAGAGGTTAATATAAGAAACAAACACAAGTTCAAGGTACACCAAATAAGTAAAATTAATTACAAGCTACAAGACTTGCCGGTTCAAAATGTTTAGTTTTTTTTAATACAGTGATACAGTCTTCAAAAAGGTAGGTTTGTTATAACATATAGTTTTTATTGTTTTTGTAATGATAAATAAATAATATACCAAACAAAATCTACGTTTTTCACAATAGAATAGAAAAAGAATCTATTTTTGCTTTTTTGAGGTTATTCAAATTGCATAGAATCATTTCCGTACCATTTGAAACAAGGAAATATAGTGTTTAATCAACTTTTAATAGCTAAATATGTAAACAATAGGGGCCAGATTACGAATAAAAATACAGTCCAAAACGAAAAGGTGTATACTGAGCTTAACGTAAACAATGCACCAATATTATTCCTAATATGGAATAATGGCCTGGAGTAGCTCACACTGGTGCTTGATGAGAAGTGGCAAGGGGCAGGTAGAAAGCAAAATCATACTACATATTCATAAGAAATTGATTCATAATAAAACTAACATATATAGCCTTTCATTAATCGAAAGATTAGGTATTGATTTGAATATCGTACAAAAACATATCCGGTACCTTTCGTACCTTCATGAAAACCATGTTTGCAAATATAGTTTGCATATTTTGTAATGTTGTTATTTATGATATTACTTAAACTCACAAAAAATTAATATCATAACTAGTAACAAATTACCGATGTTCTCTTGAGGATGAAGCATTGCTTTTATATTTTCTATGCGGTTGTAATAAATCATTCACATACTGATTGAATTTGGTATACAGCTTGATCTGGTGAATATATCCAACTGATTGTTGAACATTTAAATTATTTCATTCCTCATAGTAGTGAAACATTTTTTTTACCCATATTAGTATTTATATAATCATTAAGTTGATGTGACCTCCCAATGTGGCTGATCTGTAATAACGATTAGTTTATGATGCCTTTTTTCAGACATGTGAATTTATAAATTTAAAATGGGAGAAGAAGACAGAAGAATAAAGAACGTATGTATTAACCTGAAGTATCACTACGGTATAATTAGGTGAAGTATTTACTTCGTATTTACTGAGAAAACACACGCATGCTTCACTTTAAGATACACACATAAAAACTGATAAGTTTGAATTGAAATTCCTAGAGATATTATTTATAATATTAACAAAACTCAATCAATGTACTAGACGATGACTAATTTTATTCCAATAGATTACATACCTATCGTATTAATCAAAACCGATGTTTTGGTTTAAAAAAGGTACAAGTTACAAAACTTCTTAACGGTTCCTTTTATTAGCGAACTTCCCATAGGGAAGAAGCTATTACCGTAGGTCTCATGGCGAGACTTAAGCCCGGGACCATGTTATTTTTCTTCTTTAGGTGCCCAGAGTCCAAAAACAATAGTCGTAATTAGGATACGTTATAACGTTATATATAAACGTTACATAATACTAAACGTTATATATATATGTGTATTCCTACAAGTGCTCGGACTAGTTCGTAAACCAGACAAATCGGTCAATGGGAACGGGTAGTTTGGGGGGGTTGTTTACCCCAAAATGGGGTTTTTTGCGTTTTTCACATGTAATTTTTAAAAATTTCTAATTTTATATTTCTCCATTAGAATCAGTTTAAAAAACCACACAATTAAATTCCTTAAAGTTTTTCTCTATCTCCAACGATTACCGAGATATTAACAAATCTAAACACAGTACGATGTATTGTGGGGCTCCAATGTTAATGTTGTTAGGATAGGGAAAAATTAATATTTCCCATATTAATGAATATTTTTGGATAAACTTGATATTTAGCTTCATGTGTTTGAGATCTATCCATTTATGCTAAAAAATCATAGTTTATGTGTTTATCATGGCAGCAAACCTGCATAGCCTACTCTTTTCCCATAATAATTATATAGGGAATAGGCAAACTCCTTTATTTATGGACAGATGTTGATGAAAGTTGGTATAAATGTTAAGATCAAAACTATTTATGGTAGAAATGCCTAATTCCAGTGTTCCTCACAGCAGCAAACCTGCACACTCTTTGCCATGTTAATCTTATGGAGAATAGGCAAATAATTCTTATGTTTATGGACAGATTTGTTTTAAACTTGTCATATATTATTTTTATATTATTGATTTGGAAATTCGCTGAGTACGCAGGTCTGCTGCGATAGGGATATTTATTACCGCGAACATCGGTAAAACTCGTCTTGAAAGTCAGAAACATCAATGCAGTCCACAAGGCTAACGAATACTGGCTCAATGATAACGTCTCTGGAATACTGATTTTAAACGTCAATTCTTGTAGTTGTTCTGCATGCTTGACGAATTGTATCCAGTCCTCCTTAGTCAAACTATTTAGCGCTTCGTTTGACACTTTTTAACGGCAGTCAGTTTACATGCACTGTTTCTCGAAAACAATTCCATCTTGACTTGAGCTCAAATCATTTCGATCAATTCGTATTAACAGTGTTTTATGTTTCATATAAATACACAAGAGGCCTTGTTTTAGCTATTCTCATGGTATGCATTTTCCTTAAGAAGGTGGACCTACTCGCTGCTATGTCCTGACGCACAACTAACTGTCTTAACTGGCCCTGCATAACCATTTTTTGTTAAGGGTCAAACTTCATTTTTTTGATGTCAGAAACTCTCCCCTGTCACAGTGCTTCAAAATAGTCTCTCCAACCACTTGTTTGTCAAACTCATCAGCTGAGTTTTCGTTCTCTCTCGCTTGTAACGTTTTCTTGGCTGTCCAAACTCATCTTCGTCATTCTCTTCACTTTATAAAGTCCGCTTAACTCTTTGGGCAGTTTTTAATGACACATCTTGACGACTATGCGGTTAAAGGTCAAGTGAAAATTCAAGCTTTTCTGTTCTTCAGGTCGATTTGCACTTTAAAAACCCTGAATAAATTACTTATTATTTGCTTACTCTGTTTCTAGATATTTTTCCGTCCTTCACTCTTACGTTTAACATGGGTTGGAAGAGAGTGATCTGGAGTAGTTTCTCGATCACCCACTTGGTTGTTGCTCTTGAGGTATAGAAAAAAGCTATTATAAAATAACAAGCTATTAAAAACAAATAATGAAAGTAATATAAAATTAGGTTATAAAAACTATGAACTCTGATAAAGTAAAACCTTGACTGAAAACAATTCACTTAAACATAATTTTGTTTCTCAATAAAATGTTTTAGGAGAAATATTTCGTATTTATTTTGTCACCTGATATTAAACTATTCCGTATTGTTTACATTTTAATGAATCTAATGCATCAGCGCTCGGTGAGGGGAGGTGAGGTGAATTCCAGCTGTAGGAGTTTTTATTGGTTTATTTTTGTGCGGTCTACTCTAGCTTAATCACCAATTTTTGAACTCTCCCCTTTTGTCAGTTTGGAGAAATATTGTTTTCTCAAAATTTTCGAATTTGATTGATGGATAATCCGTTTTGTCATGATAAAAAAGTGGGTTTTGACGTGATGTCTGTCCGTCCGTGTGTGTGTGTGTGTGTGTGTCTGGATGTGTACAGTGCCACAGCCTACCCGTTGGTCCGATTTAGATGAAATTTGGCATGTATGTATATATTCACGGTATCTCCAGGCGTTTTTTCATTTTTTTGAATTTTTGATTTTTAAGGGTAGTTCACCCCTAAAAACCCTTAAAAAACGTGAAAAATCCAAATTTCTCAAAAACGGCTCTAACGATTTTGATTAAAATTTGATAGTTTATAGTGCACAGAGAACTAAATAATTTGACACCACCCGCATGTCTGTAAAAATGACGGTTCAAAAGTTATGGGCTTTTAAATGTCAAAAAAATCAAATTTTTAAATTTTCAGCGAAAACAATAAAAGTAAAGTATAACTTGACTGGTACCATTAAAAAACTAAACAAATTAGTATTTTGAATTATTTGTCTACGACTAACGGTTCCAGAGAAAAGTTAAATTTACTGTCCACGATAAACGCAGAACGTTGTCTGAAAGCGCCCAATGTTATTCTTATGGAAAATGTAAAAAAATCAATTTCTTCCTTACTTTCCAACCGTTTTCCATGAAACTTGGTATGAAGTGTAAGGTCAAATCACCAAACAAAACCAGCTCAAAAAAGCTTGGTATTACATTCATAATTTGAACAATAAATTATTAATGTTATTAGAATTATTTGTAGAAATGATATTTTATTACAGATTGCTTTTTAAATTTTAGGGATTGTGCGGTCTACTCTAGCTTAATCACCAATTTTTGAAACTAATAATTTGTTTACAGACTATAGATGGAATTGTCAGAAGATTAGAATTGGAAGAGGTAAGTGTACTCGTATCTGCTGTCTCATCATTTTAACACATTTTAATTTGCCTATATACTTTTCTATCCTACATTATTTTATCAAAGTTTTAATAAATTCATATTTTAGTTATTTTTAAAATATAAGAGCTTTAGAACTTGAATAAAACAAATTGAATAACTTTCTAGGATTTGTAATTCTTACAGAAGGTAATAATGTTGTCATCATATCATTAGTTTCTGAATGTTAGTGCATTTCTGATAAGGCTACGTGTGATGGTGAACCTTTGTGGTTTCAGCATTTGTCTTACTGAGATGATTGATGTGTCTAATCATTTTGAAATATCTCTAGAAGAGGAGTTATTGGGGTTTGAAAAAATGTTCCAAACCTAATGATTTAAAAAATTTAGGCTGAAATACTTTATAGTTTGTCCTGTATACCGTCAACTTAATTTTTGTATACAGGGATCATTTTACTTTTATTTTTAAATTACCTTCAAGACGTGAATAATACTAAAAACTTTTATTAGTAATTTTTCTTCTCAAAGTTCCAATTATATATAATTACGAAGGAAAATTTTATTTATTGATTGTATATCAACTGTGCTTGGATAAAAAAGAATTTAGATTTTTAGTTCAGTGTTCTCTTACCTTATGAAATGCTTTGAAATCAAATTCTCTAGTGTTCTTTTCACAAGACTATTTATTGCAGGAATAATTGAAGCTTAAAATTATTGATAAATGCCACAATTATGGGGGAATATGATTGATTCATCTAACCTACCTGTAAATGCGAATGCATTGTAGGATACGATTCTGTCGGAAAATATGGCTGGAAAATATATTTTAAAGTGTATTAAAATTGGTAAGCAATTTCGAATCTTTGGATGTTAATTTTACGCCAAAAGTAGGATGAAGAAATAAACTTTGCAGGGTCCCCATAGCAGGGGGGTCTTTGGTAGTTTTATAAAGGTTAACTATGCCAATACCTTATCTTGTCAAACAGTTCTTGTTATATTATGTGACTATACGCATTTCAAAGTTAAAGATTTCATAATCAGGTCAGGATAATGTCAAAATTTTTCCATAATTTTCATAAAGACACGACAAACTATTGAAAAACACAAAAAAACAGAAAGTTCACAAAACACATATAAAATATAAAAAGTTTACTCGTTTCAGATTAAAGTGTTTGTGTTTTTAAAATATTTCAACGTGTCTTTATAACGAAATTGTGACATTATCCTGACTTGATAATGAAGTCTTTGACTTTAAAATGCGCATACTCACATAATATAACAAGAACTGCTTGGACAGATAAGGTTAGTAACCTAGTTAATTCTCAACAACAGCTTAGAAGGCAATAATGAAATGAATAACTTTATAAAGGTTCTCCCCAGCTATAAGGAGGTGATTTTTTCTTAATATATATTTTTGCATTTTGTTGAATTGGAACTTTTTTGCAGCATCAATTCTAGGTCAGTAACAGAGTGATCCGTAATAAGAATTTCATTTAATTAATTCCTATATGTAAATAAAGTACCACAGCTATTTAAAGATTTATAGTCTCACTCTTCTAGGAATATACGAGTTCACTGAATCGTCGCATTGTGATACCAGATTGAATGATAAACTATGGTGATTTTTATTCGTCTACAATTAGCTTGTGTTCTAAAATCAGAAGTTTTTTATTTTCTTGAATTAATCATTACTGGAGGGATTCTTGCAACATCTACTTTGTTATTGAGACCCAGGCAGCAACTAATGGTGTGAAGGATTAGTTTTTATATGAGAAAATCTCACTTTTTCAAGTTTTGATTCAAGCATGTTATGCAACTCCTTTCTGTTACGTACTACAACATTTTTCTCCTACTTAGAGCCTCGTGAGTCAACTATTTGTTGGTCACTAATTTAGCTGTTGCCAGAGTGACGACGGTTTCCAGTTCCCACCACTGCCTAGAGACTGTGTAGATGACGAGACCGAAGTCTGCCAAGCTCCCCTACCGAACGACACGCAACCAGCATGGGAACTTCTCCAGGTAGGTCTATACATGACCACCTCAACGGAAGTCCGATTATAATGCTCATAAATGTAACAATTTCATATAAATCCAATACAATTATATTGTTATGGCTTATCTATTACCAAGTAATCTTTTGTGATTGTTGTAATCTTTCGATTGTTTGGTTTTCAAACGTAGTAAGTTAGAAAAGGCTAATTTAATGTGTATGTGTCCTCAACACATAAATGTACGCAAGAGAACTAAAAAACATGAAAAATGTACATACTTGTCCAAAGATAAATAGACGAACGACAGTGTTTTAGTTATTTATGTGTATTTGAAGCAAATTAAAAGTACATTACCCAATGGAAAACCTAACTACAATCTTATTTAATGTGAAATCTCCAAATTATTTTTAGATGTATATTTGATATTTTAATTTATGAATTTATTTAATCTATTGATTGTTCAATACAGCAGCAGCAACATGTCCTTTCTCTTCTAAGGCTAGTGGAACTCTTTCTTTCTTCTTGGTGTTGTAGTTCATGCATTGTTGGGGCACATAGTTATATCACATGTTCACTGGTTGCACAATCTAGGGCCTTATGAACTAATTTAGAATTACTCTATGTTATGTTTAATTTTCATGTATTGACATTTTCTTACATTACACACATACAATAACATACATATTCATATATATTATGAATTATTTAGTATGAATTGTGTTAGAGCTAGGTAAAGCTCACATTGAATTATCGATGTTCTTCATGATGGTGATATACTTCTTAATCTAAGGCCACAAAACATAGGAACAGGGTACAAACATGGGGTGATAGTTAATGAGGGGTTAAAAAAGTTAAGACCTGGCAAGGGGAAGGGATTCAAGAGAATTATTATTTTCTTTGGGATATGAATTACTTTACAAACACATCACTTATTTACTTTTCCTTATTTTTCATACATCTATCACAAGAATAATTCTTTGGAAAATGGGGTTGGGGTGGAAAAGGTTCTTGACGAATTACTCACTTAAGCATGAATCGCACTAAATGATGATAATAACACCTCTGATGATTTCATGATGATGATCATCTAGTTATACTGTTAGATGTTATGTTGTCAGGGCATTCTTCACTATTAGTTAAATCCTCTTCTATTATTGGTTCTTTGTACCTTTTTAAGGCAGATATGTGATATGGTCCCGATAGAGTCTTAATTTTCTGTTGTAACATGGTATGTAGATTTTCTTAATATAATGAATGTAATGAAGGTTATTCGTATACTTAAACAATGTTTGCAGTTTTATTAGTACTTTTCCACTAATTTCTAAAGTTTCTGGTTTTCTACTCTGATTAAATTGTTCTGCTTTTTGAATCTTTTACTGTCTAGTCTTCGTTTTGCAATCAATCGTTTTTGTTCTTGTGGAGTTTGAAGGTTCAATGGGTTCTTAGATATGTACTCGTATTTTCCCCGGGCGAGTGTACTACGGTTGCGCTCGTCGCATAAACCGCGCTCTGTGATTGGCTAGTGGTTGCGTTGTTGTTATCTTCGTTTTCGATATGGTGATCAGTTACGTTTGCACTTAAAATCTTCGTCGGAACTGTCATTTTTTGGACCGGGTAGCTTCGGTAAGGGCGTACATATTTATTATCGGACATACTTAAATTAATATATCAATGCCTTAGTTATTGTTTCGTAATACTTATTTTATTATGGGTTAATATTTATGAGATAGATGGACAATCGGTTCTATAGCTATGTCTTATAACTAACAATAGAAAATTGTAATACTATATTTATTCGTTGGTCACAACATTATATTTTAAATTTTGATATATTACTATAAATTTCTTATTATAAACTTTTGATTTGATTTTTTTATTTATTTATTAAAGGATATTGATGAAATTATCAGAAGATTTGAATTGGAAGAGGTAAGTGTACTCAATCAGCTGTCTAACCATTTATACACCTTTTAATTTGCTTATATACCTTTATATGCTACATCATTTTATTAAAGTTTAATAAATTCATATTTTAGTTATTTTAGCGAATTTACCATAGATAAGAAGCTATTACCGTAGTTCTCATGGCAAGACACAACCGTAGGACCATGTTATTATTTCGTCGTTAGGTTCCCAGAGGCCAAAAACAATATCCATGAACATTTTTTGTATGTATGTGTCCGTGAACTCTCGTAAAAATGGCCCGATCAAGACCAAATTTGGTAGAGACGTGTATTCCTACTTTTGCTCGGAGGAGTTCGTAATCCAGACATTTCGGTCAATCGGAACTGGTAGTTTGGGGAGGTTTTGTACTCAAAAATGGGGTTTTTGTGCTTTTTCATGAAATGTTAAAAGTTTAAAATTGTATATTTCTCAATCAGAATCAAATTTAAAAATTCACAAATTACTTAAAGTTTTGCTCTATTGCCAACGGTTACCGAGTTAATTAAAAATTTAAACACAGTGCATTGTATTTAGGGGCTCCAATGCTAATCTTATGGAGGAATAGGTTTGGATACATAAATTTTTGCTAAGAAATTAGAGTTTATATGTGCACACCTGCATACTCTTTCCCATGTTAATCTTATGGAGAATAGGTAAACTCCTTTATTTACGTGGAAAAACTCCTTTATTTATCTCTCGTATATCCCGATAATGATAAAACTTGGTACATGGCCTAAACAAAAATAATTTATGGTAAAAATGCCTACTTTCTGTATTCTTCAAGGCAGCAAACTTGCATACTCTTTCCCATGTTAATGTTATGGAGAGTAGTCAAATACTTTAATTTATCAACAGGTATTGATTGATCAATCTCGTCATATACTTGTATTATTATTGCTATATTATTGTGGTGGAAATTTGCTGAGTACGCAGATATGCTGCAACGGGGGTATTTAAAATATAAGTTATATTTAGCTTTAGATCTTGAAAAAACAAATTAAACAGTTTTCGAGGGTTTGTGATTCTTACATGAGGTAATAGTGTTGTTATCATATCGTTAGTTTCTGAATTATACTGAATTTATGATAAGGCCTTTTTGTGTGACGTTGAATCTTTGCAGTTTCAGCATTTGTATTACCGAGATGGCTGATGTATCTATTAATTTTTTAATTCCCCTAGAAGAGCATTTATTGAGGTTTGCAGACACGTTCCAAACCTAACTGCCTATTAATCTAAAAAATTTAGTTTTTAAAAAATAGTTGTGGCTTGTCCTCTACTACCGTCTTTTACAAAATTATTTTTGTACTCGGTTTTCATCTATTACTATGTAATCTTGGGTAGTTGTTGTAATCTTTGGAATATTCCAAATTCCGGTATTATATGTAAGAGAATAAGAAAACATGAAAAATATACATATTAATCCTACGATAAATAGATGAATGACAGTGTTGTATTTGGTATTCAAATAAAATTGGAGGTACAGTACACAATAGATACACCTAACAACAATATTAGGTATTGTGCAATCTCCAAATAATTTAAGATTTATTACAGTTGTTTAATAAGCCAGCAAGTACGGATTTTGTTTAGCTAATAGTAAAAGCTAATACCCTGTAAACCTTCAGATACAATATAATTATTTCTAGGCTAATGTGAAACTAAATCAAATATTTAATTTTGTACTTAAAAACCCCTTAATAATCCAACCCCATCAATTCTTTTACGTGAGCATGTAACCAGTAACGCTGAACAAATTTAACATTACTCGTGTTAGAACAAAATGAAATATTTTGCCAATTATTAGTATTATTTTAACGTTTACACTTTATGTTAACCGCACCCTAATTACAAAATATTTAAGGCTAATTCATATCAGATGACTCACGATATGTAAGTTTTTATTCATAACTGTGCGGGTACCGTGAATAATTAATTTTGCATAATGTTTCCTGTAGCAGGTGGGTCAAAGCGGGGCTAAGGTATATCTCGACCCTCAACACCTGCATAGCTACACTTCTACGAAGGTACCTCTATGCATTAGGCTACTTTTTTGATAAAATACTGGAAAAAACTATACGGAAATGATCAAAGAGATGATCCTAGCACAAAAATAAGAAAGGTGAAACTGTGAAGTTTACACATTTGAATTTTAGACGATGTCTGTGTCGATTGTTTTATAATGGAGAGTGTATGAACAGAATACATTTTGTGTAGAATCAATACAAATTTTTAATATGAGTACAATAAGAGGTGTGCAGTTATATTGAAAACGTTGTAAATATAATAATATATATGAGACACAACAATGTAATCTGTCGTAATAACATATTGAAGGTTCCTCTCATTCATAGTAGGAGTAGATAAAAGTAAAAAGCAGATGTAAATATAAATAATAATGCCTTTCCTTAATTTAAATTCACAGTCTAGAAAATTATCCCGAACCTTTTTTTAAGATAATCCAATTGAAAACCCATTATAAATATGAAATAAATATTTTTAGAATCCAAGTAATGTAATACGAGCAATTTATGCACAAAGTGACTAACTCTTAAATTGTAATTTCAAAAATATATATGTTGACTGTGATTTTTCATCAAAAAAATATCTCTCCCCTATTAATTTTGTATGATCAAGAAAATGCCTGAACTCGTAGATACATTATGATGATCTAGTCCTTTACTGTGACTTGGACCTAATACGTCTCTATTGACGATGTTACGGCTTCATTTCAATGGATTCGTAAAACGTGAGAGTTACAAAATGTTAACACTACCAGTTAAGGTTGTATGGCTGTGTTAAAATAAATATTTCTACAATAAAAGGTTTTTTTATACTATTATATTTTATTTCACCAACGCATTTACAAATTTAATGTTATATATGAGTCCATTTAGTTTCTTCTTTGAAATAAAGAAAATTATTTGATTGTATTTAATTGTAAATTATTTAATATTTTTATTACACAATAGCTAAAATATAGCCTACTAACCAGGAATAGAACAATACCTTTTTTGAAGCAAGTGAAAGTTATTGGTGTACCAGAGTAGATGTACAAACACCTGAAGAAAAAATAAATATATGCTTTGTATTTATTAATAATAGAGCTACTTAAAAGCTTTTGTATCTGCTTTGATAGCAAATTTCCCATGAGGAACAAGCTATTACTGTATGTCTCATTGGAAGTTTTAAGCCAAGGATCATTTGAACTTGTATTATATGTGTATTCATAAATACTTCATCAAATATAATAGAAGGTTAAGAGAAATCCGATGTTAGAAAAGTCTAAGTGACAATTTATTACCGTAACCAGGGAATGTCAAGGATCGTTTACTTTGTGTCACTATATTTTGTCTGCGTATCCTACGACCTTTTTAATCTGAAAGTTATCTGATTCTTATGTAAAACAAAAATTTTCCTGGAATCGCTTTATTTGTAGCTTATACATTTTTTCTACTATTTCAGTCAGAAACATCTGATACCAGAGGAGGTCCTTTTATAGCCCAGGCAGGTCCTTTCCCCACCGAGACAGGACTCCTTCCCATCCATGAAGGCCCCTTTCACACCCAGATAGTACCTTTCCCCACAAAGACAGGAGCCATTCCTACCCAGTCAAATCTCCCTACTGTTTCAGGACTCTTTGCCAGCCAGAAAGATCCCTTCGCTACCCAGGCAGGACCGTTATCCTCTAATACAGGACCCTTCCCTCCTCAGGCAGGTCACCTCCTCATAGAAACAGGGTCTATTCCCACCCAGGAAGGTCTCTTTCACAGCCAAGTAGAACCCTTCCCCACAAATATAGAACCATTACCTACCCAGACAGGTGTCTTCCTGAGCGAGTCAGAGTCCTTTCCCAACCAAGTAGGTCCATTTTACACCCAGGCAGGACCCATCACCACAAATACAGGCTCCTTCACTACACAGACAGGGGTCTTCCTCACCGAGTCAGGGTCCTTTTCCACCCAAGTAGGTCCCTTTTACACCCAGGCAGGACCCTTCCCCTCAAGGAAAGGGCCTTCCTCTACCTTTGCAGATATTTCTCATACTCAAGAAAATCCTTCAAATATACAGGGAGGTCTCTTTTCCACCCAGATAGGACTCTTTCCATCCCGGACTGGTCCCTCACCAATTCAGGCAGGGTTATCTTGCACCCAATCAGATCTCTATCTCTCTCAGTCAGTCCCCCCTACAATTCTAGAAGATCCCTATTCCACCCAAGCCGGTCCGTCTTATAATCAAGCAGATCCTTTTAAATTAAAGGCAGGTCCCTCTCGAATCCAGGCAGGACCATCGCATACTCCGGGCATGGTGAGAGAAATACACAATATATAGAAATATTATTTTAATACTCTACGATTAAAATACAAAAAATATCCCCGTCACAGCAGGCCTGCGTACTCATTCCTAAAACAATAATGATACAATAATAACACATGACAGTAGTCATCAATAACTATCGATAAATAAGGAAATCTGAAGATTATATACGTGATTTATAAACTATTATTTTATTTTTCGTAATTTTAATAAAAACTTATAAAAATTAATGTAGTCAATTAGTATTGTAGTTAATTTATTTTTATACAATTATTTTTCACAGTGTAGTTATGTTGGTAATAAGTAAAATGACGGTGTTTATAATGGGACAATCCTTGAAGTATTCTTATCTGCCATTATCTTAAAGCTTCATTCCGTTTTAACCCTTAAATCACTACTGAAAATCACACCCCAGGCCATTTATACTCGTAGTAAACAAATCTAAGTATTATTGACAAAATAAAAACAAAACTAAAACCAAACATAAACTATTTTTTTCTTTAAACGAATGATAACCCTAATTATATACTATTGTTTCAGATTGTTCAACAAACTTGTGCGATCGAGTGCAAGTACTGCAAAAGGTTATTTTTGAATAAAGATTACCTTTGCCAACACGTGCGTAAAGTACATAATGTAGAAAATCCAAGTTTATTAAAGTGTTCATGGAAAAAGCGTCTTCTAAAAACACAACATTCGTATAAAAAACCAGGTACATGTATTTTTATGTTGGAGCTTATATTAAATCTTTTATATATTTTAATGAAGATATATCCTGTTAAGTTTTATCTGAGCCAAATAGAGTTGATAAATTTATACGATTTCTTTGATTATTAAACCCGGAGGCATATTTATAATGGTAGTCTTTTACATTTTTTTAAGGGATAATGTGCTTAGATACATTTTAAATGATACTCATAAGTAATGTTTTTATTTAGATATGTTTTTGTAACATGCATGACGAGAATCATGAAAACAATATTAGGAGACGATAAGTGTTTTTTTTTAATTTCAGAGTATCCATGTTCCAAATGTGGCAAGAAGTTCACCAGATCCACAAATAGGAACCTTCATAGCCAGTTCACTTGTCCTCTCAGGGAGTCCTTCCTCTTAGGTAGCGCAGGTCATATCTTACTATCCAACCCAAGACATTGAGAAACTATGCACACAAAACCTACTTAACCACTAAACATATGCTTATAATATTCCAAGTATGGGTCATACACATTAGGATTTATATTGTATGCTTGGGATATATCGCTAACATTTGGTTGGAAGTTTGTTTGAACATATGAAAAAAAAAAAACCTTTAGGAAGTTCCAAAATTGAATGTCGGGTTTTTTAAATCTTTTTTACCATTTTGGTAGGCTCAGCTTTTTTTTGCTAGGTAGCCTCGTAGTTCACTGTCTATTTTTTTCTCATCTACATTACATCCTGTGTTGCCTCTTATAAACATTCAAAACCAGTTGTTGATCCTGTACCGCAGCTGTACGAATCTGTTTCCACCATTTACAAGATAAGTTGCAACAACGTCAAGGATCTATAATTATTTAGGGATACGGGAAAAATGTTTTCTCCTTTACAAAAAAAATGTTTATCAGTGAAATTAAATCTACAATTAATTTCTTGTGTTATGTTTGTGTGACTGGATAGTTACCGTTTCTCGTTTCTTCCTCTGCTGACAATCCCTAAAATTTAACTAAAATTAACTAAACTAAAACTAAAATTTAACTAAAATTTAACGCCAGATCGCGTTGAGTTCGTTATTTCACTCTTTTACTTCCTAACTTTTTTAATTTTTAGTAAAAGGTGATTTGTAGTATTTAACTACAAATTACCCTAGGCTATTCAACCCACCGTTGGTTGATTTAAACACCTTGTTAACGATTTATATTTCACGAATTACGTAGGAAATGTATAATTCGACTTTTATTTCACTGTTTATTTTTTTAACCTTAAATGATATAAATAACAAAAATTAAATAGTTTCACAACAATAAAAGATTATGATTTCTCAAACTGTATACTTTTAAATTATTGAACATTTTCAAACAACAACAAAATAATAAATATACGAAATACCTAATTTATTACTAAATAAAAGGTATGTTTAGTAGTTTTTTAAGCAAGTTGTGCTTACTTCACTGTAACTCATCACGAGGTGCGAGGCAGGCTCTAAGGTCACTAAACCTCCACCACCGTATCCTTACCAATACTGACACCCCAAATAACAGATTTTCATGGTTCATGCAGATATAGTAAACAATTAATATTTTGTAAGAACTTAAAATGCCACGCTCACCCCTTGACCATCCGCGGGTTAAATATAGCTTGGTATATTAGACCTTTGTACTCATAGTAGGTAGGTGGTGATTGTTTTCCAAATTCCTTAATTCTTTGAATAATAACACTAAATTGATTTAACAATGATATGATATTTATTTATCTAACGAAACAAGGAAGAAGTTAGGCAAAAAACATAAAGCTTAACAATGTATCAAATATGGTGGTAGGTCTCTTATTAAAATTTTTTGAATTAAATTTTTCAAACTATAATAATAAGTTATAATGAATTTCTACTCTTAATTTCAGTGACTGGGACAATGTGCTGCCTTGTCCAAAATGATTTAATCTTTCTTCCAATCTTTTTTATTTACTCTTTTCTTTTTATTTAAAAGAGTATTTTTAGTTTTTATTTGTTATTTATACCTAATCTTTGTTGCTTGTAAATTGTGGTTTGTATATAGAGAAAGTCCCGTTGACACTGAAGTTAATGATCTCGTTACTAATATTTGATAAAGTTTAGAAAGAGAGCCTACTTTATAATTGTTAGATTTGCTGATTACGAGAACCTTTGACCTTTTCCTTCAATAACTTAACTGTCTTTGTTCTTTGCAATAACATGTAGGATGTAGGGGTTTACTACACTATAGTACTATTTCTTCAGCTCATACTAAAGGGAGTTCAAAGAAAATGGTAAAACTTAATAGTATTTTTGAGCCTATTGGTAATAATAATTGCTGTGGAAGGATACACTTTGGATCTATATCCTTTGAAAATTTTAAATTTTACATGAGGAATTCAGCAAGATGACTTGTGTTTTCCTTGGTTGGTGAAACTCTGCTCTTCTCCTCGCTTAAGTCTTTCATTGTCGAAGGACCTGGTTGAAATTTCACATTTCACTGAATTTATACCCTGATAGACGAATTATCCATTATATTATATTTAACTTTGGTAACTAGACTAACAGTGTGTCCTTAGCTCAACACCGGTGCCCCAAGTGCGAACGTGTTTTTAAATGGAAGAGGAACCTGAGCCAGCATTTGAGGTTTGAGTGCGGCGTCGCTCCTCAGATGTGCTGCTCCCTGTGCTGCTACAGGACTCACCAAAAGAATAATTTGAAAATGCACATGATAAAGAGACATGGATACACGCAGTAAACCCTATTACTGTCTGTGTAACACTTACCTTTGTAAAAATACAGGTTTTTTTACCGAATCCATTAAAAGGTTTTCATTTTCAAACATTTCCTTTTATTCAACCAAAAATGATACATATTATTATTCGTTTGTTAGCAGATTTTTACTTCGTATTTTTAGTAAGCGTACTACAACAAACAGTGCACGATTTCAGTCAATCATCAACGAATTGTTATTGTGTTACATTCTATATATGGAGGACAATCATTTCATTTAGATGTAAGTCTACTGTATTGTTTTAATAAAACAATTATGACATTTTATTTTAGTTTTTATAATATCAAAATCATAGCATTTATATTGACCACACTCCTATAATTATTGCTGGGTAAAATATCGGCTGAAATAAAAAAGGAATCAATCACTAAACAGTCTTGACTACTATTTAATATGACTAAAAGCTATTTACTTTTGTAAACTCCTTGAGGTGTCAATAATGTATACTTATACTATGCGGACGAAATACACATATCAGCTGTTTACTACATTAGATAACTAAAACCTGAAATAAAGGTATATCAGCTGATAAGCTAACGTAGCTTCTCTTCAAAGTACAGACTTCAAACCGGAACGGATCCGACAGTAGTTCGGCGTGCCACATTTTTATGTTTTCACTATGTGTTTTTAAGGGTATTAATGTGACTCTTGATATTTATTCGGAAGTAAATGTGTGTGTATATAAATCATCATGGCAACCATTGAATAATGGGCTATGCTGCTGAAGATGGGTCATAGGCTCAAAACGCGTACAGCGGAAAGTATGAATGACACCTTAAGATGCCACCACTTCATTTATCTAAAAAAAGTACTAAAATCCAAGATAGATGTGACATATAATTTTCTAAGGAAATCTGAAAATGTGATTTGTATTATACGAGTGGATTGAGTAAACACAACAATGGTGTAAATTAATTATCTCCACATCAAAATTGATAAAAAAAGAGTAGGCCATTCAATCTTTTGACCTTTGTACGTACCAGTATATAAAAAAGCATCGAATAAATATTAATAAATGTGGTAGCAATCATGTCAGAAAATTGTTTCGGGGTCATCTCAAGTTTAAAACCCTTATACATGATGCCAGGTAATTTTGATGTGTTTAGGCTGATGAGCGCTGATCAGGATGACATTTAGCTCAGTGATGCTCAGTTTTAATGATCTCCGGGATTAGCTTTTAATTACCAAACATAGTTGATACTAAACTATTTGTTTGTTTTTACTAACTTCTGATATTCTATTATTCTAGGATACTTTCAATTGGTAGGATAACATCTTATTACCGTTTCTCGTTGCTTCCTCTGCTGACAATCCATAAAATTTAACTACCCCAAATGGTGTTGATTCTTTTACTCCCTAACTGTTTTACTTTTTAGTAAAAGGTAGTACTTAACTACAAATTACCCTAGGCTATTCAACCCACCGTTGGTCGATTTAAACACCTTGTTAACGATTTATATTTCACGAATTACGTAGGAAATGTATAATAGACTTTATTTCACTGTTTATTTTTTTAACCTTAATACAATTATTTCCTACATACAATTATTTATGATTTTAATAAAATATATTTAATGGGAAAATATAGATATGAATAAAGTATTATATTAAAATGAGGATGGCTTTCTGAGAAGGGATGATAAAACGGTCAATATTGAAACATAGTTTATTTCATATTTTCTACTAGACTAACAGTGTGTCCATAGATCAACACCGGTGCCCCAAGTGCGGACGTGTTTTTAAATGGAAGAGGAACCTGAACCAGCTATGAGGATCGAGTGTGGCGTCACTCCTCAGATGTGCTGCTCCCTGTGCTTCTACAGGACCCACCATAAGGTTAATTTGAAAAAGCACATGCAGACTATACTATACCAGGAGAAAGTATGCAGAGCGATACTTCCTCCAAGAACCGCTACGGGCAAGCAAGAATAAACAACAATTAAAATTTTCATACTAATTATAATCGTTTATTATAATCAGCTGTTGTATATCTTTCCTATGGGAGCCGTATCACAGTTAGGTTTGGTATCGGTTTAGGTTGGATTAGAACATTATGAATCAATTCACTCAGATTTATCTGTTTTGTGGGAATGTTATTAATATGTCTTATCGTTTTAGTATTGCTATTCACAGTGCCATGGCCTAGAATATCTACAACACGTAGCCGTAATGTTATTTGCCTTCAGAACATGACCAATCTTGAAATTAACATCTATTTACTGTTAGAAGATACGAAGTTAACCGGCTCAGCTAGTGTTTAATAAATCCGTAAAAACGTTATTCACATATTTGCATAGAGATACTATAATATTGATAAATTATATTGAGTACGAAATTGAGTACAAGTATGAAGTAAACATCCATGTTGTAATATGTAAACATTAACGTAATGTGAATGTTAAAAACAAAAATACTTTTTCTATTTTTATTCTTCATTTGCTACAGTACAATGTTGTGTATTTTGAGAAGAATAGCGGATTATAAAGTCAGCAGTAGTGTAGCTTTCATGTGAATCCATGTATCCTGAACATGTGCCGTTTCAAGTTGGCCTTTTGGCTGGCCTTGTAGGAGCAGTGGGGGCAACTAAACTGAGGAGGGACGCCGCACTCGAGCCTCTGGTGCCGTGCCAGGCTACTCTTCATAACGTACTGGCGTCCGCACTTGGAGCACGGATGACGATCTGTCACACACATACATTAGTCATTAGCAGGATAAGTAGGCCGAAGTATTCTACATCATTATAGATTCCAACGTTTTCGAGGTACAATTAAAATAACCAAGATGTTTAAACATTGTGGAACATATTTGATCTAACAAAAATCAAACAAAAAGACACCGATTTGTGAAAAAAAATATAACAACATGTATATAAACTATCGCATGATAAATGATTCACCTGGTTTTCTGTCAGAATGACGATAGTAAATATGTCTCTGAAGAGCGTCTTTTCTGTGAAAACCTTTTCCGCAGTGGGGACAATTAAAAACAGTTGGGTCCTCATTATGTGCCGCATTAATATGTCGGTGAAGGATATCTGTTCTTCTAAAGACCTTTTTACAGTACGAGCACTCAAATGACCGAGTTTGAAGTTCAATCTGAAACGGTAAAATTGCCAGATTTATAAATGATATTAGTTTTGTTTCCTGGACGGAAATATAAAGAATAATACTAGTGCTTACACAACCATCCTCGTGCGTTGTATCGGAGTAGTGCACAGAAATAACCCCTTCGCAGTGGACCTGCGTACTCGTTGAATTTCCAAATCAATTATATAATAATAATAATAATGCTATATGACAAGTGTTTCAAATCAATATTTGTCGTTAAATATGAGTTTTTTCCTATTCTCCATAAGATTAACATGGGAAAGAGTATGCAGGTTTGCTACCGTGAGAAACTTTGAAGGTAGGCATTTATAGTATGCAAATTTTTACATTGAAAATTCATACAAAGTTTCATAAACATATCCAATACTATGATACGAGCAAGGTTTGTATAGATATATATATTTGATCAGGTAGTTCACAAGTAAGGGCAGCTAATATAGTTATTATTAAATTAAAAGAACTTGTGCTCCCTTTTAACATTTTATTTCTGACACGTGTTTCGAAACTTAGTTCATGTTCACACTGTGAAATAAAATGTTAAAAGGGAGCACAAGTTCTTTTAATTTAATAATAAATATATATATATACATTGACGGTTATTGTTTTTGGTCCGTGGCCACCTAAAGACGAAAAAATAACATCATCCCGGGATTAAGTCTTGCCATGAGACCTACGGTAATAGCTTCTTCCCTATGGGAAATTCGCTAAAAGGAAACTTACAATGGTTTAAAACCAAATTTTAACTTTTAAGTTTAATATGTTTGTAGAAATGTGGACTCTTAGGCATTATGAATTCCTAAAAAAGATGGTCTACTAAATATAAAATCTGATAGAGAGTTTAACTTATTATTTCAAAAAGCGAATATTTTCAACGTAGACTTTGGACTAACCCTTTTTTAAGCGAAAAATTTTTAAGCGGTTGATAAACTAGCAAAATAAAATGAAATGGTGCTCCAACCTCATGCGTTTCTGCAGCCACGTTTACATCCGCAGATCCATCACCTGTGTTGTCTAGGAGGGGCTGTTTCCGAAGCGATGGACAAGAAAACCGGTTGTGACGTATCATGTTACTAGCTGAAGTAAACTTACGGCCACATTTGGAACACGTGAGCAAATCCAACACTGAAAATACATTACACATGCCTCTATTAATACGTAAAATAGCAAAGATCATTAAATTAGCAATACATAAAATAGCTCGGATTACTCAAACACAAACATGCAGTAGGTTACATTACAATTAAATAACTGTATCAACATTATTCTACCTATACCACATAAAAAAAAACATTTACCTAATTATTTTATTTAATTTTATTACAGTTTTATTAACTGTGGAGAGATAGTCTTTTTTCCATTAATATAACATATAAATTCATATGTTTCATATAATGTCATATGTTCAAACATTTCCTTTCATATGTTTTTCATATGACTGATTCAATTACAACACTTCAAATAATTTGTAATAAAAAGGTCCGGATTTCACACAGGTTTATGAGCATATTAGGTTCATATGAGGCCACCGGTATCAATATCAAAAAGTTCAATATCAACCACGGGAACTAAGACACTTAGAGAAAAATGACAGCCTTTCTTTTATAGACCATGCTGTTTAATTTTTTTTTGCGAATTTCCCATATGGAAGAAGCTATTACTTAGCTATTACTAAGAAACTAGCGAGGAGGTCTCGTGGTAAGACTTAAGCCATGTTATTTTATCGTCTTTAGGTGCCCAGAGACCAAAAATATTAGTCGTTAAAATTTATAAATATAAATTTGTGTGTGTGTATGTGAACACGATAACTCTCTAGAGACGTGTATTCCTACAATTGCTTGGACCAGTTCGTAAACCAGACATATCGGTCAATGGGAGCGGGAGTTTTGGGGAGTTTTGTATTCCAAAATTGGGGTTTTGGCGTTTTTCATATGTAATTCTAAAGATTTTAAAACTATATCTTTCACTATCAGAGTCAGTTTAAAAACCACACAATTTAGTTCCTTAACGTTTTTCTCTATCTCCAGCGGTTACCGAGATATTAAAAAATCTAAACAGAGTACATTGAATTTTGGGCTTCAAAGCTAATCTTATTGAGGATAAGGAAAATTTAATATTTCTCTTATTAACCAATAGTTTTGGATGAAAATTTTTATTTAGGTTCATGTGGGTAGT
Organism: Nephotettix cincticeps; assembly: GCA_023375725.1. NCBI lineage: Eukaryota > Metazoa > Arthropoda > Insecta > Hemiptera > Cicadellidae > Nephotettix > Nephotettix cincticeps. Next base: position 54,114,338 of record CM041790.1, on the reverse strand, counting down.
ATCTATACGTTTATAATTAAAAATCTTATGGAGAATAGTCAACCTCCTTTATTTATGCCCAGATAATGATAAAACTTGGTATATGGTCGGAATAAAAATAGTTTATGGTTAAAAATGCCTACGTTCAGTGTCCCTAAAGCAGCAAACCTGGATATTCTTTCCCATTGTAATGTTACTTGTTAATTTATCAACAGGTATTGATTGATCGATCTTGTCACATACTTGTAGTTTTATTGCCATGTTATTGATTTGGAAATTCGCTCAGTACGCAGGTCTGCCACGACGAGGGTATTTTTAATTTTACTAATTATCGTTTGTCTAGTTTGTTCGATTTTATTTCCTATATCAGGCATGAGTTAAGTTAATGTATGCATGTCAAAGGTAGAACATTCGTATTTCTCCAATAGTTTAACCAATAGTTTTGGATGAAACTTGGTACCTATTTAGCTTCATGTAGTTAGGATAGATACGTTTATGCTAAATAAACAATTTTTTATGTTTATCATTGCAGAAAACCTGCCGAGGCTACAACATGTTTTTTCGGGTTTTAATAAATATATATTTAATTATATATACATTTATATATATATATAATATTAAAAATGTGTTTTTACAAAATTCGAGCTGATGAAAATTTTACAAGACAAAAATTGTTGAAAATGTACAATATTTAAACTTGAGTATGTAGTTGAATTTACCTGGTTTTTTATTACAATTCACATTTCCAATATGAGCCTGAAGGTTATCTTTCCTTTTAAAAGGTTTTGTGCAGTGGTCACAGCGTAAGAAAGTAGGTTGTTCTTCATGCATCGTTTTCATATGTCGCTTGAGGTTGGATTTTGTTGAAAAAATCCTATCGCAGTATGTACACCTTACTTGCATTGCTTGTAGTTTACACTGAAATAATAACAATACTAAGAAAATATTTGTTTCAATATTATCTCCTCTTATAGTAGTTTTCAACGACCTATCCTTCAAATAAATATCAATGGTTTCTCCCTACGGGAGCGGTTAGGAAGCATGATATCCCTGAGAGTGTATTCAGTGGGGGTATGTGGCACACATTTAATGCAAACTAATGAAAATAATGTTCTCCAACATTTCCTGTGCAAGCGGATGGTTGGTAACATCAAGTAAAACACCGTGTTTTAACTTCTTGATTTAGCACAGCTGTATTATGAACAAAATACAGTAACTATAATTGAAAATTTCATTGAATTCACCAGTCCTATATTTGCCTTGAACCAGAACATTTTTAATCATGTTTATGGAATATGATAGATGTATTTAAAAATGTAGAAATAAAGTATGGACCACCAGCAAATTATTTCAAATTTATTGTGAATGTACAGCTTAGATACCTCACAACTGAGCTATAATTTCTGTAATTTTAATTGATTTTGATTGATTTTGCAATTTGTTTGAGGCTCTGGTTGGCCATGATTAGTTCAAGTTCTGGCCGGAACGGTCCATACAGAAACCACTGTCGCTTTTTCACAGAGGCAGCACGGAAAAATTGGTGGATATGATGTTTGTCTCTGCCCTTGGAAACAATATGTGGGGTTTTCAACTAAATCAAATCTTGTCAATTCTTTTTACTTTAATAGTAGAATTTTACTAAAACCAATTTATTTATCTCACCATATTCTGTGTACCAGATGGCCCTGCCTGCGTAAAAGCGGGTCCTGGCTGGATACAAGAAGAACCTGCTATGGTATGAGAAGGACCTGGCAGGATACAAAAAGGACCTGCCTGAGTATGAGATGGACCTGCCTGGGTGGGAGAGGGTATTGTCTCAGTAAGATTAGGACTTGCTCGGGTATAGGAATAACCTGCCTAAAATAAAGAAAAATATTAATCGTAATATAAAAATAGTTTGAGAAAATACAGACTCTTGTATTATAGAATAAGGCACACGAGTAATATATATTATTTCCCATAACAGATCATCACCGTCAAGTAAAAGACCTGTAATAAACCCTGATTCCAATAAGTGCATAATTTAGTTGATTTTAGTTTTATCATGATGCCGGAACTTTCTAACAATGTCTTTATGTTAAAGTGTAATATTATTAATATTCTTTAAGGCATAAACCGTAGAAAACTATTCACTAACACAGGTCAAAATAAAGTAAAGATATCTAAGACACGTAGCTGGATTTAGTGACCCCTTCCCTCTATTTCTAAAACATAGTTACTAACTAAAGAGCCAAAATTTATACAAGCAAAAGGAAATTTAATATTTTTCGTTGTTTAGTGGCTACATTTAAGTAAGGTCTGCACTCGACAAAAGCAACTGAAACACTGGCAACCCGAGTTTACAGCATGCCGTAACTTGAGTTGCCTGCGCTGTCCAGTCACGTGACCAATGAAACACCACACGTCACAGTCCCTTTGTTAAACATTTCCAATAAATTATGTGTATTATTATCAGAAAACTTAAGTTATTATAACGTTGTTGTTGCGTTCCTAATACTAGTTTGTTTTGTTTATACCTCTAGTCTCGTTACCTGCTTTGGCCTAGTAAAATTCTCATCCAAACTCTTTGGCTTCTCCTCCTCCAGACGCATCAACTCTTCCTCCTCCTCCAGACACATCAACTCTTCCTCCTCCTCTAGACACATCAACTCTTCCTCCTCCTCCAGACACATCAACTCTTCCTCCTCCTCTAGACGCATCAACTCTTCCTCCTCCTCCGGACACATCAACCCTTCCTCCTCCAGCCTCTTATCCTCCAGACGCATCAACTCCTCATCCTCAAACCTAATGACATCCTCCTCTTCCAGCCCTGCCGCCCTCTCCTCCTCTAACATTTTCCCTTCCTCCTCCTCCAGACGCATCAATTCTTCCTCATCAAGCCTCATTGCTTCCTCCTCCTTCAGCCGTTTAATGTCTTCCTCCATCCGCCTCCTCTTCTTGTTAACAAAATTAATTTAACAAACAAAAAATAAATATTTTTAAAGTAATAGACACGGTGATCATAGTGTAAAGCTCCGAAACATGTACGAGTATTAGTGAAATACAATGAAAAAGGCTATTCTGGAGATTTTTATTAGCGAAATTCCCATAGGGAATAAGCCATTACCGTAGGTCTCATGGCAAGAGTTAAGCCCGGGACCATGTTATTTTTTCTTCTTTAGGTGCCCAGAGACCAAAAACAATAATCGTTAAAATTTATATATATATACATATATATATATGTGTGTGTCTGTTAGCACAATAACTCGCGTAAAAAAGGTCCGATCAAGACCAAATTTGGTAGAGACGTGTATTCCTACAAATGCTCGGACGAGTTCGTAAACCAGACATATCGATCAATGGGAACGGGTAGTTTGGGGGGGTTGTGTACCCCAAATGGGTTTTTTTGCGTTTTTCACATGTAGTTTTTAAATATTTCTAACTTTATATTTCACCATTGGATTCAGCTTAAAAAACTACACAATTAAGTTCCTTAAAGTTTTTCTCTATCTCCAACGGTTACCGAGCTATTAAAAAATCTAAACACAGTACGTTGTATTGTGGGGCTCCAATGTTATTCTTATGGAGGATAGGGAAAAATTAATATTTACCATAATGAATATTTTTGGATAAAACTTGATATTTAGCTTCATGTGGTTGAGATCTATCCATTTATACTTAAAAAACATAGTTTATGTGTTTATCATGGCAGCAAACCTGCATACTCTTTTCCCATATTAATCATATAGGGAATAGGCAAGCTCCTTTATTTATGGACAGATGTTGATGAAAGTTGGTATAAATGTTAAGATAAAAATGATTTATGGTAGAAATGTCTAATTTCAGTGTTCCTCACAGCAGCTAACCTGCACACTCTTTCCCATGTAAATCTTATGGAAAATAGGCAAATGATTCTCATGTTTATGGATAGATTTTAATAAATCTTGTTATATATTATGATTATTATATTATTGATTTGGAAATTCGCTGAGTACGCAGGTCTGCTGCGACGGGGGTATTTAATAATTTTAACAGTAGCCCTAAAATATGAACAAACATTTAAAAAATGTATAAACAGTGTCCGAGGAAGAGGTTTAAATGTTCGATTCCATATTACGTGTCCTTTCATGCACCGAACGTTTTTAAATTTTTACAGTTTACAATGTATGTTTTAAAAGTATTTTGGAAAATTTCAGCTCCTTCAAAATGTAGGTCACTTTATGTTTCCCACGTAAATAGAAACATTTTTTATTAATTTATTTTAAAGCTTTTAACTACCTTCATGTTACCCGTATGTAAGTCACTGCATTTGGACATATTATGAAGAGTAGAACATGTCTAGGTATTCTTGAAGGTCCTATGGGTTATATGGCCACAGACATCTAAAACGAAGTTTACTAAACGAGATCTCATTTGAGTATTCGTTGTTAGTATATTTACCATCGTAAAAATAATTGCGATATGCAATTAATATGTTTGCGGTTTGGTGTATCTAATGAGTACGTTTAATTTGATTTGAATGCTCAATAAAACATTTAATTGTCAAGTAATTATCAGAACATCCTGCATTATGCTCCGCACCAGCTAATTCTCAATAAAAAATGGCAATTTATCTGTTAAAATTCACGTATAAAATTGAGAAATAAAAAAAATAACTAGGGTATTATATAAAACTAGCTAACCTGCTAAAAATGTCAAAAATTATAATATTTACTAATGGATATAAAAACAAGAGACGTTAATAATAATGATTTTAACTTACCAGTATAAAGTCCATTTAACAGTAATTCTGTGTAAACCAATAAAACTTGACCTTAATGTATGGGTTAAAAACCATTTTTGTTTTTATTCTTGATGATTTACTCTAGTACCTTCATAAAAATGTTTATACAGTATTTACTTCTCTGTGGGAAAAAGGTTATATCATGGATATGTCTAAAGGTAATATTTTCACTTCATCCGAACAGCTGTTCTTTTTATTTTATATTAAAAATTCAATACAATAGCACTGGATATTTCTATGGAAACATGTTACATATTTCCCATCTCAAAATCGCCAACACCCCCACCCCAGAACTAAGACGTATCCATGTCAAAATAATAATTTATATTAAAAAATTTTTGAATCTTAAAAATATTTAGGTAATAATACTAAAAATCACATGCAACAGCTGATCGAGTACACTTACCGCTTCAAATTTCAACCTCATATTGAGTCGATTTACGGTCTGTAAACAGAAATATCATGTTTTCTGGTAGTTGAATGTGCAGTACTGCGGTTACATCCTAATGTAAAATAAACATTTTAAATTAAATATTGTATAATGTTCTTTGAAATATATTGATACATTACAATATGATGGTTGGATCCAATTTATGCCTAACTTTCTATGATGAAAGGACTCAAAGGTAAATCTTCACGAAGTTGCTCCTAGGATAGCAAAAACAGCTCATAACATACATTAGACGGTTAGGTTTCACCTCAATTGCTGTATTTACGCCTTTATGTAACATTAAATGAGGAATTTGTGTTTTTATTCTTCACGAAGACAAAAACCAGCTACACTTTAGTAATCCAGATTAGAGTAGGCCTACTTACGTAATCCAATGATGTTTTGTCTTCTCCCATTATGAATTTTTAACAGGATTGAAACAAAATTCATCAGTTCAGTATTTTCAGTCTGATTACAATCGTAAGGTTTTTCCCAGTGGTGGGTAGGCTAAGTTGCATCTCCCTGAGAATAATATTCATCTGTTGATTACATTAATTAGCAGTCAGCCCGTCCTATGTCTAAGTTGTGAGCTAATGGGCAGAATGCAAATGACTATGACAAGATTTACCTTTCATTACATCGATTAATAAGGATGCTAGTTAATTAAAAGAAAGGAAATACAGGGTGAATGAGAATCTCACGTTTTCCAACACTACTCAATATATTTACACTTATATTGTAATTATATACAAACTATAAATATATACAAAGCTGTTAATTGGCGATCGATTTCGTCCAGTCACACCGAACATCTTCAGGCCTAAGCGGAGACTAATGATGTTCGGTGTATGGTTTCTCTGCTCATACATATAATATTTAGTGTTTTTTAATTAGATGAATAACATTGAACTAAAAAATATGAAAATTAAAATTATAATAAGTAAAATTTACTAATACTAATTGGAGTTTTCTTAGTTTATAGTTCATGGTTAGCAGAACGCCCGTACTTTGAACTTGTTGTAGGATTTTGTGTTAAGGGAAAATATCCTTATTACATAACAAATTTAATTAGATAATAACATAAAATATTTATATTTATTAAAATTTTGTGTACGTCAAGACAACATTTGAATATAATATGATTTAGATTTTTGACGTGGGTTTAAAATCAACGTAAACAAATTAATATTCCAATTAAATGATCTTTGTATACTTTTAAAAGGACGGCGGACAATTTCAAGCATTGAAAACCCTTATCTGAAACGTAGAGAATGCATAAAATAAGTTTCATTGTTATTAGTTTTCCTGTTTTCATCAGAAGACGGCGTAAAATGCCTCCTGGAGCATCACAGACACACAGAAAATTTGAAGTAATACTTCTTTCAGCTTCTCTAAACAACGTAACAATAAGGAAAATTTAATAGCTTTAAGCAATATACAGACGAATCTCTAATTTTACTTATATTATTGCAGTAAAGTATAAATATTATTGAGTATGTCATTCCTTTGATTTGATATGTCTCTTTGTAATTCATTTTCGGGCGAATTCTTTATGAAATTTAATCTGACGAAATAAGGCGGCATTAGATGTAAAAATATTAGAGAAAAATATTTTTATGTTTTCCTTTGTAATTTCAAATTCTAAGCATTCATTACTATATAAAAAATCATATTAAAACATTAATGATTTTTTCACATAAACGATCCTATAAAGACTTAGGCCCCTGCCAAGAATAGACACAGTGCAAGGATAAAAGTCAGTGTTTATTCAGCATTTTAATTTTGGACGTAATTTAAGAAGTATTCTTGTAAACTGTATATCAATTTTCTTTGATGTACTACAGAGTAAAAATTAATACACTCATAAATACAAAATTTAACGAGCAGTTTGGTATGGATCCTTTGTCTTTGTTTTCGTTACTGATACAGAACTTGATTAAACATTCTACTCACATGTTTAAAACGTTACGGAAATTACTCTATATGATGAGTATGGTCATTACGAAACAAATATGCTATACTGTTACCTCGTTGGTTGAAGGCCTACTTAACATTAAAGAATATAATAATATACACACAACTTTTGAAAAAGATCACAAATAATTTTCAAATGAACATACCTGGTTTAAAAAGAGTAGCTGTGTAAGATAAATTCAAAACTCAGAATCGAAAATATAATCTTTATATATTTAATTTATTTTTATTTCACATTTTTTACCTTGAACTTGTTTTTGTCTCTTATATAACCTCCAATCAATCTGAAAAGTGAATTCACATGCTTAAATCTCCTTTATCGTTACAGACATTTCAAGTTTTACAGGTGTTAAAGCCCCCGATCTAAAAAGATCAAAGGCGAAAAATGTATTTAATAATAATTTTTCAAACGATATATCTGATACATTCGGTATATTGATTATAGCAATATAATCGGATGCATTGTGTTGTTATTGCTTATTTAAGAACGCTCATTAGCAGAAAACTTGTATACTCAAGTTATTGAAGCTTAATCAGACCACATACCAAACTTTGTTCTTGAAATTATATCTTTTAACCAACTTCTATAAGTTTAATATAGTTATATAGTTGTATAGTTCAACTTCTACAGTTCAATGCAGGACAATACGGGTTCACCGAAGGAATAGGAACAGTAGCCGCACTGCTAGATATGAGAAGAGAGGTCGAGGAAACAGAAGAGAAATACATTTTAGGATTGTTCCTGGATATATCCGGAGCTTTTGACTTCGCTTGGTGGCCTGAGATATTAAGAATTATTCGAAGGTAGTGGTGTCCCAACAACATCTACCAATCAGTGAGGGACTGCTTCCGTGACAGGACCGTGACTTAAGAGCTGACAACGGAGAAGTGAGCAAGACCATCATTAAAAGCTGCCCCAAGGATCAGTGGTGGGTCCTCTGTTGTGGAACGTCCTTGCGTCTACCGTTTGGGGATGGAATCTCAGCGAGAGCCTATGCGGACGACGGACTACTTCTGGTAAAGTCTAGCTAAAGCCCGGACCTAATGAAGAAGGTGACAAGAGCCTTGGACCTCGTCCTTAGGGGATATAAAATAAAGATGACGTTCTTGAAGGAGAAGAAAGTGATGATGCTTCTGAAAGGAATTTAAAAGAGAGTTTCATTCGAGTAAAAATGAGAGGAGTGACAATCAGGTGTTCAATAAAGACCAAATATCTAGGAGTGATGGTTGGAAGTGGAATGAAGTTCTCGGGACACTACGATCAGGTGTTAGACAGATCAAGGCTAAAGCCGTGGCAAACAATGAGATGGGGTGCGAGAATATTCGATGGTTGTGTATGTACAACCTTAGGTGCGCTTGAACCAATGGTGTTATATGGCTGTGAGATTTGGGGTCAAAGTATGAAAGGACGAGGAGAAATTTCGAAACTGATGAGCCTTCAACGAAAAATGTTGTTAGGAGTAACTAAGGGATACAGCACGATATCTCTTGCCGCAGTACAGGTAATTGCAGGTGTAATTCCACTTGACTTGATGGTCAAAGAAAGGATCAAGCGAAGAAGAGTCAAGGAAGAGGGTATCGACAGTAAGGAAAGCAAGTGTCAGGAGAGAAGAAACGCTGGACGAGTGGCAGAGAAGATATGAAGTCAGCACCAAAGAAAGGGAAACATTCGCGTTTGTACCAGATGTGAGAGTTAGAAAGAATGTGCCTTGGGAAACTGACCACTACACAACGCAGTTTGTTACCGGAAACTGAAACTTTAAGGCAAAACATAGGAGCTTCAATCTAGTGGAGGATGACCACTGCACCGACCGTGGAGAACTGGAGACATCGCAGCCCGTGCTGATGGAGTGCAGGTTCTACGAAGAGAGAACGAAGTGAAAAGAGGGAGTTCCTCTGATAATAGGCACGGACGTGGGAGAAGACCAACTTTCTCTGGAGCAAGGAGTCTACTAGTTGTTGGAAGAGATAAAATCAAATTTGAGGACACAAGTGGAAGTTTTTTAGGTTAGCGGCCTGGGGAATAAGTCTCCTACTTAAACCACGGATGGAGGAGGGATCGCTGGGCTTCGACCAAAAACCTTTCTCTCTCCCTCTCTCTCACAAGTAAAACTGACAGGCTTCAACCTTATCGAAGATGATCGCTGCATGCACTGTGGAGAGCTCAAGACGTCACAATTAGTTTATGGAATTCCGTTTCTATGATGAAATCAGCTGTTGTATATCTTTCCTATAGAACCCGTATCACCGTTGTGTTTGGTCTGGGGTTAGGTTGGATTAGAAAACTACAATTCAATCCACTCAGATTTATTTGTTTTGTGGCAATGTTATTAATATGTCTTATCGTTTCAGTATTGCTATTCACAATGCCACGACCCAGAATATATAAAATACGAAGCTGTAATGCTATTCCACTTCAGAACATGACCAATCTTAAAATTAACATGTATTTACTGTTAGAAGCTGCAACATTAACCAGGTCAGCAAATGTGTAATAAATAGCGTGAAAAGATTGTTCACATATTTGCATAGAGATACTATTTTGTTAATAAATTATATTGAGTAAACATATGAAGTAAGCATCCATAAGCATATGGGTAGGTCGCCACTTCAGTTAAAACGTAAAAAGTAATAAAAGTACAAACATTACGTAAACATTAACGTAATGTGAATGTTATAAAAACTACTTTTTCTATTTTAATTCTTTTTTGCTGCAGTACAATGTTGTGTATTTTGACAAGAATATCGGTTTACATAGTCAGCAGTACTGTAGCTTTCATGTGATTCCATGAATCAAGAACATGTGCCGTTTCAAGAGGCACTTTTGGCTGGCCTTGTAGGAGCAGAGGGAGCAACTAAACTGAGGAGATACGCCGCACTCGAGCCTCTGGTGCCGCCTCAAGTTGCCCTTCATAACGTACTGGCGTCCACAGTTGCAGCACGAATGACGATCTGTCACACACATACATTAGTCATTAGCAGGATAAGAAGGCCGAAGTATTGTATATAATTATAGATTCCAACGTTGTTGAGATATAATTTAAGTAATATAGATGTTTAAACATGGTTCCTCATATGTGGCTCAACGAAAATCCAACAAAAGGCATTTCATTACTTGAGTAAAAAGATATAACAGCATGAATATAAACTATCTCATGATAAATAATTTACCTGGTTTTCTTTCAGAATGTTGATGATTAATATGTGTCTGAAGGTTGTCTTTCCTATAAAAAACTTTTCCACAGTGGTTACACTCAAAAACAGTTGGGTCCTCACTATGTGCCGCATTAATATGTCGGCGAAGGTTACACATTCTTGTAAAGACCTTTTTGCAATACAAGCACTCGAATGTCCGAGCTTTAAGTTCAACCTGAAATAATAACATCACCAGATATAGAAATAAAATTAGTTTTCCCCCCCGGATGGAAATATAAACAATAACACTAGTGCTTGCACAAATACCCCCGTGCGTTGTATCGGCGTAAACAGAAAAAGGGTACTTACAATAATTTAAAACTAAATTTTAACATTTAAGTAAATTCTGCATGTAGGAAAGTGGACTCTAAGGTATTAGGAAGTCCCAGAAAAAATGGCTTACTAAATATAAAACTAAATAGATATTTTATTTTATTATTGCAAAAAGTGAATGTTTTCATCTTATAATTGCCATTAATATAATACATTTTTGGTAAACTAGCAAAATAAAATGAAATGATGCTCAAACCTCATGAGATTCTGCAGCCACGTTTACATCCGCAGATCCATCACCTGTGTAGCCTAGGAGGGGTAATACATAAATTAGATATATAAGATAGCACGGATTACTCAAACGCAAACATACAGTAGGTTACATTACAATTAATTAACTGTATCAACATTATTCTAAATTATAAAATTCACACCTAATGTGATTAAATTTGTTTTCCTTAAATTTGTAATTAACGAACAAATAACACCGTTACTAAACGTCAAACGTATCATGTGACAGTTCCTTTAGCGGCGTCGTTTTCCGCGTCCTTAAACCACGGCCGGTCTTTGCAATTGACTATCAATTGTCATAAACCGTAAAAATTTCCCGACCACTCTGTGTATTAGTTAGTAAATTAATTAATTAATTAACCTCTCAATTAATAAAATTGAGTGAGGTTAGTTTATTCTCATTACTAGTAAATAAGGTAGATTCCATGTAAATTTAATCGCATTTAATCATGAAAACGCTTCTGCTATTCCAAATATTGAAAGTTACCTTTCGTTAAGACAAGAGTTTAATCAGGTTGATTGCCTTAGAAAATCGTATAATATATATCTACAAAAAACAAGAAAGGTAGAATTTAAGTAATTAAAAATACGTTCGCTGTTATTTGGCATATTATTTTATTTTATTACTTTATTGTATTTAATTTGACAATTATTTTCTAAACTGTGGAGAGTTAGTCTTGGTTTTCCATTTATAATCTTTGGTAATTTTCAACACTTAAATTAATTTTAATAAACAATCTCAGGCTTTCACACAGGTCTATGAACATATTAGGTCTAATAGGCCACCGGTAGGAGAAGGATAAAATTTCGATATCAACCATGTGAACCAAGGCACTTGGAGAAACTTTGCAGCCTTATAGGTTTATAGACCATGCTGTAATTTTTTTTAATTTCGGGAGGATAACTTAACCTATAATTATTGTGTTTTTTCTGCAAAAATAATAACAATACATTTAGATATTTTTTTATTATGTTACTAAAGTTACAGCATGTTTTATCGGGTTATAATAAATGCTTATATATATATAATATTTCGTTTAAAATGTGTTTCTACAATATTATGTCGATGAAAATTTTACAAGACAAAAATTTTTTTAAATGGACAAAATTTTAACTTGAGTATGTAGTTGAATTTACCTGGTTTTTTATTACAATGCACATTTCCAATATGAGCTTGAAGGTTATCTCTCCTTATAAAAGGTTTTTTGCAGTGGTCACAGTGTAAGAAAGTAGGGTGTTCTTCATGCATCGTTTTTATATGTCGCTTGAGGCTAGATTTTGTTGAAAAAATCCTATCGCAGTATGTACACCTTACTTGCATTGCTTGTAGTTTACACTGAAATAATAATAATACTAAGAAAATATTTGTTTCAATATTATCTCCTCTTATAGTAGTTTTCAACGACCTATCCTTCACATAAATATCAATGGTTTCTTCCTACGGAAGCGGTTAGGAAGCATAATATTCCTAAGAGTGCTATGCAGTGGAGGTATGTGGCACACATTTAATGCAAACTAATGAAAATCATATTCTCCAACATTACCTGTGCAAGCGGATGGTTGGTAACATCAAGCACATTGTGTTTTAACTTCTTGATTTAGCACAGCTGTAATGTTAACAAAATGTAATGCAGAAACCACTGTCGATTTTTCACAGAGGCAGCAAAGAATAATTGGTGGATATGATGTTGGTTTCTTTTCTCTCTTGTCTTTTTGCGTTTTTCCATGTAATTTTTAAAAGTTTCAAATTGTATCTTTCACTATTAGAATGACCTTAAAACTTACACAATTAAGTTCCTTAAAGTTTTTCTCTATCACCAATGGTTACCGAAATATGAAAAAATTTAAACACAGTACATTGTATTTTGGGGCTCCAATGTTAATCTTATTGAGAATAAGAAAAAATTAATGTTTCACTTATTATCTAATATTTTTTTATGAAACCTGATATTTAGCTTCATGTGGTTGAGATCCATACATTTAGGCTCAAAAATCATAGTTTATGTGCTTATCATAGCAGCTAACCTGTATACTCTTTTCCCATGTTAATCATATAGTTTGGGTAAACTCCTTTATTTGTGGACAGATGTTGATTAAACTTGGTATAAATGGTCAAAATATAAATAAATATAAATTGTTTACGCTAGAAACACCTACTTTTAGCGTTCATCACAGCAGCAAACCTGCATACTCTTTCCTATGTTAATCTTATGGAGAGTAGGCAAATAATACTCATATTTATTGACAGATAATGACTAAACTTGTCGTATATTATTATTATTATTATGTCATTGATTTGGAAACTCGCTGAGTACGCAGGTTTTCTGCGAAAGGGGTATTTCTACTACATGAAATCTTGTCAATTATTTTTACTTGAATGGTAGAATTTTACTAAAATCATTTTATTTTTCTCACCATATTTTGTGTACCAGATGGCCTTAGCTGCGTAAAAGAGGGCCCTGTCTGGATACAAGAAGGACCTTCCTTGGTATGAGAAGGACCTGTCTGGGCATGAGAAGAAGGACCTGTCTGGGCATGAGAAGGACCTGGCTGGATACAAGAAGGATCTGCTTTGGTATGAGAAGGACCTGGCAGGATACAAGAAGGACCTGTCTGGATACAAGAAGAACCTGCTTTGGTATGAGAAGGACCTGGATGGATACAAGAAGGACCTTCCTGGGTGTGATAAGGACCTGCCTGTGTGGGACAGGGTATTGTCTGAGTAAGACTAGAACTAAGACTAGCTTGGATATGGCAATAAACTGCCTGAAATAGGGAAACATATAAATCATATTATAAAAATATTTAGTCTACTGAAAATGTTTAATATTTCATCAAATAACTAAGGCCTATAGCAAGCAAAAAGGCAACAGCAACTCAACTTGGGATGGAGGCGACATCCTGAAATCCAGCTACTTGGAGGTCACGAATTGTGGATAGTTGTGAGCGATGGTCGTTGGGTGTAGTGCTCTCTTGTGTGGTTTAACGTCCGCACTATTGAATACTGCGTTAATCCGCAAAGACCATTGACATAATTAGACCAATTCGTAATTCAGAGGCCGTAGTTCGGATTCCACGTTAAACTGTAGGTCCTTCAGTTACCATCAGCTGTTGGGCTATTAATTAACAGTCCTGTCTAAGGAACATGTCAGCCTTAGTCAGTAACAAGACCACAAGATCACGCCACAATCATCTTACACTCAATCCTCATTCATACTGGGCTTAAAATACATACCTGGTAATATGGTCGCCATTTAAATAATCTAATCTAATCTAATCTAGTGAACCGGAGTTTCTTTCAGGTCTGAAATCCGTGTACATATTTTTTTAACCATGCATATAAGGTTTAGTGTGTATCTATGTAATGGAAGCAATGTACAAAGAATCCAGTGGCTTACCGTACAAAAATTTAAAAATAGCTGGATTTAGTTACCCTTCCCTCTATTTCTAAAACATAGTTACTATCTACAGAGTCAAGCTTTTTACAAGCAAAAGGAAATTTAATATTTTTTGCTGGTCGGCGACTCATTTATAAGGTCTGCACTCGACAAAAGCAACTGGGACACAGGCAACCCGAGTTTACAGCATGCCGTAACTTGAGTTGCCTGCGTTGTCCAGTCACGTGACCAATGAAACACCACACGTCACAGTCCCTTTGTTAAACATTTGCATTAAATTATGTGTATTATTATCAGAAAACTTAAGTTACCATTGCGTTGTTGTTGCGTTCCTAATACTAGTTTGTTTTGTATATTCCTGTAGTCTCGTTACCTGCTTTGGCCTAATAAAATTCTCATCCAAACTCTTTGGCTTCTCCTCCTCCAGACACATCAACTCTTCCTCCTCCTCTAGACGCATCAACTCTTCCTCCTCCTCCAGACACATCAACTCTTCCTCCTCCAGCCTCTTATCCTCCAGACGCATCAACTCCTCATCCTCAAACCTAATGACATCCTCCTCGTCCAGCCCTGCCGCCCTCTCCTCCTCTAACATTTTCACTTCCTCCTCCTCCAGACGCATCAATTCTTCCTCATCAAGCCTCATTGCTTCCTCCTCCTTCAGCCGTTTAATGTCTTCCTCCATCCGCCTCCTCTCCTTATTAACAAAATTAATTTAACAAACAAACACTAAATATTGTTAAAGTAATAGACACGGTGATCATAGTGTAAAGCTCTGAAACATGTACGAGTATTAGTGAAATACAATGAAAAAGGCTATTCTAGAGATTTTTATTTAATAATTATAACAGTAGTCCTAAAATATGACCAATTATTTTACAAATATATAAACAATGTCCTAGGAGAAGGTTAAAACAATTAATTCTATATTAAGTGTCCGTTCATGCACCGAATATTTTTAAATTTTTACAGTTTACAATGTAGGTTTTTTACGTATTATGGAAAAATGTCAGCTCGCTTACCTTCGTAGAAACAAAACGTCGGCTTATTGAAACACGATACTTTAACAACATAAAAATTGTGTTTTAGGTTTAAAATTTAGCACTGATAGCGCTTAAGAAATTGTTCGTACGCTCTTACAAAGTAACTCCGTGGTATCAAGAGAAGTTCAAGAAGAAGTATGAAGAAGAGAGCGCAAAATAAAAACGTTAGAGACAGTAGTGGTGTAATATTTAGTTTCAGTTTCATAACAATGAAGATGATTTTGTGACAGCAGTACTAGTACTCGACGAAATGAAAATATGGTAAGCTTGTTAAATAAAAGGTAAATCTGTTATCTAGTGAATTTCAATTTAATATCGTCATGATATGCCTTAGCTCAGGGGGATGTTGGTGATTTGTACGATAGAAAATTTGTAAGAGTTTCCCATTGAAACTACCAGAGCTATTGTATTGAATTTATAATATGAAAAAATAAAAACATGTGAAGGTCAGTACATTAGTGCATATTATGAAGTGTAGAACATGTCTAGGTTTTCTTGTAGGTCCTATAGTTAACATGGCCACGGCCATCTCAAACGAAATTTAAAAAAAAAAAATACCATCGGAGTATTCGTTGTTAGTATATTTACCAACGTGAAAATAACTGTGATGTGTAATTAATACGATGGCGGTTCGGTGTGTCTAATGAGTACGTTTGATTTGATTTGAATGCTCAATAAAACATTTATTTTGTCTAGTAATTATAAGAATGTCCTGCATTATGTTCCGGACCAGCTAATTCTCTATAAAAATGGCAATTTAACAGTTAAAATTCACGTATAAAATTGAGAAATTTTCAAAAATAAATAACTAGGCTACTATCCAAACATAGCTAACCTGCTGAAAAAATGTAAAACTACAAAACTTACTAATTGATATAAAAACAAGGGACATTAGTAAATATGATTTAAACTTACTAGTGTAAAGTCAATTTAAAAGTTATAATGAGTATACCAATCAAACTTGACTTTAATATGTGAGTTAAATATTCATTTTTGTTTTTATTCCAAATGATTCTCTCTAGAACCTTCATAAAAATCTTATATATTTAATACACTAGGCCTACTTTCACTTCAAGGTGAGGAATTAGTCGCTCTGACCACAAGAGGCTGCCCTCAGGGGGGGTTCTCTCCCCCCTGCTGTGGAATCTCGTCGCTGATGATCTCATCAGGCGTCTCAATGATTCTGGTGTCCTAGCTTTGGACTACGCTGATGACATTGCAATTATGGTTATTGGTAAGTTCACCAACACGATCAGAGAACTTATGAACAAAGCACTGAACCTGGTGGGGGACTGGTGCAAGGAGGTGGGTCTTGCCATCAACCCCTCCAAGGTAGTTGCGGTGCCATTCACAAGAAGGAGGAACCTGCTCGGGCTGGAACCTTTGAATCTGCAGGGCACAGAGGTAAATCTGCAGAACGAGGTCAAGTACTTGGGTGTAGTACTTGATAAGACACTGAGGTGGGAACCGCAGCTGCAAAGGGTGATTGATCGAGGTAAGTGGTCACTCATGACTTGCAGACGAATGGTTGGCACTACATGGGGACTGCATCCTAGGCTTTTGCACTGGTTGTATGTTGCTGTGGTGAGACCGGCCATGACCTATGGTTCACTAGTCTGGTGGCCAAAGAATAACTTCGGTGCATCAGTGCGGGGGCTTGCGGCGGTCCAGAGGTTGGCTTGCCTCATGATTTCTGGGGCCATGAGTTCCTGCCCTGGAGCATCCTTGGATTGTATGCTCAATATCCTGCCCATAGATGTCTACATCAGAATGGTTGCTAGGAAATGTGCATATCGCCTCCGATGTGAGAATCTCTGACTTTCAATGTACCCTCGGTAGGTCACACCAGAATTGAGCAGGTAGTCAGAAGTGAGGCCCTTGGCATGCCTTCTGACCACCTTCACACTAGATACGCCTTCGGTAAGTCATTTTCAGTGGTGATTCCACCAAGGATTGACTGGCAAGATGGCGGCAGACCTCTTCATCCCTGCGAGTCAGAATGGTACACGGATGGCTCTAAGGGAAGTAAGGGAACTGGAGCTGGAATACTGGGGGTGCAAGATAAGGTAAAGCTCTGCGTTCCCATGGGGGATCTCCCCACAGTGTTCCAGGCAGAAGTGGCAGCCATTATAGAATGTGCTCTGTTCAATCTCAACAGAGGTGTTAGGAACAAGAACATTACCATTTTCTCAGATAGTCAAGCCACCCTCAAGGCTCTGGACTCCTGTACCTTCGACTCCAAGTTAGTGTGGGAATGCCGCAACGCGGTGTCTTCTCTTGGCAGTCACAACAACATTATCCTTTGCTGGGTCCCAGGACACTCAGGTATTATGGACAATGAAATAGCTGATCGTCTGGCGAACGATGGCACTTTGATCCCATTCGTGGGTCCACAACCTTTCTGCGGCATCTCCAGGGCGCATGTGGATCGAGAGATCAACACGTGGGCACGTGAGTGTCACCGCAGGAGATGGGCGGAGCTGCCCCTACTGAGAGTAAGTAAACTGTCTCTCAGCTCTCCCTCTTCAAGGATCGCTGAGGATCTTCTACAGTTAGGTAGGTCCGAACTCAGACTCATTGTAGGTCTCATCACGGGACATGGACATATGAGGAAACATCTTGCTCGAATGGGACTCTTCCCCGGAGATCCAATCTGCAGGAAGTGTGGGCAGTCCGAGGAGACTGCTGATCATGTGCTGTATGACTGCACCGAGCTTGCCGGGGTGAGAGCTGCCACTCTCGGCGTCATGGAGAGGGGTCGTCACCTTCCCCGGGAGGAGCTAGTGGCTCCTACGGCAGTTTGTCAGGTTTTTAAACTTGGAAGGTCCGTGAAACATTCAATCAACAGGGGTGCGCAAAAAGCCACTTGGCTGACGTGCTATAGGAACTCTGTTCCGCCCCTTTGTGTAGTGTAAAGTAATGTACACTAGGCCTATTTTTGTGATAATTGTTTTGGACCGGTGGTGGTACCAATCACCATGTCCAAGGTGTCGTTATAAAGATCTTAGCATGTAGTTTTGCCATCGATTAAAAAAAATTTGAAAATTCATCGTGGACATAGAAAATAATGGGGTCAAAGTCGTGATTTTCTCCATAAACTTAAAATAGAAGTAAACACCGACGATCGAGAACAGCTGTTTATTTAAGGAAGTGGTTAAATAAACAAATTAAATCTGACAGTTAAACATGGTTCTTTCTTTTTTCGTTTAATGAAGACATCATCGTACAGCTGGCCACACAAAACCAAAACATAACCATAACATAAAAATGAAAATCTGTTGGGAAAATCTAAACTTGGTTTCTAAGTATAGTTATTATAATGCAGTTATATATTGTGCAGTTGATGAGTAAATAGAAACACTCGGAGATAAACATTGCGTGAGTTGATGTTTACAGCTCGACACAATGGGAGTAACAGTTTTTCAAAGAACACACATTGGTGACCTATGAAAAAAAGCTAAACGTTCGACATAATGGAGACTGGACGGCGATACCCTGTTACCGTTCAGTCTCCAGCACACACAATTCCCGATTATTGTGGCATTTTCTAAGACCATTAACAAATCTCAGGGCCAATATTTGGGTAAGGTTGGAGGAGTTCTCCCAGAATCGGTGTTTGATCACGGCCAACTGTATGTCGCAGCAAGTAGAGCCCGATCATTTGATGAACTTAAAGTCTATATAAAAATTGGAAAACACCAAGGCCGACTTCGTCGAGACAACCGTATTTATACTCGGTATATTGTTTGTAGAGAAATTTTATAAGGTTTATTAATAAAATAATTTTTATCATAATTAAATTGACTTGATTTTTTTTAAATAGCAACACTTATTGAGTGCCTACACACATTGGTAGACAGATTGTCTCCTTCACAGCGCACGATTTCGTGCGCCAGGTACGCTAGTAATAATTTGTATTACAAAGCTTTTGAATCTTAGAAATATTTAGATAACAATACTAAAAATCACATGCAACAGGTGATCGAGAACACTTACCGCTTCAAATTTCAACCTCATATTGAGTCGATTTACGATCTGTAAACAGAAATATCATGTTTTCTGATAGTTGAATGTGCAGTACTGCAGTTACATCATAATGTAAAAAAAATTTTAAATTAATTAAATTTTGTATAATGTTCCTTGAAATATTGATACAGTACAATATGTTTGTTAGATACTAATCCACGTTATACCAAACTTTCTATGATGAAAGGACTCAAAGGTTAATCTTCACTAAGTTGCTCCTAGGATAGCAAAAACAGCCCATAACATACATTAGACAATTAGGTTTCACCTCAATTGCTGTATTGACACCTTTCTGTAACATTAAATGAGGCATTTGTGTTTTTCTTCTTCACGAAGACGAAAACCAGCTACACTCTAGTAATCCAGGTTAGGGTAGGCCTACTTACGTAATCCAATGATTTTTTGTCTTCTCCCATTATGAATTTTTAACAAGATTGAAACAAAATTCATCAGTTCAGTATTTTCAGTCTGATTATAGTCGTAAGGTTTTTCCCAGTGGTGGGTAGGCTAAGTTCCATCTCCCTGAGAATAATATTCATTTGTTGATTACATTAATTAGCAGTCAGCCCGTCCTATGTCTAAGTTGTGAGCTAATGGGCAGAATGCAAATGACTATGACAAGATTTACCTTTCATTACATCGATTAATAAGGATGCTAGTTAATTAAAAGAAAGGAAATACAGGGTGAATGAGAATCTCACGTTTTCAAACACTACTTAATATATTTACACTTATATTGTAATTATATACAAACTATAAATATATACAAAGCTTTTTTTAAACATTGGCGATCGATTTCGTCCAGTCACACCGAACATCTTCAGGCCTAAGCGGAGACTAATGATGTTCGGTGTATGGTTTCTCTGCTCATACATATAATATTTAGTGTTTTAATTAGATGAATAACATTAAACTAAAAAATATGGAAATTAAAATTATAATAAGTAAAATTTGCTAATACTAATTGGAGTTTTCTTAGTTTATAGTTCATCGTTTGCAGAACGCCCGTACTTTGAACTTGTTGTAGGATTCTGTGTTAGGGGAAAATATCCTTAGTAACATAATAAATTTAATTACATAATAACATAAAATGTTTATAATTATTAAAATTTTTTGTACGTCAAGACAACATTTGAATATAATATGATTTAGATTTTTGACGTGGGTTTAAAATCAACGTAAACAAATTAATATTCAAATTAAAGGCTCCTTGTATAAATTATTTAAAAGGACACCGGACAATTCCAAGCATTGAAAACCCTTATCTGAAACGTAGAGAATGCATAAAATAAGTTTCATTCTTATTAGTTTTCCTGTTTTCATGAGAAGACGGCGTAAAATGCCTCCTGGAGCATCACAGACACACAGATAAATTGAATTAATACTTCTTTCAGCTTCTCTAATTAACGTAACAATAACGAAAATTTAATAGCTTTAAGCATTATACAGACGAATCTCTAATTTTACTTATATTAATGCAGTAAAGTATAAATATTATTGAGTATGTTATTCTTTTAATTTAATCCGTCTCTTTGTAATTCATTTTCGGGCGAATTCTTTATGAAATTTAATCTGACAAAATAAATCGGCATTAGATGTTGTGAAAAATAGTTTTATGTTTTCCTTTGTAATTTCAAATTCTAAGCATTTATTACTATATAAAAAATCATATTAAAACATTAATGATTTTCTCACATAAACGATCCTATTAGGACTTGGGCCCCTGCCAAGAATAGACCCAGTGCAAGGATAAAAGTCAGTGTTTATTCAGCATTTTAATTTTGGACGTAATTTTCGAAGTATTCTTGTAAACTGTATATCAATTTTTGTTTGATGCACTACAAAGTAAAGAATAATACACTCATAAATACAAAATTTAACAAGCAGTTTGGTATGGATCCTTTGTCTTTGTTTTCGTTACTGATACAGTACTTGATTAAACATTATACGCACATGTTTTAAATGATACGGAAATTACTCTATATGATTAGTATGGTCATTACGAAACAGTTATGTTATACTGTTACCTCTTTATTTGAAGGCCTACTTAACATTACAATACACACAACTTTTGAAAAAGATCACAAATAATTTTCAAATGAACATACCTGGTTTAAAAAGAGTAGCTGTGTAAGATAAATTCATAACTCAGAACCGAAAATATAATCTCTATATTTAATTTATTTTTATATTACATTTTTTACCTTGAACTTGTTTTTGTCTCTTATATAACCTCCAATCAATCTGAAAAGAGAATTCACATGCTTAAATCTCTTTTTTCATAACAGACATTTTAAGTTTTTCAGGTGTTAAAGCCCAGTCTGAAAAGATCAAAGGCGAAAAATGTATTTAATAATGTTTTTTCAAAAGATATACCTGATACATTCGGTATATTGATTATAGCAATATAATCGGATGCATTGTGGTGTTATTGCTTATTTAAGAACGCTCATTAGCAGAAAACTTGTTTACTTAAGTTATTGAAGCTTAATCAGACGACATACCAAATTTTGTTCTTGAAATTATATCTATCAACCAACTTCTATAAGTTTATGCAAGAATATACATATCTTGTTAAGGTTTTCAAACAGGAAAACCGTTTATGATGAGGGTTATTCTGTATTCAAGAATAATTTTAAATTAGAACGTATGGTTATAGAAATTCCAAGTAAATTGTATTCGAGAGAAAACGAGTATTTTACCTATTGAAGTACATTATACATTTTGACATTTTAGGCTTATATGTATATAATAACATCTAAAAACAGTAGATTGTAGGGTTTTTGTTTTGTTTTGTTTTTTTAGGGGGAACAGAAAGATGGTCCATGCATACAAGTGGCCACAGCCTTTAGTGTGGGAATTCCTTACCCTGGGGGCTAAAAGACGGGGTTACCCACTAAAAAAAACTTCTTTCCTTTTTAGGTTTTTATCCTTTTTTTTGTTTTTTTGTTTGTCACATTACAAAAGGCTGGGCCTAAATTTGGCTTAAGTCTTTGGGGCTCACTGCATGTCCAGACACTTGTTTAAGGGATCTGGGCCACTTCGCGGTCCAGATTGCATTTTTCTCAAACCGGACTATCTGAGACAAACAAATGTTTAAGTCGATCTTTATTTCGTCCTCAATGATACCTATTACAAAAAAAATAAATAAATAAGAACTTATTTCATTCTGCATTATATTCTTAAACAATTATCCTCAAGTCATAGCTTTTAGTTTTAAGGGTTGGAATGCCAGGAGTAATATCAATCATAGATAAAATTTATGATTATTACTGAAATACTTGTGAATCAATTATATATAGCATACGTTAATTGCAATGATTGTTTATATGAATTAATATTGTTGATATTTTCCCTATGATCCTTCCAGACTGCGATCACGTAATTAAACATACAATATGAAATCAATGCTTTCAAATTCAAACATGTGAATGCACTCAGATTAATATAGAGGTTATATAAAACAAACATAATTTCAAGGTACAAACAAGATGAAAATTTGAATCTAAAAATGTAGTCTATAAATCTTAAAATTATTTTAGTCAGTGATATTGTCTTTATACTTGGTATGTACATTATATTATATTTTATTTAGATAGTTATTAAGCTATATTAATTAAGTAGTAATAGTAATAGATTAAGTAATTTAATAGAATAGAATAGAATAGAAATAGAGTCTGGGATACTAGTATATTCTTTGTGGCCATCAAATCCGAAGGGCATTTCCTTAGACGGAAAAATTTCTATTATTTGGCCAAACTTCTAAATGGCATATTGGTTGAATTTTGTTTTATATAAATAAGTTATGTTTGTTTTTCTGTTAAGCTATCGTAATATCTCTTTTAAATTTAAATCCAGGTAATTTTTATTTTGGTCTCTCAGGTTATATTTTAAACCAATTTTAGAACATAATATACAAGAGTCTACTTCGTTGTATTTCATCACAGATGACATTTTGCTATAATGACCAAAAAGGTATTTAAACATTCAGTACTGCAGTTCTTTCCCCTACAGTAATTCCAAAATCGTCTTTTATTCCATATGTCTTTGGCTGGTCACCTTTTCAAATACAATACCTCTTTTGATTGATCTTATAAATAATCTGTCTCATCTTCTTCAATTTATTTTGTTGGAGCAACAATGTCCATTTCATATCTCTCATGCTCTCCAGATACAATATGTACTTTTCCTGGAACCACCAGAGTCTTGATGCTCCATGTTCCAAATCGTGAGTCCTTAACACTGAGCCCGGTCCGTCTTCCAAAAGTTCCATCCTGTTCTAAGAAGTTTCTTTGGTGATTCCGAACAAAATTTTTGAATTTATTAAGAACAAGGTTGTTAGCCCTGTGTCCAACCCCTAACCTAATGAAATTATAGTACAAAATAAAGTTTTTAAGTAAATTTAGGTTTTAGCGAATTTCCCATAGGGAAGAAGCTATTACCGTAGGTCTCATGGCAAGAGTTAAGCCCGAGACCATGTTATTTTTTCTTCTTTAGGTGCCCAGAGACCAAAAACAATAGTCGTTAAAATTTATATATATATATATATATATATATATATATATATATATATATGTGTGTGTGTGTGTGTGTGTGTGTCTGTGAACACGATAACTCTCGTAAAAAAGGTCCGATCGAGACCAAATTTGGTAGAGACGTGTATTCCTACAAATGCTCGGACGAGTTCGTAAACCAGACATATCGGTCAATGGGTACGGGTAGTTTGGGGGGGTTTTGTACCCCAAAATGGGGTTTTTTGCGTTTTCACATGTAATTTTTAAAAATTTCTAATTTTATATTTCACCATTGGAATCAGCTTAAAAAAGTACACAGTTAAGTTCCTTAAAGTTTTTCTCTATCTTCAACGGTTACCGAGATATAAAAAAATCTAAACACAGTACGTTGTATTTTTGAGGCTCCAATGTTAATCTTATGGAGGATTAAAAAAAAATAATTTTTCACTTATTATCTAATATTTTTGGATGAAACTTGATATTTAGCTTCATGTGGTTGAGATCCATACATTCGTGCTAAAAAATTATAGTTTATGTGTTTATCATGGCAGGACACCTGCATACCCTTTTCCCATGTTAATCATATGGAGATTAGGCAAACTCCTATATTTATGGACAGATGTTGATGAAAGTTGGTATAAATGTTAAAAATAAAATTTTTGATAGTATAAATGGCTACTTTCAGTGTTCCTCACAGCAGCAAACCTACTCACTCTTTCCCATTTTAATCTTATGGAGAATAGGCAAAAATTCTCATGTTTATCGACAGATTTCGACCAAACTTGTCATATATTATTATTATTATAATTATATTATTGATTTGGAAATTCGCTGAGTACGCAGGTCTGCTGCGACGGGGTTTTTTTATACCATTACCATTTGATATGGCGACCTATCCAGGTAGGTATTTTAAGCCAAGTATTAATGAGAAATGATTGTGGGATGATTGTGGCGCGATCTTGTAGTCTTGTTACTGACTAGGGCTAACATGTTCCTTACACAGGACTGTTAATTAATAGCCCAACAGCCGATGGCAACTAAGGGACGTACAGTTTGACGTGGGATCCGAACCACGGCCTCTGAATTACGAACTGGTCTAGTTATGAGGATGGTATTTGCGGATTAACGTAGTATTCATTAGTGCAGACGTTAATCCACACAAGAGAACACTACACCCACCGACCATCGCTCATAACTATCCACAGTTCGTGACCTCCAAGTAGTTGGATTACAGGACGTCACCACCGTCCCAGTCATACCCTTGTCATATCAGTCATATCAGATATACCCTTGATAACAGCCGAAATATTAAAAACCTAGAATAGTTTTGATGACTTAACCGGTTACTTATAATTTTATTGCCATTATCCAACCAACAAAGCTCCAAACTACTGATGAAGGCTGTGATTAGTGTGAACATTTCAAAATTATTTCTTTAGTCAGTAAATTTTTGCAGGCATATTAATTCCTGAATTCAAAATGGGAGAGGAATCGATAAAATTAATATACGATGTAAGTACCATAAATTAGAAGATTACTACAGCGAAGTAAATGTGGTAAATGAATGGATTAAATTTAAATGTCTGATTTATCGGAACAGGCAGACAAAAATAAATTCAGATAAGACTGAATTCGAGTTTCCTGTGATATGAATTATACATAAAAAACTACAATAACCAACATATTTCAAGCTAAAACACAAAAATTCCAATTTGATTTATACTTATTAAGGGTGGAGGTTTTTGGAAGTTGTATATAAACTCTAAAAAGAAGGATTTATATCTGAAGAGCTTAAGCATTGGCAATGGTTTTGGTCTTTAATTTCAGTCAAATTTAAGAGTCAAAAATTAATAGCTTAATGAATAATGTGCCTTAGTGCCTTAGCCTTAGTAGCCTTAGTGATGACATACTCGTAACAAAGATCGGAGGATTAAGTCTCTTCTGTATTGGAGCAAGTTCAACTATCTCTTCCAGTCATTTTCCATCCTACTGGAACTACACTTTCTAAAGTTAAGTTGTTAGACTGAAGTTTTAAGTTTTGTCCTGTTTCTGTCTTTCCCGTAATGTCAAAAATACTAAAAGGATTGCACGTGAGTAGGTGGTGTCATTCACAGTGACGAAAGCATTCTTCCAGATACACAGTCTGGATTTAGAAATGTATATAGCACCTAAACATCAGTTTTCAAAAAATGAGTTGTACCCACCAAAAGAGAAAAACTGAAAAATATTTCAACTTCACTTGATTATTCATGTGTTTTTGATTTGACAAACTATTAAATGGTTCTATCGCTGCTCAACTAATATAGACTATAAGAATACTAAATTAGCTGATTTTTTAATAATTTTATGAACGAAGCCAGGTTATGAAGGTTAAAGAGATATTTTATTGTTGCAGTCCTGTATGTCCTGTTGTCTTTTTATTTTTTGTAACACTAAAATAGGTATTTTTAATACGCTTCTTCATGAAAGAAAACATCCACTTTAAGTTCACATGTTTACTATTCAATACAAATCAATCTTTTCTTTTAGTGGGATTAAAACATGTTTAATATTAGCAGATGGAAATTGTTGTATTGAATATACATTTTTGTTATGACTGGGTGGTCGTTATATCTTATATTGAGTACATAGAAATGTAGTTCAGTTTAACCATGTGAGTCCACTAATTTTTGATGATTAGTTAGTTGTTGACAGTGTGACAATAAATGTGTGCTCCGGGTTTGTGTGAATGACGAGATCGCCTCCTCAGATCCACCACCCACGCCTTACACCCAGCCAACATTGCATTCCAGTCCGAAGGTAGGCATAGACATATACAAATCAAATTTGTGTCAAACTATTTCAAATAGTTGAAATAAAGACAAAATACCCCCGTCGCAGCAGACCTGCGTACTCAGCGAATTTCCAAATCAATAATTTAATATATGACGTTTTATAAAAATAAGTCCAAAAACATGAGAATTATTTGCCTATTCTCTATAAGATTAACATAGAAAAGAGTTTGCAGGTTAGCTGCTGTGAGGAACACTGAAAGAAGTCATTTCTACCATGAATAATTTTTATCTTAACATTTATACCAACTTTCATCAACATCTGTCCATAAATAAAGGAGTTTGCCTATTCCCTATATGATTAAATGGGAAAAGAGTATGCAGGTTTGCTGCCATTATAAACACATAAACTATGATTTTTAAGCATAAGAATTTTTTTTACTATTTCAGGCTGGTCCTTTAGACATAAGCAGGTCCATGCCCAACCCAAGTAAGTACACCGAATTTTAAGCTACCACTTTTCCACTTACAGGTATTTCCTACCCAAACATGTTTTCCTACCCAAAACATGTCCATTTCCTACCCAGACGACTCCTCCCTACAGAGACATGTCCATTTCCTACCCATCCTACCCAAACATGTTCCTTTCCTACCCAGACGACACTCCTCCCTACAGAGACATGTTTCTCCCCAGACGGTACTTTTCCCCACACAGACAGGTAACTTTACCAGCCATACAGGACCCATCCCTACCCGGCAGTCACTTCCCACGCTCTAACTGATCCGACAGTCAGATATCTTACTCAGTCAGGACCACTTTCAACTCATTCAGTATCCACACAAACTGAACCCTATTTCATTGAAAAAGGTCCTTCTCATAGCAAGGACCATCTCAGTCAAAAAACATGGTATAATACAACTTGGTATGATTTTTAGTTTTTTAACACTATTGTTTATAGATTAAATTAACAAAATAAAAATCCACATTATTTACAGAGATATGAAATCCTAAAACATTACTTTCTTGGTGGTATCAATTATCATATAAGATCTAAAGGCAAAGACTAGTTTTGAATATTTATCGATTAGACTACTATATTTGCAGTCATGTTGTAATCATATACAAAAAAGCTCCCTATGGATTTCAGATCGACCTTAAAGTCATTAAGGTACAAGGAAATAAAGTAGCATGCTTTTAAGACGTCCCTCACACACCTTTTATTGCTAGCTCTACAGATATGCAGGTCCAAAATATGTGGATCGGCATAGTTTCACTAAATTTGCACATTGGTTTTCTGTTAAATAATGTGGTATTATGATTGAATTTTTTTACTATTTCAGGCTGGTCCTTTAGACATCCAAGCAGGTCCATGCCCAACCCAAGTAAGGCCCCACACCGAATTCCCCTCCCAAGCTACCACCTTTTCCACATGTACAGGTCCCTTTCCTACCCAAACATGTCCCTTTCCTACCCAAACATGTCCATTTCCTACCCAGACGTCACTCCTCCCTACAGAGACATGTCCATTTCCTACCCATCCTACCCAAACATGTTCCTTTCCTACCCAGACGACACTCCTCCCTACAGAGACATGCCCCTTTCTCCCCCAGACGGTACTTTTCCCCACACAGACAGGTAACTTTACCAGCCATACAGGACCCATCCCTACCCCGGCAGTCACTTCCCACGCTCTAACTGATCCGACACAGTCAGATACTCTTACTCAGTCAGGACCACTTTCAACTCATTCAGTATCCACACAAACTGAACCCTATTTCATTGACAAAGGTCCTTCTCATCCCCAGCAAGGACCATCTCAGTCAAAAAACATGGTGAGTAATACAACTTGGTATGATTTTTAGTTTTTTAACACTATTGTTTATAGATAAATTAACAAAATAAAAAGTCCACATTATGTTACAGAGATATGAAATCCTAACACATTACTTTCTTGGTGGTATCAATTATCATATAAGGATCTCGGAAAGGCAAAGACTAGTTTTTGAATATTTATCGATTAGACTACTATATTTGCAGTCATGTTGTAATCATATACGCTAAATATATACAAAATGTGTTAAATTTGCGATTGATCTCGTCCAGTCACACCGGACATCATCAGGCCCAAACGGAGACGGAGTGAAACAAAATGGAATCCCTGCCTAAATACTATTGGCTGCCGGAAGTTTCTCCAATGGCGTCGGATGCCACATCCGTTTATTGGCTGGCTGAGTTCTAAAAACAGATTACTATACGTTCTTAAAGAATCAAAGTGTATTTGTTTATTTATTAATGTTTCTTTATCTTTACATTTTCTTTCTAAATCAATAGCTCTTCTTATTCATTAATCCCATTTCCTTTTTTATAAGTCTTGATGATATTGAGGTCTTCTTCGATTGTTTATAGGTTATGTCGTTTTCAGGCAAATGTTTTACGTCGTTTAATCTTTTTTTTAGTCTTACATGCTGAGGTGTGTATTTGTAATGTTTTTATAAAGTTGATGGTCTGTCTTATGTAGATATTATCATAGACTTTGCATCCAATTCAGTATATTCCTGGTTGGTTGAAAACACCGATAATTTTTCAATCTTCCAGTAGTATTCCATGCACTGTGTTCTGCGTTCTGAATGATATTGAAACCTAATATTTCTTAAATTTATTTGCAATTATCTTAACTTTTCCCCCTGTATAATTAAAAACTGCAAATCTATTGGCTGCTTCATCTATGTTTGGTAGTGTTGTCTGGCTTCTGATCCGGTCCTGGTTTCTTATTTTTCTTAATACTTTTTTACCTCATTTAAATACTAGTGAGGGGCAATATCCGTTGGCCTGTGTGTCTTGTGTATCTTGTTCGTAGTCATCTTCATCTTATGATTCAAATCGTTCAGTGGAATATTAAATGCTCTATATAGCATTACTCAGAAAAATTTACTCTTGTGGCTTGATGGATGGGTTGATTTGCTGTTGATGGCTTTTCCGTCTGTAAAGATTTTCTGTATATGTAAATTTCCAGATAATTGTTTTTCTCTTTATTGTTTGATCCAGGAAGTTTATCTTGCCTTCTTTTTGAATTTGGCTTGTGCACGTCAGTTTCCTGTGATAGTCGTTAAATATTTTCAACATTTTTTCTGCCCTTTATTGCAGTGAAAATTATGGTTTCTGTTAAGTTTGCTGCAAATCCGTCCAAGAGCTTCTCTGACCCAGACTGACTGAACGAAAGTGTGCAGTTTATGATTTAATGAATTGAGTGTTTGTAAAATTAACAGCTGTAATTAAATAGTTCAAACAGTTCTCTAAACTGTGTTCAAATGTAAACAATTGACAACATCTATTATCCAATGTCACCTTAACCATTCTTTAATGTAAAACTCAATAGTAAAAATATACTATACAAAAGTGTTCATATGCACTTACCTGTGGGAAATGATTTAGATCATGGATATGTCTATAGAGAATGTTTTCAGTTCATATAAACAGCTGGTCTTATTCTTTTATATTAAAAATGCAATACAATAGCTCTGGTGGTTTCTTCAGAAACCTGATACTTATCTTAAAATCTTAAAAATCTCCAACACCCACCCCCTCAGAGCTAAGACTAATCTATGTCTAAAGGTTTTAATTGCCACTTTCAATATTTATTTTGCCATCGTTTAATATTTTACTGTTTAGAGGAGTTTGTATCATAAACAAAAATCACATGTTTACAAGTTTCTATAAACTGTAATTTCGTCAAATTTAAACAGCACAATGTAAAAAAGTAATATTTTTTGCAGTGCAATATTACAATAGCTGATTTAGGCTTCTAGAATTTAATTGAAATCAATATATCAAAGGGCTCCGAAACAGAGGGCTTAAAAGAGTGCAGTGTCAGGTGCAGCAACACGCACCGAGCAATATTAACAATGTTGTACGAATGATAATTATATAAATATTAACGATGTAAAGTGAAAACGTGAGTAGTTGGGTTGATTATGTATTTTTTGTATGGAGATGAACAAGAATGATTTTAATTATGAATACCATAATCTTATTATGTTTTTGTTTCA
The DNA here is from genome assembly GCA_023375725.1 of Nephotettix cincticeps. Classification (NCBI taxonomy): domain Eukaryota; kingdom Metazoa; phylum Arthropoda; class Insecta; order Hemiptera; family Cicadellidae; genus Nephotettix; species Nephotettix cincticeps. Next base: position 54,083,635 of record CM041790.1, on the reverse strand, counting down.
GTTTCAACTAAAAACTGTGGCAGTCGAGTGTAAAAAATGTAAAAAGACATTTTTAACACTAAAAGGCCTCAGACAACATATAGAAACGACACACTCAGGAGACCCATCTTTTATAGAGTGCGACCACGACGGAAGACGTTTTATAAGAGTAGATAGTTTTCAAGAGGACAAAAACGAACCTTCGCATAGAAAACCAGGTAAATTCTTGCGACAATTGCAATAGTTTATAGTAGAATACCATTTTTCATCATTTTCAACTAATATGTATGATATTATAATTTGGATTAAACAGTGTTACCTAAAGTTTTCCCAGTGAAACCACTACGACAAGACAGTCCTTGGTTACATACTACAACCATACATTTATTCAAAGGCAAACCAGGTAAAACGCGCATTATGCGGTAATATATTGTTAAACCCTTTGTAACTGTCAAGGATATGAATCCAGTAGATATTTAATAGGCAGCCATTTTGTAAACTAGGATTAACCTATATTTGTAAAATTATTGTATATTTAAATAATTAAAAACGAGACATACGTGGCCTAACTGTGGCCTAAAATACATACTTTATGTAGCTACAACTTATCAATGTTTATGTGACAGGCCTACAAGTAAAATATTACCGGCATGGTAGCTCAGGGGTAATGCTCTGGCCCGGTAAGTCAAAAGCTGTTAAATCAAAACCCGCGGCCGGTGACTCCTGTCATATCATGAGTAGTCAAGTCACCTTTGGATAGCCCATTTAACTAAAGCTGCTACTTAACTGTCTCACTGTCTTCAACTTACTGCACAGACCCTCGGCCTAAAGTGATGTATACTTGAGGTTTAAAGAAAATAAAATACCCCCTTCGCAGCAGACCTGCGTACTCAGCGAATTTCTATATCGATAACATAATAATATATGACAAGTTTTATCATTATCTGTCGATAAATATGAGAGTTATTTGCCTATTCTCCTTAATATTAACATAGGAAAGAGTATGCATGTACCATGGTAAACATATAAACTATGATTTTTAAGCATAAATGTATGTATAATGAATGATCTCAACCACATGAAGCTAAATATCAAGTTTCATCCAAAAATATAGGATAGTAATTGAAACATTATTTTTTTCATTTTATACGAGAGTTATCGTGTTTATAGATACACACACACACACACACACACACACACACACACACACACACACACACACACACACACACACACACACACACACACACACACACACACACACACACGCACACACACACACACACACATGAAATACAGGTGTTCATTAAAGTTGAGGACAAACTTCGAGGGGTGATAGTACTCATCAAAATAAACAAAAAATTTCCTATAAACATATGTCGAAAAATGCTTCGTTTAGCCGCTGGCCACCATTTTGTATTTTATACAAAAAACTTGATATATATAAAGAACTATTTAAGATACAGAAAACAAACTTTGCACACATATTTATTGGCCAAAGAGAAAAATATTCTCAAAGTTTCATTAAGTTTGCCTTTATATTTTCAAAATGGCGGCGGTTCTTAAAGTTAATTTTTTGTTATTTAAATTAAAATGTTTTTAAGTGCCATAATTTTGAAAATACAGTATAAAAGCAAACTTAATGATAATTTAAGAATATTTTTTTCTTTAGCCATTAAATATGTATGCGAAGTTTGGTTTCTGTATCTTAAATAATTATATATATATAATGTTTTTTGTATAAAATACAAAATGGCGGCTAGCGGCTAAACGAAGGATTTTTCGACATATGTTTATAGGAAATTTTTTGTTTATTTTGATGAGTACTATCACCCCTCGAAGTTTGTCCCCAACTTTAATGAGCACCCTGTATATATATATATATATATATATATATATATATATATATATATATATATATATATATATATATTTATATTTTATGACTATTGTTTTTTGGTGTCTAGGCACCTAAAGAAGAAAAAATAACATGGTCCCGGGCTTAAGTCTTACCATGAGACCTACGGTAATAGCTTCTTCCCTATGGGAAATTTGCTAAAAATAAAGGTATCTTAAACCAAGTTAAAAAAAATCACTATTTGGATTAAAACTAACATAATGAACAATTTTAGCTTTATACTTCTCTTTACCATCGAAAATTGGACTATTTAGTAGATTTGAAATAAATGTATATGTTAAGAAAATTTGTAACCCCTTTTTAAGACTATCTGTTGAACTATAATTTGTGTAATATTTTAAGTCTTAAATAAAAACTGCAGTAACGGTATTAGTAATATCCATATTTGTTTTCGATTTCAGATAATACATGTTCAAAATGTGGCAAGTGGTTCACCTCAGCCAGCAGTATGAACCGACACAGCCGGTTGTATTGTTCATCGCTTAGGCAGGAATCTCTCCTAGACACAGTGGAAGAACCTGTGGCTGTGGGCAGTGATGGAGGTACTCATGAGGCACAGGCACAACCTACTGTTGTGCAACTAGGTCCTAGCACTTCACACTCTGAGCATCCCTCAAACCTGGACAATGGTGAGTATGGGCTTACAATACCTTGAAAATGTTTCACACTCCTTTACGAGCTATATTCCTCTTGACTCGTTGAGAGCTGGCTCCCTTACCTCAAACTCAGCTGGTCGACGCTGTCGTCACACTCCAGCTGACAAATATAACATTAGTAAAATTAAGCTAAAAATACTCATAAAGCTATGAGTATTTTTTAAATCACTAAGTCTAGTTCATCTTAAATTTTCAAATGTAGAGTTTAGTGATTAAGAGCGTTTGGGCGTTGGGTGCTGGCCTAGTATTTTGAACTTAAACTAATTTTATGATTAGTCTATTATTTAAACCTAGTATATCATATGGGATGAACGTATGGAGAGTGGTTTTCTAAGAATCCAAGATACTTTTAAATTTACCGCATAAATTTTGGAAACATCAAGTAATATGAATTGTAGGGGCGTTGGATGTTCTTGACATTTAAATTCCAGTAGTCAGTTTTTAATTTTTTTATTATTTTTTACAAATGAGGCTATGTTGAAAATTTAAAGTGATTTTTGAGGAGCTATGACAGTTCTATATTATTCAGGTTGAAATTGAAGTTCATTTTAAATTTAAGATTACTATGCAAGTTTACTATTATGTATATACGCCAAGCTACTTCACTCCAGTCAGTTTTAAAAGACAAAATTTTTTCCAGGATGACAGAAGTATAAAATATGTTTTATTTTTAAACGTAAAGTGAGCTTTTTTACTTTGTTTACTTTCATGCACCAACTTTTCAGCTATTTTTACAAACAATAATTTTAGATTGATTTACATTTTTTCATAGAGATTCCACACCCCGTGACGAAATGTGCACCAGGTTCCTAAGCTACTATGAGATATACAGGAGATAGAAAGTAAAATCTATAATATATACATTACATTACATTACACAAAGGGGCGGAACAGAGTTCCTGTAGCACGTCTGCCACGTGGCTTTTTGCGCATCCCTGAAGATTGAATGCCTCACGGACCTTCCAAGTTTAAAAACCTGATGAACTGCCGTAGTCTCCCCACAGCTCCTCCCGGGGAAGGTGACAACCCCTCTCCATGACGCCGAGAGTGGCAGCTCTCACCACGGCAAGCTCGGTGCAGTCATACAGCAGATGATCAGCAGTCTCCTCAGACTGCCCACACTTCCTGCAAATTGGGTCTCCAGAGAAGAGTCCCATACGAGCAAGATATTTCCTCATATGTCTGTGTCCCGTAATAAGACCTACAATGAGTCTGAGTTCGGACCTACCTAACTGTAGAAGATCCTCTGCAATCCTCGAAGAGGGAGAATTGAGAGACAGTTTACTTACTCTTAAGAGGGGAAGCTCCGCCCATCTTCTGCGGTGACACTCACGTGCCCACGTGTTGATCTCTCGATCCACATGCGCCCTGGAGATGCCGCAGAAAGGTTGTGGACCCACGAATGGGATCAAAGTGCCATCGTTCGCCAGACGATCAGCTATTTCATTGTCCATAATACCTGAGTGTCCTGGGACCCAGCAAAGGGTAACGTTGTTGTGACTACCAAGAGAAGACACCGCGTTGCGGCATTCCCACACTATCTTGGAGTTGAAGGTACAGAAGTCCAGAGCCTTGAGAGTGGCTTGACTATCTGAGAAAATGATAATGTTCTTGTTCCTGACACCTCTGTTGAGATTGAACAGAGCACATTCCATAATGGCTGCCACTTCTGCCTGGAACACTGTTGGGGAATCCCCCATGGGAACGCAGAGCTTTACCTTATCTTGCACCCCCAGTATTCCAGCTCCAGTTCCCTTACTTCCCTTAGAGCCATCCGTGTACCATTCTGACTCGCAGGGATGAAGAGGTCTGCCGCCATCTTGCCAGTCAATCCTTGGTGGAATCATCACTGAAAACGACTTACCGAAGGCGTATCTAGTCTGAAGATGGTCAGAAGGCATGTAAAGGGCCTCACATCTGACTACCTGCTCAATTCTGGTGTGACCTACCGAGGGTACATTGAAAGTCATCCAGAGATTCTCACATCGGAGGTGACATGCACATTTCATAGCGACCGTTCTGATGTAGACATCTATGGGTAGGATATTGAGCATACAGTCCAAGGATGCTCCAAGGCAGGAACTCACGGCCTCAGAAATCATGAGGCAAGCTGACCTCTGGACCGCCGCAAGCCCCCGCACCGATGCACCGAAGTTAGATTTTGGCCACCAAACTAATGAACCATAGATCATGGCTGGTCTCACCACAGCAACATACAGCCAGTGCAGAAGCCTAGGGTACAGTCCCCATGTAGTACCAACCATTCGTCTGCAAGTCTTGAGTGACCACTTACCTCGGTCAATAACTCTTTGCAGCTGCGGCTCCCACCTCAGTGTCTTAACAAGTACCACACCCAAGTACTTGACCTCGTTCTGCAGATTTACCTCTGTGCCCTGCAGGTTCAAATTTCCCAGCCCAAGCAGGTTCCTCCTTCTTGTGGATGGCACCGCCACTACCTTGGAGGGATTGATGGCAAGACCCACCTCCTTACACCAGTCTCCCACCAGGTTCAGTGCTCCGTTCATAAGTCCCCTGATCGTGTTGGTGAACTTACCAATAACCAGAATTGCAATGTCATCAGCGTAGCCCAGAGCTAGGACACCAGAATCGTTGAGACGCCTGATGAGATCATCAGCGACGAGATTTCACAGCAGGGGGGAGAGAACACCCCCTCTGAGGGCAACCTCTTGTGGTCAGAGCGACTAATTCCTCACCTTGAAGTGAGAGAACGACTTTCCTGTCGCTCAGTAATGCCTCGGTCAGACCGCATATGACTCCGTTAAGCCCATGGGCCCTAGCGGCATTCGACACCGCCTTCGCGGAGGTGTTGTCGAAGGCCCCTTGGATGTCCAGAAAAGCACCCAGTGCTATTCTCCTATCCTGCCTACAAGGTGATGGAGGGCAGACTCACATGACTTACCAGGAATGAAGGCATGCTGGTTCCTATGTAGTGGCTGATGCCTGAGAGCACCATCCCATACGTACCTTAGAATCAACTTCTCCAGAGTCTTCAACAGGAATGAAGACAGAGAGATGGACGGAATGACTTTGGGTCCGTGTACCTTGCCTTGCCGGGCTTCGGAATGAAGACCACTCTAGGGCGACTCCACACCGCTGGCACACGACCCATATGCATGCATGCGTAATATATATTATGTATATATACATGATAGTCTCAAAAACATGATAAGATACAATAAACAATTTAAGGTTCTCTAAAATATTACTGAGGCAGTGACATCTGCAAAGTTAATAATTTCAGACCAAAAGCCAACCAAGGTGAACCGATTTATAGAAGTGAACTCTTTTATCTCAAACACTAGTCAGTAGGCTTGTATTCTCTAATAAATACAACCTAACAGACTATAGACGGATGAACAGTGCCTAATATTCCCTTCTGCTCGGTTATGTTTATGATGATCTTGAGTGTGGCCAATGAGCTTTTTTATTTTTAATATGGATAAGTCTCAGCTCTAATGGGTATTGGCCATTTTTGAGGCAAAAATTTGTAACAGAAGTGCCGTCATAAGGTTATAAGAAAACCCGTTTAGAGGTACTGAAAGCATTTTGACATTGATACGTCTTAGCTCTGGGGGGATGTAGGCAATTTGTATGATGAAACTTTAAAACATAAGACATCTGTTTAGATGAACTAATGATCTAACCTATTTCCCACAGGGAAGTAAATAGAAACATTTTAGACATATCAATGCTCTAATCTGTGTACGGTTAATCATTATTAAGTTATGGCCATCCAGATCGATATTATAGTTTATGCAATATCCTTAATCAATGTATAAACCCATACATTGTATCTTGATGGGCCAATTTTGTGCCCGTAGGTCACCACAGGTGTCCCAAGTGTGGACGAGAATACATCCAGAAGCGCAACCTGACGCGACACCTGAGTTTCGAGTGCGGTGTTCCCCCTCAGTTCAGATGCTCTCAGTGCGACTTTAAGAGCAACCACAAGTTCAACTTGAAGGCACACGTTTTAAACGTACATAAATCTGAGTACACCAAGTGAAATTTGCTACTTACTTTGTAACCTTGTAATCATTGTCATTATACAGCGTTTTACTGCAGCCTTAGGTATTTTTAATTTTTAGCATATATTTGTCATTATTGTTATTTAGAATAGGTACTGAGAAACCGAACTTTGCTTGGATGGGGTGAGACGTGTATTATGTATGTTATTTAGCTAAAACCAAAAACATTTTGTAAATGGTTTACGTTGAATTCATTAGTTCAATGTAAACAATTGACATGGTTTAGGTAAAACATTTACTTGTATGAGCTCTGGACAAATATTTAGCCTCCATGGTCTGGGATCCATCTAAAAGTCTTCTTCACGTGAATCATCCGTGCTAATATTGAGCCACCGGGTCGGCTATTCATTTATGTGTCGATTAGGATGTTTAAGCCAACCTTTTTGAGCTGATTATCATATATATATATATATATATATATATATATATATATATATATATATATACACATATATATATATATAACTATCCATTCGATTTTCTATCAGCATTTGGGTAACTGTTTGTGTTAGATATGAAATGAGAATTAAGAATCAAAAGATAAATTTAGTTTACACCTTTTGGTTTGTTACATTGCCTTATACGTGCCATACAATAAATACGTTTTCTATCAAAACACTTAAGGATTGGGAAACCTTAAGTGTTTACCTGCTACGGCATGTATTAAGAATAAACTATTTACACACAAGGTACTCATTTAAATTAATTATTAATCACGTATCATATATAAATAAATAAATAAATATATATAATAAATATTTGTATTTATTTTTTGCCTCCGTTCTTTTCAGACCGTATTCACGTAACATTAATATATCGTATGTAAAAGAGGGTTTGTTTACATAATGGGGATTTTTTAACATCTGAACTTTTTGGGTGGCTTAGAGGTTATGAAAGAAACTAACACAAGTTCAAGGTACAAACAGATTGTAAAATATAAAAATACAAAAAGATTATTAGCATTGCTGGAATGAATTTGATAATTAACGTAGGACGCTGTCATTATTTACAATAAAGGTATGTGTATTTCATTATACTTTGTTAATAAATTGTGTGTACAGTATAATAGTTCATTTGACATTTTCATATTATTCACGTTGTGCAGAAAGGTTCGGCAGCACTTAAAAATGAGGAAATATAGCAATTAATCACTTTTAACAATGAAAAGAATACTTTTTGCTATAACGATTCTTATTATATTTTAATTATAGATGCATTTATTATTATGATTTATGTGTTTGTACTAATAAAATAAATAATTTCAACATTCGTTATAATACTCCGTGAGTATCATCACTATTACTAGTAAATGAGTAAACAAATATTTATTTCTGCATTAAAGTAATGCTCATAGGGGTCTAAGGTTATTTAAAGATACGAATATGTGAAAATTAGTCATAAATTACACATATTTTGAGGATTGTTTGGAAAACAAGGGAAATTAATAAGTTATGAATTCTATACGATGTCAAAATAAGGTCCACATTTTAATAATGAAAACAAATACCAAGCAATAAAACAAAACTTAGTCAAATAACAACATATAAATTAACAAAAAACTTGACAAGTATCTTACTCTACAGTGTAGAAATAAAACTGAAATGAAATCGCAATTGCAATGAGTGGAGCTCGTACTCATAATACACAATCCATAAAAATTGATTAATATTAAATAATAAAAAACATTATGAAACCGTCACATAGAAATAAAGGTTAAATCTTGTTTTGACTATTATAAAAATATTAAGTAAACTTCGTTTCACAGTGTCAACTCTTATTTACAAATTTAATTTGCGTACAGTGTAATATTATAAATGGAATAGATTTATTTATTCAATTCACAAAATGTTTCATAACCCACATCATTAATTCAAAATTTAAGCCTACAGTGGAACTTTTAATAGTCATAACGATCTTCGTTGGTGCTACTGTAATAATTTGGTTATACATTCATATTATAGTTAATTTATTTTTCATACTTAACTAATTTTACAGAAAATAAAATAAGGAAATAAATCTCAAACCATCGCCACTATTGAAAGCTTCAAAGGTGCTAATACAGTGGAAATACTTAACTGATACTTATTTTAGTTTGTATTTATTTTGCAGGTGTATGAATCTCAAAACTTAAATGGGAGAATACAAAAGACCACTAAACGATGTAAGTACCATATATTGGTAGATTACCACAGTGTATGTCCTCTCGTTCACTAAAGAAATTACATTACAATTATCGTTACAGTCATAAATATATACATAAAATTAAATTAATTGCATAGATATACAAAGACTAGTCAATATATCTTAGACAATATTCAGACAAAAGCTCTTTGTTATATTTACATAGATTAATTCGTTATCTGGTTTCAAAACTTATAAAATTATCTTAGATATCACGATTTATTTACATACAGACTCAAAAATGGACTCGTCAGGAGAGTTTAAATGGTTAAGTCAGTCCAATTAGTGGTTTTATCTTCTCTAAATCTTAAAAACCCATTTATCCTTTAATTTTTAATACTTTTGTATTGTAAACTGCATACATAAAATAAATTATTTTGTCTGCGCATTGCTTAGAGTAAAGCTAAACTTGTATTTATTATTTTCTACGTTTCATAACACAAAAAAAACCAAGATCTCTTCAAATGTCTATGTATGATTCCGTAGTTTAATTTTTTGATAGTTGTTTACTGAGCAAAGTCTTGTAACCACTACTATAAAACTTGATTTTTATATTCTATATCTTATGTAATTTTTAATGTAGTAATTTCCCTCACCTAATGACCCAGGCCATGCCGATATTAAGCTATAGGGTCCCAGTGAACCACTTTTTGACTAATATAAGATATTTTTTATTAATTTATCTTTGCTGAATATGTAATCTACGAAAGTTCAGAAAAATGCTTATACTCTTATAATCCACCATAAAATTATACTACTTGATTGTACTAATCAACTCTACGGAAACAAAAATTTACAAAGAAGAAGACATCTAATTCGTAGGTTACCAGATTAAGCGAGGACTGGGTCCAGCTGGTTTATGGTAATTAACAACATAATTAAGGTTCGGGATGTATCATGTTGGCCTTCGTCAGTACCAAAGCTATATGATACCAAACTGTTCCCTACCAATACATCTATTCTTTACGTGGTGCTACGTGGTGAACTCGCATGGTTTTACCATGCGAGTGCACTATTTGTTGGTGATTGGTCAATTGTTACAGTGTCCAGATGGGATTGATGTCCCACCACTGTCTAGCGACTGTGCAGATGATGAGACCACCGTCTCCCACCCACCACCAGCTCTTGGCACCCTGCCAGCATGGGACGTTCCTCAGGTAGGCCTCGCCACGCCCCTATCCAACACCCCTTACCTGGTACCTTCACCAGGTTGAACAGAAAATTACTTCATTGTGTATTAAAAGCAAATTAGAGTTAAAAAGACAACAAAGTTATTAGACACAAAAAGGTGCCAACCTAATAGTGTGAAAAATCCCAATCATTTAAAGGTTAAGTATAGTTATTCAATAAACCATCAAGTTTGCTATTGAGATTTTATAGAACAATAATTTACGTAGTAATTTTTATTTACATTTACTTTGGTAATGTGTTATCGCTCTTATATATTATGAAATCATAAACACGTGGTCAGTGTGATTTAGTGTTTTGAGTTCCGTTAGAGTCAAGTTAGACAATTGGTATTATGAAACCGGCATTTACTTCATCAAATCTAAATATAAAACAAAGTCGTGTTAGTTACGCTAATTATAACTCGAGAACGGCTGGACCGATTTTAATGATCTTTGATTTTTCGGATTCATCTCTGTTCCGGCCATGCTTTAGGCATATTCAGTTTCCATCAATTCAATTAGTTTTCATTCTATAGTGTCTTAATTTTCTAATGTTAACCTTATGGGGAATTAGTTTGTTAACAAATTATCTACAATCAAAACATTTGATTTCTTAAATCAGATGTTTGTTTACTGCCCGTTAGCGATATACTTTACTATCCAATGCCATCTGAATCATTCATTAATGTAAAACTATGAAGTAATTATGTGCTGTACAAAATGAACAGCACTATTTGCCACGTTAATAGTTTACGGTTTTTGTGAATTGTGTACTGTATTTATATTTCTTTATTTTCTGTATGATTAAAAGTAACGTGTTTATATATTTGCCAAATTAAAAATAAATTAAAATGTTTATACATATTGAGTTTATTATAATAATCAGCTGATGTATATATAAAGCTTTCACAACGAAGCCGTAATGCTGATTGACTTCAGGACATGGTCAATCTTAAAGCTAACATGTATTTACTGTTAGGTGTTACGAATTTCGCCGGGTCAGATGGTATATCATAAATTAAACTATAACGATGTAGTTTAACTATGAACTTGAATATGATGTTGAAAATATGCATGTTCAAATTGTAAACTGATGCCACCACTTTATCAAGATCTATTCTGTGTTTAATCTCTCAAAGTCAAATATTCACTAGACCCACAACGAATAAAAAAATATTTTCTTAATTTCAGGCAGGCCCTTCCTACTCACAAGCAGGCCCATGTCCAATGCAGACAGGTTCCTCCCAGAAAGAACTCTTCCTCGCCCAAATTGGTCTCTTCCCCAGCCAGTCCACCCGAGCTGGTCTAACACAGGCATATCCCAGTCTTACTCAGTCAGCACCCTGTCCCACAGACGCAGGACCTTCTCATGCTCAGACAGAACCACCTCATTCAAAGAGCAAGGTGAGTGGAGTTTGATACAATGTAGTAAGATTTTGTGTGATAGAACTTTTAAGATATATAATATTTATATTTTGTTTGGGAGAGATATTAATGCAAATAATTACTTATTCCTTCAATGGTATTTAATAACAGAACACATGTAAAGATCACGAATTCTTACTTACCTATTGCCAGTACTTGTCCAGTAATATCCTTATCAACTTGATAACAAAACATAATTATAAAAGACTTTTGTCTGTACCACTTTATTTCATAAGATAAAGAGTTGTACTCAACAGCGGCGGCATATCCATAACACTGAACGCATTTGAGTATACAGGACATAAGTAACAACAAAAGGATATAGAAAATAATAATACAAATTATAACTAAACGTAACATGTAATTACACATGTATTGTATAAAAAAGTGCAGAGTTTCAATAATCCAAATCATTCAATGGTTCCATGTGACTACAAACAAAAGAAAAACATTTTGGTCTAGCATTATGAATGGTTTTATAAAAATATGCTTTTTTACTTTCGATTCTATACATTTGGCTCTTTAAATTTCTGGTAGAGAAGAACAGTTAGTTCATTTATTTCCACTTCTAATTTAAAATAGTTCTAAGATGAATAAAATATGAGAGCTTCATCTGACATTTGTAAAAGTTTAACTATAAGCCTTTAAAATCAATTTTTCACAGAGTATTATGTTTATTATTTCATTAATAACAATATTAATAAATGTAGCTCAAATTGGTAAATACTATACTGAATTCAAAATGCCTAACAACCATAAATAAATTTACCAATACAAACACCTAAATCTAAATACCATGACCATTTTGGAAGATATAACGTTTAACAAGAATTGTCTTACAAGAAACATAACTCCAAGTTATATTCATGTTGCCCTAGAGTGCTCGTACATTAGTATTGTGGTTTTGAATGCTAAGTTGGGAAAAATGCTCATTTTATTTTTATAGGTCTAACAATGCCAATAACCAATTATAATTTCAGAATACATTATAGTATTATATTATATTATATTATTATATTGTATTATACTTTATTATATTATATTATATTACATTATATACATTACTGTCGATGGCACTCGAGTGCAAACAATGCAAAAAAGTATTTGCAACTAAAGCAATCCTCAAACGACATATACATACGGCACACGAGGAAAATCCTACTTACCTAGAATGTGGTCACTGTGGAAGAAATTTTCTACGGAAGGATTGTCTTCGGTTGCACTTACAAAACAAACATTCTAGCGACAAACCAGGTAATTTTCGTTGAATGCTGTATTATTATTTATTATAGCCTATCACTTTCACTAAAGATGTCACTTGTTGTATTATATTTAACATAATTATTTAATTAAAAAGTTGTTTAATGTTTAGCTTCCCAAAATAAATGAATTTAAAACGGAATATTATATAAGTTGAACGAAATCAAACAAAAACGCCCTGTCGAAAAATTGCTTTATAAATAATAAATACAAATGCAGTACGAACGCCTCCCTTCCAAATTTCCTTACCTTCGCCCTCACTTAGGTACTACAGATTCAAATCCATTTTTAAATTCACACAGCACAAGCACAATAGAACATACACAATCTTTTACGTTACCAGTAGAAAAATCAAGGCTGTAAGTTCAAGTTAGGGCACCTTTGAACCCATCTCTGCTAATCATTCATTGTATTTTTTTCGTATACCACCAATGCACAGTCACAGTTTAGTAGATGCACATGGGAAAATAATTTGTTAACAGTAAATTAACAATTCATATCAAAAACGTTAATGTCAGTATCTGTATAACTACCTCTAAGAACTACCTCTTTATTGGTCTGAAGGCATGAAATGGTAACTCAAAGAAGTCATCGGAGTGTTTAAATATAAACAATTCCAGTGTTGATGAAAATAATTTATTGACATCAAAAACCCAATTTTTTCCCATAAGTATTCCAAAAGATAGTGACAACACCTTCCTATGACAGCTTTGATTATAGCGTGTGGTCTTGGAGCACAATAGATTGCAATGTGATGTATGCACAGCCCCAGGCAATTTTCCCTCCTTCAATGAGTGACTACATAAAAGCAAATAAATAAATTCTGATTTAGTTTGTATAAAGTATATGGTGTTACTATAAAAAAATATAAAATTTCCCTATTAAGAATTCAAACAGGAGACATTATCTGTTTATAAAAGTTTAGAATCGAAGATTATGGCTAAATGTTTTTATTTTTGAATTATATCAATCAGAATACAGTTACGAAAATATTAATTTAGAATGTGTCATAGAAATTTATTTAATTTGTTGTTAGGCGAGTCGTCACTAGCTCTAAGAGAGATTGGCATGAATTTAGTTTCGTCTACATCAAGTGAAACAAACCAAAACATTATGGTCAAAACATTTATTGACATGGACATATTTTATCTCTGGGGGGGAGGGGTGTTAGCAATTTGTGCGACCAAATTTAAAAACAGTGACGTCATTTGGTTAGTGGCGTCATATAGGTACTCCTCTGCCGACATTAACATAACTAATAGACTTTTAGATATGGGAAAGATTTACCTTTTCAATGTTTCAATATTAATTTATTTAAAACAGTATTATAGTTAAGATATATAATATAAAATATGACATATAATGTAATGAGATAATCAAAAAAGATAATAACGGACCCAATTCAAGGATTTATGAATTTACACAATTATAATTGTATTAAATGAACTAATGATTATATCCAGAAGGATATTTTTTTAAAAAGGTAGTTACTTAATTGTAATATAAATATAATATTTGTAAATAATAAATAATTTTAATATAAGTTATATAAAGACATTCATAAAACACTAGTAACAGAATGTGTTTATTGCTACGAATTTCAGTTCATCCATGTTTCAAATGTGGCAAGAGATTCTCCACAGCTCGTTATAGGAACCTTCACTGCCAGATATATTGTCCATCGCTTAAGGAGCAACCCCTCCTAGACACCACTGGTGATGACTGTGTGGCTGTGGAGGTGGATGTGAATACTCATGAGGCTGGAGAACAGATACAACCTGATGTTGTTGCGGAACCTGGTCCTAGCACTGCATCATCTGAGCAGCCCCCAAACCAGGATAAAGGTGAGTTCACTGTGTGACATCATGTCGGTTTTTTCTATTGTTGGTCAGTGACCTTAGAAGCGAGTATATTGTTTTAGAATATTATTTCACAATTATTTAAGGTAAATTTTAATCTAGTTTGAGGCACCTGACTTGCTGACCTACAGACATCAAGAAAAAATTGCTATAAGGGTAGTATTAAAGTTATTTGTTGCTTTATGTTCTGTCAATTATATAATTAAATAACTGTCATCACTATACGATGTAAGCTATTTATGTTCACTGTATGCAACATTACTACATATTTAGGTGATTCTTAAACATGTTAAATTCCTTTCATTACGCGTGTTTTGTGATGCTTATTTAGAGTATGATTTTCCGGCTCCTCATTCAGTAGGATGTATATTTTGTAAGGATATGTCTTAGCTCTGGGGGGGATGTTGGCAATTTTTAAGATGGATAATATGTAACAGGTTTTCATAGAAACCACCAGAGCTATTGAATTGAATTTTTAATATCAAAGAACAAGAACAGCTGTTTATAATTAGTGAAAAAAATACCTTTAGGAATATCCATGATCTAACCTATTTCACACTAATTTCAAACTACCCAATACCTAGGGATAAACAATGAAAGTGAATCTTGAACACTCTGTTTCACCTATTGAGTAATGAAATCGGAACTATGAATGTTAACTGATGCATGTATGCAAACTGAGTTTTCAAATATTTAAGTCAGGAAATAGTTAATCACATATAATATAATATAAATATTAATTTAATAAATAAGTAATTTAAAGGTTTTGGTTCTCTCTTTTGAATTAATAACCATTCAACCATTAATAAGATCTAAGTAGGAAGCCATCTCAGTTGGTTTCTTCGTAGATCAGTCTGCGGCAGCTTCACAGGGCGCGTGCTTGCAGCGGCTGATGGCGACTTCAGTGAGGCGGCGGGCAGCGTGAGCGTTACGATGCGGTGGTACACCAATACACTTAGACAGACACTTAGTAAATATATTGATACATAACAAAAACTGGGTACAAATAGTGTATAGTACGGTAGTTATAAATGTTCTTGGAGGAGCGGCGCGGTGGCGAGCGTCTGGACGCAACGCCGGTCAGATGTACAGTGAAGAAGTACTAGTGGCGCTGGCCGAAGGTGAGGATGGCTTCCCCAACAGTTTGAAATACTGAACATAAGCACATAAGACATAAAAGTAATCCGAAAAACAATTTTTGTCCAACTGATAGCTCTCTTAGGCTGGTTCATTCAAAACCCGTGGTTTCATCAAACGTGTAGAGATAATCTCAGCAACGATGGGCTTACTATTGTTAAAACCAAAGTAACCATGTTGTAACCGATGAACGTCCTTGTTAGATATAGTTGTTAAGCTCATTTAAAAACGCAGAAACTAACCTTTTTTATTCTGGTGGACTGATTGTGTGGTCCTTAGGTATCTTCTCATGCTCCAAGTGTGGAAGTAAGTTCACCTGGAAGAGTGGCCTGAGGCGGCATCTGAAGCACGAGTGTGGCGTCCCTCTTCGATTCAGCTGCCCTCAATGTTCCTACAAGACACCTTACCAAAACACTCTTGAGTTTCATATGTTCATAAAACATGGATTTATTCAGTGAACCCATACAGGGTTACCCCACCACGGGTTATACGGTTTGTGTAACCCTTTATCCTTGTCTAAATATATGTTAATTTTGCAGCAGCCTTTGAAGAGTTTTTGTTATAAAACGTTTATATTGAGATAAAACTTAAAATCTCTCTACAGGGTCATTAAAGTCGGGGACAAATTTTGAGGGGTGATAGTACTCATCAAAATAAACAAAATTACCTATGAACATTTGTCAAAAATCCTTGTGTAGCCGTTAGCCGTCATTTCGTATTTTTTAGAAAAAACGTTAAACAGTATATCAAGAACTACTTAAGACAGAAACCAAACGCTGCACACATATTTATTGGCAAAAGAGAAAAATATTCACAAAGTATCATTTAATTTACTTTTTTATTTTAAAAATGGTGGCGATTATGGAAATGGTGGCAATTTGGGTGGACCGATGCCTCTAGGTGTCAAACGAGGTAACTCATTCATTTGATCAATTACGATTAACGAATATTTCAATTACTATTGCAAATGTCTATTAGAAAGCTTTTAATTATAATAACAAAATATCCCCGTCGCAGCAGACCTGCGTACTCAGCGAATTTCCAAATCAATAATATAATAATAATAATATATGACAAGTTTGGTCAAAATCTGTCGATAAATATGAGAATTTTTGCCTATTCTCCATAAGATTAAAATGTGGAAGAGTGAGTGAGGTTTGCTGCTGTGAGGAACACTGAAAGTAGCCATTTATACCATCAAAAATTTTATTTTTAACATAACTTTCATCAACATCTGTCCATAAATAAAGGAGTTTGCCTAATCTCCATATGATTACCATAGGATAAGAGTAAGCAGGTTTGCTGCCATGATAAAAATATAAACTATGATTTTTTAGCACAAATGTATGGATCTCAACCACATGAAGCTAAATATCAAGTTTCATCCAAAAATATTAGGTAATAAGTGAAAAATTAATTTTTTATAATCCTCCATAAGATTAACATTGGAGCCTCAAAATACAACGTACTGTGTTTAGATTTTTTTTATATCTCGGTAACCGTTGAAGATAGAGAAAAACTTTAAGGAACTTAATTGTGTAGTTTTTTAAGCTGATTCCAATGGTGAAATATAAAATTAGAAATCTTTAAAAATTACATGTGGAAAACGCAAAAAACCCATTTTGGGGTACAAACCCCCCCCAAACTACCCGTTCCCATTGACCGATATGTCTGGTTTACGAACTCGTCCAAGCATTTGTAGGAATACACGTCTCTACCAAATTTGGTCTTGAGCGGACCATTTTTACGAGAGTTATTGTGTTCACAGACACACACACACACATATATATATATATATATATATATATATATATATGTATATATATATATATATACATATATACATATATACATATATATATTGAAAATAATTCGACCAAGTACCCTTTTAAGGGTACTTGGTCGAATTATTTCAATATAATAATATTAGTAGCCCTGTTTGATGAAATAAACAGTAAAATATATATATATATATATATATATATATACATTTTTACGACTATTGTTTTTGGTCTGTGAGCACCTAAAGAAGAAAAAATAACATGGTCTCGGGCTTAACTCTTGCCATGAGACCTACGGTAATAGCTTCTTCCCTATGGGAAATTCGCTAAAACCCCATTAACTTACATGGGAATACAGGGCCCACGCGCAACCACGGCTATGTCGCGGTGGCGCGTGGGCCCTGTAATGTAACATTAAAAGTGCATTTTCGCGGTTATGCGTAGACGGATTCCGTTCACCAAAGTACTGTTTGATTTGAAATTAAAATTCAATTTTTTTTTGTAAAAATTTTATAAAGTTACTTTTATTAAGTTAGTTTTATAAAGTGTTATGCGTGTAACTAACACGACTTTTTTTATATATTTAGATAACCATGTGATGCTTGTAAAATAATATAATCAATAATACAACTGTATTTATTTATTGTACTCGTTATTGTAAAAAAAATAGTGTGATAAATTGAATTCAAGCATGTTGATATATTAAGTATATGTTTGTATTTGTTTTTATTGACATGAGTCGCGTTGTAAAACAGCACTAGGTGAGAGATGCTAAAAAAGGCTTTTTTACATATTTCTTCACCAAACCATAGTAAATATGTAAATGGTTTACTAAAAAACATTTAGTAGTTAGTTGTTAAATTGTTTGTGTATTTGACAAGAAACCATATCTTATATATTTAATACACTAGGCCTATTTTTGTGATAATTGTTTTGGAGCGGTGGTGCTACCAATCACCATGTCTAAGGTGACGTTATAAAGGTCTTAGCATGTAGTTTGCCATCAATTAAACAAATTTTGAAAATTCACCGTGGTCATGGAAAATAATGGGGTCAAAGTCGCGATTTTCCCCATATAAACACCGACGATCGAGAAATCAGCTGTTTATTTAAGGAAGTGGTTAAATAAACAAATCAAATCTGACAGTTAAACATGGTTCTTTCTTTTTTCGTTTAATGAAGACATCATCGTACAGCTGGCAATAATACACCAGATTTTATTTGCACAAAACCAAAACATAACCAAAATGAAAATCTGTTGGGAAAATCTAAACTTAGATTCTAAACATAGTTATTGGTGGACAGATTGTCTCCTTGAGAGCGCACGATTTCGTGCGCCATGTACGCTAGTAATACCTTAAATATTCACTGGGTGGACACATTGAACGTGTTAATTTATTTTATACTTTATATTTTATTCATTACATCCATGTGTCCTAAAGTGCTTCTTCAATCTGGATTTGTGGTGAGCTTTGTATGAGCACAGAGAGCAGCTGAAGCTTGGAGGGACGCCACACTCATACCTCTGGTGTCGGTTCAAGCTGCGTTTAAGGAAGTACTTGCGTCCACAGTTGGGGCACCCGTGGAGCTTACGACCTACGGACACACCATCAGTCTTGCAGGATGCTGCACAGTAAAATATGTTTATGGGTTACTAGTATTTCTTGGAATTTTTATACTACAGGTTGTCTATAAAAGAACTCCGGGGTTAAAAAAATTAATATATTTGAAACTATAAAAGATAGCAAAATTTGATACATTCCTTTTGAACAAGCAGCTCAAAGAGTTTTACTCATACCATTTGGGAATGTTTGTCTCAACAGTTAGCAACGCTGCGAAGCGTTGACTTTGAAATGACGTAGCGACTGCGGCAGGCTATCAGTGTCGTCTGGACTGCCGCGCTATGGCGACGCCTCAACAATAGGCTCAAAGTGTTATTTGGCTCATAGAAACTAATTCTGTTGTTACTGTACAAAGAAACTTTCGACGTAGCTATCGTGTTGACCCGCCTACAAACAAAACAATTCATCAGTGGTTAAGTGCGTTCAAGGATGTTGCTTTAAGAGAGAGTCATAGGTCCCTTCATTTTTGCCGAAAGGAATATCAATGGTGATGTCTGTTGTGACATGTTAGAGGAGTATGTTTATCCTTAGTTGGATGACATTGAGGCGGAGAATGGTTTAGTTTACTTCCAACAAGATGGGGCGCCGCCACACTTCAGTTTGCGTGTGCGTGAGTCACTGGACGCTCGTTTCGGCAACAGGTGGATTGGAAGGAAGGACCTGTTTGTTCCATGGCCTCCAAGGAGCCCTGATATGACTCCGTTGGACTTTTTCTGTGTATGCGGAAAAAATTCGAAACGTTCGCCATCTCAGGGAACGAATAGAAATTATTATAATTAGAATAGAACGAAGGTAATACCTTAGATCTCATGGTAAGACTTAAGCCCGGGACCATGTTATTTTTTCGTCTTCAGGTGCCCAGAGGCACAAAAACAACAGCCGTTAAAACCTCTCTCTCTCTCTCTCTCTCTCACACACACACACACACACAGCTTCATATGGTTGGTACCCATACGTTTATGATAATAAATTGTTTATGTGTGCCTCACAGCAGCAAACCTGCATACTCTTTTCCATGTTAATCTTAAGGAGAATAAGCAAACTCCTTTATTTATGCCAAGACATTGATACAACTTCGTATATGGTCAAAATAAAAATAGTTTATGGTAAAAATGCCTACTTTCAGCATTCCTCAAAGCAGCAAATATAAGAAAACTGTATTTACTTACCTTTGTGAAATGTCTTAGATCAATCATAATACTTCTAAATAGAACGTTTTTTGGTTTCTCAAAAAAAAACTCTCCTCTTGACGCCAATATCAAAGCTTACACTTATACATGCCATGATTGAATTGTTTTATAATAATAGTTTAACGTTCAAATTTAGTCAATTTAGTGTACATAAAACATTATTTTTCGTTGTAAATAGCATCATTTTTGCTAATTGGTCAGAAAAAATGTAGAAGATACATAGCTTGTTATTCTTACTTGTAAATAATTTCGAACACTGCTGACTTATAATTTATTTAAGGAATAATTAATTTCGAAACCTAATGGTTATTAGGTAGAGGTATGCTGGAACGTGCATTTGGCACTTACTAATCCTTCTTATGCAAACATTTAACATATCGGACAATAATTGGCCCAAATGCAATGTTCAAATGAAAAGCACATGTATTGTTTTAAAACTCCTGACATACTTATAGCCTTTCGCATTACTTAGCTTACATTTTATAAACCAGCCCAGCGTGGATGGACGATTTTTATATGTTTCACTTCAATAGATAATCAGGATACTAAACTGTAAACCTGAGCCTTTACCTGTTTAATAAATTCTAGAATCCAGGCTCACGTCCAAACTCACCATTGTCCAGGTCTGATGGCTGCTCAGCTGGTACAGTGCTAGGTCCAGGTTCCACAGCATCAGGTTCTAGAGTATCTGCATCCAGGAGGGACTGCTTCTTAACCGATGGACAATTATACCGAATGTGTCGGTTCCTGAGGGAAGATGTGGAGTACGCCTTACCACATTTGGAACATAAATGATCTAAAATATTAGTAAATTTGCATATAGCCAGCCCAATACAAAACAAATAGCAATCACAAATATAATTTAAGTTTGTAAAGGAAATGTGTGTGTGTGTGTGTGTGTGTGTGTGTGTTTATACTTTGATAGCGATAATTGTGGAAACCATGATATAACCAGCGAAATATTTATAAATACAGTATTGCTATGGGTTTAAATATAATTTTAAAAAGGTGATTTAGGTATGTTCGTTTGTTTTTTATGGGTTCGTTGTAGAAAGTAAACGCAAAAAAGTCTGAACGTACTGGTTTGACATTTTGCTCAAAGGTAGATTACAAACTCGTAAGCATATTTCCTAAAAATTCGATCAGGCTAGGTACCGCGAACGCCATAGGTTTAAATCTTAACATTTAAAAAGAGGAAAAACATAGAATTACTTAAATTTCAACAGCTGTAGACACTGCAATTTGACAGTTGAAGAAGCATAATCCATAGTTGCTGTGAAAGTCTTAGGTTTCAATATTTGCAGTTTCTAATTTCACTATATCTGTTTACACTAATCTCTACAGTACAAGAAGAAGAGAAAATAAATACATTTTTACAGATAAACTGCTGTATCCAAAATAATATTACCAAAAATGGTAGATTTTAAGTTTTCTTTCGGCGCCTGTCAGTGTTACGTTATTCCTTATCCTTCCGCAATATTTCTTTACATGAATTACTTTGATACGTTGTAGACACTCGTGTTTATAATTTTTTGAGATCGTTTATATTTATTATAAAACACCATTCGTAAATATTTATTTTAATTTGAATAGTATTTTAACTTAAAAGAATATTTACTTAATCAAATGTTTATGTTCCTGAATATTTATTTCACGCCCAAGTGAAAAAGTACCATCTCTCAAACTGTTTTTCCCGTGCAAAGACCAGGTACTTTGGCTAGTAAATTACTAGGTAAAACCCAATTTACCTCGTTTGCTCTTTAAATGTTTGGCTTTGATATGCTCTAGAAGCGAAGCCCTCCTTAGAAAATGTCGTCCACAGTGGTCACACTCAAAGAAATCAGGGTCTTCCTCATGTACCTCATGATTATGTCGATCAAGGTTCCATTTTGTTTTAAATAGTTTTTTGCAGATTTTGCACTCAAAGGATTTTAGTTTATGCTGAAACAATCATATAAATATAGGATTCCAAATAAAATTTGCAATTTTCCGCACACAAAATACCAAAACACAATACGAATTTTAATTCCACCAGCACCATCGCACGCTGTTTCAGTGTAGTAAACGGTAGAAGAAAAACTTGTGCTGATTTGGATCTAAATCATAATGTAAATGTTATTGTAGAAAATGACTTTTTAGCTCGAGTAAATGTTTGTCTGTATTATATTGGTTCTTATTAATAGAAATAAAATGATTAGAGGTTAGTGTAGAAATTAAAAAGCTGACTGTATTTTTTTCACATCCTAAATATATTTTAGAAACACTTAACACATTTCTCTCTTCCCTGATATTGTATTTAACAAGTATCCTGATGGAGATTTTTGTGAATCAGCCTTTGTAATGTGACATCATCAGAGGTGGCTTGTCAACTTGTGTTGAGGCTTTCTCTAGACATCTGTTTAGAATGTCACGTTGCACCTCCAATTTTATATGTATATAGGCTGATGAGCACTGTTTAAATATCTTTTAGCTTGGTAGTTTTATAATTGTACAACATCAATCGTGAACATATTAGTAGATTTTAAGCTATTGAGTTGATGTAGTTATATCACTCTAAAATAGGCTGAACATAACATGTCTGTGTGGCAGATAGCCCCTTAGGCTAGTAGCTTTGACTATCCATTATTAATATTTAACTATGAATGACACGTCTTTTAATAATGGATATTCAAAGCTAGTACCCACTCCCTCTCACCTTCTCTTGTTGGTAACGATCCCCATTTTTAAATACTTTACCTTCATTTTTAACCAGAAAAAGACTCAGTGTATAATTCATGATTCTTTTCTATGAACTTCTTCTTGTGATCCTTCTCACCGTCGACAGTGAGAAAAAAGGGGAAAAATACTCTTCTTCTAAGAACTATATTTTGCGGTTAACAATGAGTTATTTGGTTAAAATGTTTGTTTGAGGAATACAAAGGATTTTATTTTGTTTTTAACTGAACAAGTGATCTACGAAATAAAAATTGTATGTTCTACCCCCAAAACCAGTGCGATGAAAATCAAGCTGATTCTATATATTTTACTATAGATTTTTCACATACTAAAACAAAAATCCCAGTAGCTCGGACATACGTTATAGTTCCCAACATAACCTACATATTGTTTAAGAACTATGCCCACATGTTTCAAAAAATATTAAATCAAGATTTAATAAAGGTTAATTTATTTTCTTTCAAACGTAATAAGTATATCTTTAACTTGTTTTATTTTAAAAATAAATCAGACGAAACCGTACCATATTGTTCTGAATTTTACTCACCTCATTTTGGGAATAAGATGGTCCTGCGTGAGCTTGAGAAGGCTCTGCCTGTGTCATGCAGTCTCTTGCCTTGGTATGATATTGTCCTGTGTTGGCTGAACAGTGCTTTGACTGTGTAGGGTAAGGATTAGCCTGTGTAGGACTAACTCGGATGTGGGAAAAACGAGTATCCGTCTGGGTAGGTAAGAGTTCTCTCTGGGTGGAAAAGCAACCTATCTTGGCTAGGACAGGTACTTTCTGGGTGGTGTAGTGATCTGCCTGGGAGGGACAAGGACCTGCTTGGGGGAAGGAAGTACCTGCCTGAAACAGGCAAAAACTATGTATATTTTCAATTATAATATAATCATATATTAATCTGAAATTATAATACATTATTATAATTGTTATTTATATAAATCAAATAATTATTATTTTTTCCTACACGATATACTTAACAATGCAACTACTCACATTT
The DNA here is from genome assembly GCA_023375725.1 of Nephotettix cincticeps. NCBI lineage: Eukaryota > Metazoa > Arthropoda > Insecta > Hemiptera > Cicadellidae > Nephotettix > Nephotettix cincticeps. Next base: position 54,059,693 of record CM041790.1, on the reverse strand, counting down.
TCATCTTCACCCTCGAACGCTTTGTCGTGATAGCCTACATTAATACCAAAACTTGACTGAATCGGACATAAATCCTGACGAAACAATTAAAAATAAGAATATAGTTTTTCCGTAACAAAAATACCCAAATTACATGTCAGAGTAAATGGCACAAATTTTGGTTTTAAATTTCCAATATTATATTTACATTTAACCAATGTTAATTTAATAATGTTTTTATCATATTTTATTTAATTTAAATTACAGTTTATGGAGATTTAAGTGGATATACTGTATATATAAATTTTAACGACTATTGTTTTGGCCTCTTGGCACCTAAAGACGAAAAAAAACATTGTCTTGGGCTTAAGTCTTACCATGAGACCTATGGTAATAGCTTCTTCCCTATGGCAAATTCGCTAAAATCACATAACAAATCTCATTAAACTATGTAAATAACTAAGAAGGTTATAAGAATTTATCAAATCTCCATAATAATTACTTGGACGAAGTAAGTACGAAATAGTAAACAAGTTTGCAATAGTAAATTTACGTGGTTTATGAATGAATTGATAAACTTATTTAGTTGTTTTTGCATTCGAAATTTAAAATAATATATAAGTAAATAAGTATGCTATTGAATTTAATTTTCTCTCCATAAGACTTGCTTTAAACAATGAACTGTTATTGGAATAATCCAGTTTACACTAGACCCAGAGCCATGATTTAAAGTAGGCACTAAATAGTGTTTTTTGAGCTAAATCCAATTATTGTAAAAAGAAAAAATACATTTTATAAAATTTATACGTTAAATATCTGAACCCCCACATTTTTGGGGTATAAAACTCATAAAATTGTAGTTCGATTGTGTTACCATAGGAAATTGTTCAGAATATGACGGAATGAAACAAATAAACGGAATATAGATGTTAACAGAATAGATGCGGCCGTTATGGTTAAGACGAATTCATATGATTATTTATACACACGAACCATTTCTCCACTGTTTTATATTTCACTCACAGTGATCTGTAAATGTGAAGGAACTGTTTCAGTGTAAGGAAGACCTGTCTGGGTGGGACAGGAACCTCTTCGGATGTTGGAGGGATCTGCCTCGGTTGCGCGGGGGTCTGCTTGGGTGGGACAGGGACCTCCTCGGGCATAGGAAGGGCCTGTCTGGGTTGCTAAGGAGCCTGTCTGGGTGTGACATGGACCTGTTTGGGAGTGTAAAGGACATACCTGTAACAATAATAATATTTGTACATCTCATGATTTTTAAATGGGTTTAATCAATAATCAATGTAAACAAACAATATATCTAACAAATATCTTAGTTTTGCAGCGAATGGTTACCTTTATATTTCTATTGTATTACTTTTATTGATATATGAAGAATTATATTAATAGCCATGTAAATATATAAACCTGACATTTCAAACAAATATATACAAATAAAAAGTTATTTTTAGATTGATAACATTGCTTGAAAACAAAATTAGATAAACTATATAATTGGTATCAGTATTTAAGTATTTACCATGACTTTTTAAATACTACCCTAAAATACTAATTTTAATATAGTATTTAAAATATACTCAAATATAATTTATTATATTAAAAACTAGCTGACCCGTTATAACATAGGTTATAACAATACTGAAACAATAAGAGATATTAATAACATTACCACAAAACAAATAAATCTGAGTGGATTGATTCACGATTTTTCTAATCCAACCTAAAACAAAAAAAACCTAACTGCAATATACGGCTTTTATAGGAAATATACATATACAACAGCTGATTATTATAACAAACGTACTATGTATAAACACCGTAATTATTTTTATTTAGTTGACGTAGTTATAAACACGTGACTTTTAATCAGAATAAAAAATAAAAAATATAAATACATAAATAAATAGATCCCCAAAAACCGTAAACTATTAACGTGGTGAATAAATTTGTTCAATTTGTACAGTACAAATTTACGTCATAGTTTTACATTAATGAATGATTTGGATGGCATTGGATAGTAAAGCATATTGCTAATGAATAGTAAAATAACAGCTGTTCTTTAGAAATCAAATGTTTTTTTAAAGGTTTTTTATTTTGGATCAATGTTATACATTATGCACAGAATGTGTAAAAAATACAGTAATAAGAATAATTATTGGGTTTGCTTCATTCGAAGACACCCTAAACTAATATTGGATTGGAATAATATAATAAATAACTTTGAACTGCCAACAGGATGTTTTTGATTGTAGATAATTTGTAATCAAACTTATTTCCATAAGGATAAAATTAGAAATTTAAAACGCTATAAAAAGTGGAAACTAATTGAATTCATGGAAACTGAATATGCCTTAAGCATGACCGGAGCAGAGACGAATCCGAAAAATCAAAAATCATTAAAATCGGTCCTGACGTTCTCGAGTTATAATGAGCTTAACTAACACGACTTTGTTTTATATATTTAGATAAGAAATAAAAACTGTCTAAAATTTTGTAAAAATGTTTAAAATATAGATCATTTTAAACAAAAAAATGTTGCTCTTAATATGGCTGTTGGCTATTTCGTTCTAAAATATTATTTTAATGAAATACACGTTCTGTAAAAATGTAAGAAAATACGTCCGAAATTGCTGAAACTAGATTTCTCATAGCTTATTGTTTCCTTAGGTTAAGTTAAGGATAAGCTAGTAAAAGTATAATACGTAATATTATTTTAGTTTAAACGTGAAATTAAAAATGTATAGAATAATGCAAATTAGTTCAATAACTATGGCGAGTCTGGTTTTCACAGAAAAGACAAACACAATTATTATCTTTGTCAAGCATTACAGAGTGACAAATAAACGGTTTTGGATAATTTTCTTTTGATTATAATCAAACTAGTACACCAAGTTTAATAATTTGTTTGTGCCAGGAAACCGGTATCTCCTTGTGGTAACTACTGTTATGGCGAAACAATCAAATATATATCATCACTGCGGTTTTATCAAACCGCAATAAGAATTTACATTGACTAGCTGAATTATATTTACTAGGGCCTCAAATTTGTAGGTGTGGACATAAAAAAGCCAAGCTGGAAGAAAAATTCCATTGAGTGGTTGTCATGGATATAAGGAATCTTGAGGTGTGCTTTTGGTTGGTGTGCATTATGTAGACTTAAAAGAATGTGTTGTAGCATTTAGCACAACCTTCATTTGTCAAATCTGTAATGATCCACTTTTTCGTTCTAAGAGAACATTCTTATCCAAAGTCCCGTTTAACCCAAAAATCCTCGTGCGGGTGTTTTAAACATCCCAGCAAGACACGGTTAGTGTTCCTTCAACACGTGGGTAGGCTATCTACCTTTGATCTCAACCTTCAAAGTAGAGTATACTTAATACAACAACAAATACAATACAACAAATACAATACAACTGTTTACAACTGTGATACAACTGTACAATACAATACAACAAATACAAACAAATATACAACAAAGTGACTCAGACAGGTTTTTGCCAATATGCAGTGAGTTGCCGTTGACACGAGCTTTGAAAGTGGTTTGGGGTGTCCACGACATGCGTACAGATTATACACAACGTACATGAGTACCTCGAAGTTTGTACTTACGTCCTTTATTTGGGGTGTCCACGACATACGTACAGATTATACACAACGTACATGAGTACCTCGAAGTTTGTACTTACGTCCTTTATTTGGGGTGTCCACGACATACGTACAGATTATACACAACGTACATGAGAACCTCGAAGTTTGTACTTACGTCCTTTATTACACCTCTGAATTCTTCTCCCATGTTGTCTCTTTATGCTTACATTCCTGAAAAATAGGCATTAACAATTATTAAACTTACTTTAATTTCACGCAAATCAACTTTTTTAGTACTTGAATGGAAACCACCTAAATAGTAGTGCTGGTAAAATAGAAATAAATATTAACTGCATTTTACCTTTATATTAATCGTTTTGGCAATATTTTTTTGCTACAGTGACCGAACGTAAAATTGTATAGGAAAGCATAAACACTATTGGAATATGAATTTAGACATTGGAAACTGTATACCCAGGATTCTCTCTTCTATCTTTTACATCCTTAAACTGTTTGACTCTCAAAATATATGTCTGACTCAAAAGTACTTTCGATTCAAGTGCTCAAATGGAAATTCGTCAGGATGAACAATATGAAATATCTACTTCTAACTTTTTAATATCGTAAGCTTTTGTTCTGTTAAATTATTCTTATATCGTCTACTTCATAGTGTTATCTAGCTTTCCCACCTCCACCCTCTAAATCTTTTCCAATGGACCGACCACCGCCGAATCTGCGTCTCAAAGTTCTGGTGGATGCCGAATCCTATGCCTCTGATTCCACTCTGAGCGCACTGATATATGATTTGCGCCGCCAGCCCCTTCTAAAACCCACACCTTTGTTTGCGTGTGTGTGTCCTCTCATTTCATTCACATTATAATGTGTATGTAATAATTATTTTTTTCCTGTGCCGAGTTCTTAATGTATACGTCAAGCTTGGAAAATAAAGATTGCCCAGCGTATTATAGTTAGTTTAGTTATATTTTTTGGCATTGACTAGTGTGTGTAATGAACACAGTTTACACTGCCAGTGAAAAGCTCTATTATTCTGATAAAAAATATAAAAACGACTGGGACGGTGGCGTCGTTCCGTAATCCAGCTACTTGGAGGAATTGTGAATAGTATGAGCAATGGTTGGTGAATGTAGTGTTCTCTTGTGTGGATAACGTCTACCCTATTCAATTTTACGTTAATCCGCAAAGACCAATTCTTCATAACTAGACCAGTTCGTAATTTGGAGGCAGTGGTTTGGACTCCACGCTAAACTGTAGGTCCCTTAGTCGCCACTTTTAATTAACAGTCCTGTCTCAGGAACATGTCAGCCTTTGTCAGTAACAAGACTACAGGATCGTGCTACAATCATTATACACTCAATCCTCATCCTTACTTGGTTAAAAATACCTATCTTGTGGTATGGTCACTATTTCAATAATTTTATCCAATCTGAAATCTAATCACACTAAAAGGAATAAAATTATATATCACGGAAATATGGAAAATGTGCTCACTTTATTCAGTCTGTGATTACTACTTTTAGGTACATAAAAGCGAAGAAAATAAGCAAAATTATGCGTAAAAACTAATATAATTTTAATTAAAAGTCAAAGTCCATGAGAACCTGTTTTATTTTAGATTTCAAAACATTTATTTGTGGCTGATTTTATGCTATGCGGAAATGTTAGTTTTGGTGCGTTGGTCTGTAGAAGGGATGCCACAAACTTCAATGTATGGATAACTTGTATAAACCTGTATGCTTCTACAAAATAGCCACCACCGAATATAGTTTATAGAGAAAGATTCCTTTTTCCTCAAAACACTGAGATAAAAAAAAATAAAAGTGAAAAGTACGACATTACTAAAAACAAGTCTTGATTTATAAACACTATTTACATGACAGCATAGTTTATGTTCTATAATCTGAACATACCATGAAATGGAAACGGCAATTTTACCTCACCTTATTTCTAAAACTGTTATGTAAATTAAATTCTGCTTCAGAAAGGTATTTTAATGACTGTTTAATCTTGTGTTTAGAGAGAGTAAATGTACGTGTCGGTTTGAAATTAGATTGAGAGTTCGATGACTTCCTCATGTCAGACGTGCTGGACTACCACTGACACGAATTCTATTGGGACTTAGGCGGGTATTGGGCGTGACGATCAGCGAACTCCAATTAACATTTTGGGCAGAGCCACAGATTTGGTGCGCCCTAATAGACCGGTCAGTCTGGTTTTTTGAAGCTGATCGAACGCATTGTGGTCAGAGATCGGCTCTTTTTTAATACATTTTATAACATCAACGAAATATATAGCTACTGGTACTATACTGAACTATTACAGTATGATAAAAGGAATTTTATGACACAAAAACTCCCAAGATATTGGGTATTTTAAGATGCCAAGACCTCTTAGACACCAGGAAATATAGTACACTAGAACTGTAAGATATCCTTGACTACTTCGTCAAAAAAACGTCCCAGTATAATTAAATAACCTCAACCCAATGAGCTAGAACTTAACTGAGACTTAGACTTTTACCAAACAAACTAAGGTGATCCAGGGAGAAAAGTAAGTTCTTTTGATCAGATTGAGAAGCGTGTAAGAATATAAGAGGCTATTTTATCCTAAACACGACTCATGTACACTCATTTCACTATCACTATAAAATATAAATAAATACGCATACCTTTGTTGAAGAGAGTATACCTATTTAGAATATTTATAGCTTTGAACTGATAGTTTTGTTGCATTTATTTCAATTTTAAATATTTTTGTACCTCAAACCTGTGTTTATGTTTTATATAACCTATGACCGATCTCAAAAGTGTAGACATATGTTAAAAACTCAACTGTGTAAACACACATTGCTTATTGTATGTAATACTACGTGAGCACCATCTATTGTCATAGATAAAATTTATATTTTTTTAATTATATATGAAAAACGCAAAAAACGCAATTTTCGAGTCCAAACCCCCCTAAACTACCCGTTACGATTGACCAATATATCTGGTTCATGAAATCGTCCGAGCAAATGTTGGAATTCACGTCTCTACCAATTTTTGTCTTGTCCAAAAACAATAGTCGTAAACATTTATATATATATATAGCCTATATATATATATATATATATAAAATTTTTAACGACTATTGTTTTTGGACTCTGGGCACCTAAAGACGAAAAAATAACATGGTCCCGGGCTTAAGTCTCACCATGAGACCTACGGTAATAGCTTCTTCCCTATGGGAAATTCGCTAAAATCTAAACACGTTGTACGTTGTATTGTGGGGCTCCTATGTTAATCTTATGGAGGATAGGGAAAAATTAATATTTCCCATATTAATCAATATTTTTGGATAACACTTGATATTTAGCTTTATGTGGTTGAGATCTATCCATTTATGCTTAAAAATCATAGTTTACGTGTTTATCATGGCAACAAACCTGCATACTCTTTTCCCATATTAATCATATAGGGAATAGGAAAACTCCTTTATTTATGGACAGATGTTGATGAAAGTTGGTATAAATGTTAAAAATAAAAGTCGTTTATGGTAGTAATGCCTACTTTCAGTGTTCCTCACAGCAGTGAACCTGCACACTCTTTCCCATGTTAGTCTTATGGAGGATAGGCAAATAATTCTCATGTTTACTGACAGATTTTTATAAAACTTGTTAAATATTATTATTACAGTATTATTATATTATTGATTTGGAAATTCGCTGAGTACGCAGGTCTGCTGCGACGGGGGTATTTTCGTTTCATGACCAAAATAATTAAAACTTCACTGTTATTTGTTTACCACGGTTAATGTATTTCCATCTCTAAGTATAATGAGTGAAATATACCTTTTATACGTGATAACCACTGTATTGTTAATGAAAAATACCTTTAACAAGAAATTTTTACTTTAATTTTAATTTTAAACTTGTCTGTCCCTTCAGATCCTGTTAGTGTTCTATTTAACCTCTAAATCCACTTAAAATTGCACACACATGTTATAAAAACATCATCATATACAAACCCTGTGTCCAATTAATACTTGAACAAAGTGTATAACGTTTGTAGGGAAAATATTTGTATTTACTTCCCTGGGGAAAATAGGTTAGATCATGGATATGTCTAAGCGGAATGTTTTAACTCATATAAACAGCTGTTGTTTTTTATGCTAAAAATTTAATAAATTCAATAATTGCCCCGGTAGTTTATATGGAAACCTGTTACATACTTTCCATCTTAAAAATCACTAACACCCCCCCCACGAGCAAAGACATATTCATGTCAAAAGAAATAAAATATTTTCGTATCAACAATCAAAATAAGATATGCTGTGTTAAAAAATCTCAATATAAAAGGATGAATTTTGCTTTAATGGCTAATTTTATATTCCGCATACCGGGTCACAAAATATGATCAACCAATTTTGTATAAATCCATGCTTGTGAATAAGGAGTTTATAACTTCGCTAGCTGGGGCTCCGCCCCCAGGACACCGTGGCTGTTGTCGGCAGTCCTTAGTAATTAGAATACAGTTAATGGCGGTGTAGGGAACGTGAGTGTGAAATTCCATACCATTATAAAATAACGTATCACGGTAGCAAAATGTGCAACACGAAGTCACAATTAAAAAATGTAACCGTTTAGTCACTCGCATAACCTGAAAAACAAAATGTAAACAAAATAAAAAACATAAACAAATGCAAATGCTTCAATCTGTGGAGTTTATCTTCAACTAACACATATAGTAAAGCAATCAGCTGTTAAAAAGAAAATATTTATAATGTAAACAAAGTTCTGGTTCCATAGTTTATGGGATCCTTTTTGGGCTTCTAGGGAGAAACCCAATTGAGCTACAACAAAATTGATGATCCATAAACCTTCTCTATGAAATTTTATATAGCTGTGCCAATTTTCATAGCTAACCGTTCAACGGTGTCCGAGTGTATAACATTTAAACATACAAATATATATATACATACATACAAACATTTTTTCTATAAATATAGATATTGCCTATTATTGTACTTTGGAGTATGTTAATATAGTTCTAGGCCATTGAGAGTAGAGGGTTCTGAGATTCCAATACTGAATAGTAAGTTGAATATTTAAGGACAGAAGTAAGTGTCACGGGGCGAGATAAATAACAGCTGTAATGACGTTACGAATGACAAGGGTGGCGATAACACGAATGTTTCATGTACATATGCAGTCATCATCGGGGTTTTTATAAAAGTACTTATCTTTCACCGGAATACTCTTTTCTGATGAGAGATATATTTTTTTTATATTTCATATTTAAATTATAAGGCTCTTAATTTGATTATTAATAATAAATATCCATATTCACAGTCTAAAGCGAGAAATTCAGCATTTGTATGACATCACGTCTCTGACTTCAGATTGGTTGAATGTTGAAGTGTTTACTGAAGCCTAGTTACAGACGGTGACAAAAAAGGTTTTCTTATATTATTGGAGAAATTCCTATGTGAAAGTGAGCTATTCGTTGATGAGTTCGTTGGGCAATGCAACCAGATGTCTTTAAACTCTACTTAGGAAGACGGTTGTACCCCAATAATGATTTTTATCAATTTATTTTGCACAATATGTGTAAGTCAAATTTTCCTTTTTCCCATTGGATTCAGCTAAAAACACTCAATTTAGTATTTTGAATTATGACTCAAGGTCAGCTGGTTACTGAGATATTTAAAATGGTAAACACAGTACATTGTGCAATTTTAATCATATGTAGAATAGCTAAAAACCAATACTTAACCTATCCACTTAATTATTCTTCCGAAATTTGGAATGCAAGCCTTTCTAGTTATATTTGATCAATGTATCTATGAAACCAAATTTGATGTTTCTTACGACAGAAAACCTGCGTTTTCGATATTCATATAAATGATACAGAAAACAGATGAATTGGTATAATACTCTTCGTTATTAACATAATTTAATAAACGATTGTGTGTGTTTTTAATTAGTGAACAGTAACATTCAACCACAATAGATTTGTTAAACATCCCTTATTGCGGAAAATCTGCATCCTTAGTGCTGCTAAAATAGTATGTTTGGAATAATATAAGCTCTGTTATATTCGCTTTAATCAAGCCAGCGTGTTGCGAGCGATCTCGTTTTTATTCAAATATGACTTTTTCAAAACTAAAATATTTCCAATGACTGTGTTAAATTATAGTGTATTTTGACGAGTATACGAGTTAAACAGACCAGTTTTTACTATGTATATTCTAATCCATGTTTTTTTAGCATATGCTTCTTCAATCTGCACTTATCGTGGGCCTTGAAGTCACACTGGGAGCATCTGTACTGTGGAGGGTCTAATGAATGTTTAATTAGAAAGTGTTGCTTCAAGTGGTTTGTTCGGTATGTCTTGTAGTCACACTGAGAGCATTTATGCTGTGGAGGGACTAATCTATGTGTATGTAGTACGTGCTTCTTTAAATTGCTCTTATAGTAAGTCTTGTGGTCACACAGGGGGCACTTGTGCTGTGGAGGGACTGATCTATGTGTACATAGTAGGTGCTTCTTTATGTTGCTCTTATCGTGGGTCTTGTAGTCACACTGGGAACAACTGTACTTTGGAGGGGCGACACACTCATCCTTCAGGTGATGCGCTAAGCTGGTTTCCAGGATGAACTCCTGTCCGCATTTAAAGCACTCGTAACCTACAGACACACCATGGGTCTTAAAGGATATCATAACAGTAACAGAGGTCTATGGGTACTACTAGGAAGTTTGGTTACAGTATCTAGGATGAAGTACATCGGATAAAATATTCAACTTGGAGGCCACAAAAAACCTAAAACGAAATCTAATGTTTCTGATCAAGAACACAGACGTTCTCATACAAAAAATTAAGTTTCAGCGTACTATTTCGCTTGATCTTAAACGGAGAGTGCATACAGCTGAGCTGTGGAGTATGGTCTTACTCGAACAGCACAAAGTCCCGCAAAGCATACGTATTGCCTCACCTCTGGCATATGTGACCATCAGCTTTCTACTTCTCAATTACTGACTAATGCTGCAGGGTCTGGTAGGCTTTATTGTACAAAGGTAATTAATTTGCGTACATAGAACAAAGCTAGTCATTTACTAAGAAAAATTAACAGTTAAATTACCACTTCATAAAAAAACTTGATGCTATAGGTTTGTGGTTCAAGTAGATCTGGCATAATATTTGTTTATTTATAATTTAAAAATATGCAATTAAGATTACCATTTTAATCTGTACCTTTGTACTAATTATTCACATGAAAAATTTCGTCAAAGATATCAATCAAAAATGTTGACCTAAAATCCAGTCAGAAAGAGATTGTTGCATAAAAATACCTTACAAACATATCTACTATCCTATTCTTCCGGCAATTCAACAATCCCGTTTACCTTAAAAGGTAAGATCTTTTTCAGTGTTTCTCGTATAAGGATCATAAAGTTATTAAAATTAAATACCCCCGTCACAGCAGACCTGCGTACTCACCGAATTTTCAAATCTATAGCAAACATAAAAATAATAATATATGTCAAGTTTTACATTATCTGTCAATAAATATGAGTATTATTTGCCTACTCTCCATAATATTAACATGGAAAAGAGTATGCAGGTCTGCTGCTGTGAGGAACGCTCAGAGTAGGAGTTTCTAGCGTAAATAATTTATATTTTGACCATTTATATCAAGTTTCATCAACATCTGTCCGCAAATAAAGGAGTTTATACAAACTCTATATGATTAACATGAAAAAGAGTATGCAGGTTTGCTGCCATTATAAAAACATCAACTATAATTTTTAATCATACATGTATGGATCTCAACCACATGAAGATAAATATCAAGTTTCATCCAAAGCTATTAAATAATAAGTGAAACATTAATTTTTCCTTATCCTCCCTAAGATTAATATTGGAACACCAAAATACAACGTAGGCTTTACTGTGTTTAGATTTTTTAATATCTCGGTAACCGTTGGAGATAAAGAAAAACTTTAAGGAACTAAATTGTGTAGTTTTAAGGTGATTCTAATAGTGAAATATAAAATTAGAAATTTTTAAAAACTACATAGGAAAAACGCTAAAAACCCCATTTTTGGGCTACAAACCCCCCCAATCTACCCGTTCCCATTGTCCAATATGTCTGGTTTACGAACCCGTCAGAGCTAATGTAGGAATACACGTCTATCTACCAAATTTTGATCGGACCGTTTTTACGAGAGTTGTGTTCACAGACACACACACATATATAATATATAAAAATATATATATATATAATATATACATATACATATATAAATATATATATATATATAATAAAATAATAAATATTATAACGACTATTGTTTTTGGTCTCTGGCACCTAAAGAAGAAAATATAACATGGTGGCTTAAGTTTACCATGAGACGTACGGTAATAGCTTCTTCTCTATGGGAAAATTCGCTAAAATGATAATAAAACAATTTTTATCATTATTTCATAAGTTATGCAAGTTTCTATTGCCATACTCTCCATAAATTAACATGGAAAAGAGTATGCAGGTCGTCTGCAGTGAGGAACACTCAGTGTAGGAAAGTTTCTACGTAATCAGTTTTATCAGACCATTTATATCAAGTTTCATCAACATCGTCCCGCAAATAAAGAGTTTATCACTCATATGATTAACAGGAGTTGCAGGTTTGCTGCCATGATAAACAGCATCAAAAATTTTTAATCATACATGTTATGGATCTCAACCACATGAAGCTAAAAACATCAAATTTCATCAAATCTACTTAATAAGTGAAACATTATTTTTTCTCTCCTTATTTAAAATTAATACCAAAATACAACGTATTACTGTGTTTGATTTTTTAATAATCTCGGTACAGGAGATAGAGAAAACTTTAAGGAACTAAATTGTGTAGTTTTAAGGTGATTCTAATAGTGAAAGATAAAAATTGAAGACAAAGACAAAAACTACATGGGAAAAACGCAAAAAACCCATTTTTGGGGTACAAACCCCCCCAATCTACCCGTTCAGATTGTCCGATATGTCTGGTTTATGAATCCGTCAGAGCTAATGTAGGAATACACGTCTCCACCAGATTTGGTCTTGATCGGACCGTTTTTACGAGAGCTATTGTGTTCACAGACACACACACACGCACACACACACATATATATATATAATATATACATGTGTATATATTATATATATATATAATAATAATAATAATAATATATAATATTATATATTATATTATAATATATATATTAACGACTATTGTTTTTGGTCTCTGGGCACCTAAAGAAGAAAATATAACATGGTCCCGGGCTTAAGTTTACCATGAGACGTACGGTAATAGCTTCTTTTCTATGGGAATTTCGCTAAAACAAGTAAGTAACAATTGTACCCGCTGGTGAGGTGTGCGCATAAGTTTATGCAAGTTTCTATTCTGGAACCCAGTTTCGTAGCATACACACTCACTTTTGGCCTGTCGTAAGGGCTGCTCAGAGGATGCAGTGCTGGGACCAGGTTCCGCAACAGCATCAGGTTGTATCTGTTCTCCAGCCTCATGAGTATTCACATCAACGTCCACAGCCGCAAAGTCATCACCAGTAGAGTCTAGGAGGGGTTGCTCTCTCAGCGATGGACAAAAATACTTTCTGTGGCGGTACATATGATCAAATGTTGTGAACGTCTCATCACATTTGGAACATTTACGCTCTGAAACAGTTTAAGTTATACTTCTATAGTTTAAAAGTATATAGAATTGCCTTAATTATATTCTATGAAAGTTAAACTATTTTAGGTGTCATAAATTATTTGTGGACTAACCAATCCAGATACTATGTGATGAAATAAATCATTGCGTAATTAATCTACTAAGAGGCCAGCGCACACAGCAACAGACGTACGTATGCAATCGGAGGAAAATATCGTTCTCAAGGTTATTATATGTTTTAACGCACACATACGTCCACGTATGTGTGCCGATGTTTGCATGCAGATATCTTAGAACCACTCCAAGGGCATTTTTCTGAACGTATAAATGCCTACGTTTCCTATAGCCAATGCGCCATTTCTAGTTTATCAACATTCTCGCAAGAGGCACTAAGGTTTACAAATTTTAAGCGGCATTTACCTTATTTTAGTAGAACGTCCATTGTGTTTCCTTGAGTTTTAATTAGTTTTATTTAGTTTTAATAGTTTAATTTAGTTTTAATTGTTACATTTTCTATTAATATAATCTAAAATAACCTTTAAACTGTTTGAATTCCATCAAATCTTGCACAAGGTATAGGTATTGCATATAGTATAGTATAAAGTAGTATAGTATACCATAAAGTTTACATTATTCAATAATGAGATGGACCTAATGTGAACTTTTGGATAACGAATATAACAGTATTAATTCGCTTTCACTTGAAAAATCATTGGTCTTGAGCCACGGAATATTTTTGGAGAAGTTTGCGTCACACCAGACAACATCATTTGCCGCCATCTTACTGAGCACTGAGGCTAGAAGACGATCCCCATACGTCTGTGGTTATATGCGTTGACCAAAACAGCCGTCCGTATGCATACGTCTGCCTGCATACGTGCGTCTGTTGTAGTGTGCACCGGCCTTAAGAAAACCGTTCTAATTGTTTCTACCAACTATTGCTGTATCTAATGGGTTATTGATTTCTAATCATACTAATAGTTTTATAAGGGTTACACATGTTTTGAATTTATTCTTTAATACGAGTTATTTACACATACTTCCTTACATTATACTCTTATATACTTTCTCATTTTAATTTTTGCCTGCCTAAATAGAATGTTTATGAAAGTAATAAATATTTCATTAAAATTCGCTACTGGACCAAACGGAACTTACCTGGATCTACATCAGGATGTTTGATGCCGAGATGCATATGAAGAGTCTCTTTCCTTAGAAAACATCTTCCGCAGAGGAGGCATTGAAATAAACCAGAAAGAGGTTGATTTTCATGTGCGATTCGTAAATGTCGTCTCAGGTTACCTTTTCTTGAAAAGATCCTTTTGCAGTAAGTGCACTGGAAGGTCATATTTTTAAGTTCAATCTGAAAGGATGATATATCATTATTAATGCCAATTTTATAAAGAGGTCTACATTATTTTACTGTGCACAACACACATAACCACGCTCTTACTTACGTTATCACTACATTGTTTTTTTGTTGTAGAATGTAGATGGCTCTGAAACACAGGGACGAACCGGTTACGTAGAAATACAGTACGGCCGAAACGTATCATATCGATCCTCAAAATCGGAGGGAAGTCCTCATAACTGTAATGGGGAAGAGTAACGTGATTTTCTCAAGTCGAAAGTCATTTAGGGGATGAAAGGTTACAGGTTAGATGTTTTTACAAAAAGTAAAAAGACCTGCTTTAGAGATGATTTGGTTTCTTTACGCTTGAGTGGAGGTAAGATGAGTTAGAACATATTATCGTAGCATTGCGTGGCTGAGAGCACAGACGCACTAGCCGTCACGTCGTCCTCAATTGCTTTAAAAATTCATCCACTTTTACCTCTATGACCTTCTATTGTTTTTTTATTCCATGTAGGTTACCAGCATCAGTAAATAAGCATCAGCTTATTTTTGTCAATAATTGACAATCAATAAATTTTATTTTACTTATTATTCTGGAGGATCTTTTACTTATACGTTTATGGTGCGATCGATCAACCGCATATTTCATGTGTTTCGCATGCTTCCATTCTGTAAACACACCCACAAATAACCTACTTACGTGATATTTATGAAATTTAATGTAACACTAACTTAACTCCACATCGACCGTCAAGAAATGTCACCCCCCACCCTCACCAATCACTAAAGTGGAGATCCTTGGATCCGATCGTATGTGACCGAGTAACCTCCCATTTTTCTTTCAACTAATTACAACAAGTGTAGAAAATCTCTCGAAAATTATTTTCTATTTTTTTCTTGGGAAATGTAAAAAATGTTTCAGTAATAAAACATATTTGATTCGATTCTGTTTGGTTTGAATCCAGATCCTGGGCGACCAAAGTCTTTCACTCTACTCTTAGACCAAATTACTCAACGGCACGTTGTGGATGATATGAAATAATTTATATTTCTTATAAATTCCTATAAAAACTTACTAATTTATTTTAGTTTTTAATTATTCAATTATTAACTTTTATAACCGTGTATTACTGCAACAAAAAACTTGCTCGTAATTTGGTAAGCTTATTGCTGTTTGTGCATATGTATACTTAGTATTTGATTTTCATAAAAAAACTCAATCACACTGATTTGTGAGATGTGTATATCGACTATATTGAATGTTTACATTGGTTTAGATTTTTCTCACCACATTCTGTATACCGGAAGGTCCTGCCTGGGTTTGATTTGGTCCTGTCTGTGTTTGAGAATGACCTGTCTGGGTGGGAGAGTTTCCTGACTGAGTGAGAGAGGAACATTCCTGAAATGGTTGGGCATGAAAAGTAGCTGTCTGAAATCATGAAAACATTTTTCTATACATAACATAAATTTCTGTGATTTGCGTGAGAGAGGGTGAACATGCCTGACCTAGTCGGGTTTCGGAAGGAACTGCCTGAAACTACATTAACATTTTTTATACGCAATATATAAATTGTATGGTTCCATCGGGGTACTCTTTTCAACCTATGATTAATTGACATATTGTTTTGACCATTATGCACGCATCTTCCTACCATGCATAAACATTGAATAAAACCAAAGAGGTCGTAATTAAATTAAACAGTTCAAATTTATTTGGTAAGTGGTTTTATTCACTCTGATGCGTAATATGTGTATTATTATTATTATTTTAATAGATATTTCTGAACTAATATTCTATTGAATCCAATTTCCCTCACCACGCTCTGTGTATTGGTAGGTCCTGCCTGGGTTTGATTTGGTCCTGTCTGTGTTTGAGAATGACCTGTCTGGGTGAGTTCCTGATGAAAAGATGAACATTCCTGCAAATGGAAAATTGATAAATCATAACATTTTTATTAAAGTGGTAAATAAACAAATTGCAAATTGACAGTTAATAGGTTCTTTTTTCTTAGTTTTTTCCATTTATCTAAAACTTCCACTTCCTGGATCAAGCATAAAACACTAGTTTTTATTTGCACAACACTAATACTCGTTCTAAAGATATTTTTAATATAGAAGTTTTTAACTTGAAAATCGTAATATAAAATTATTTTATTTATTAACGTAGTAATCTAGCTACTGACCATAAACATCTGAGCCATTCTGGGTAATTGGAGTAGTTTTGTGTTTGGTCTAACGTATTGTTAGCAATAGAAATATTAAGAATATTATTTATCGTGAAACACCAGGCCAATTATCGAGACAACCGTTTAACTCGTGTTTATGAGCTTTTATAATATTATTGAAAAATTAATAATTTTTATCATTATTAAACTGACTGTTAGAACACACTTAATAGTCATCCTACACGCATTGGGGGACAGATTGTCCCCATCACAGCACATGTCATACGCTATTGATTATTTTAATAGATATCCCCTGAACTAATATTATTAAATCCAATTACCACGCTCTGTGTATTGGAATATTGGGTGATTTGGTCCTGCTGTGTTTAAAATCTACCTATCAGGGTAGGAGATTTTACTGAGTAGAATATCCTGATTATGGGATAAAGTAAATCTATCATAAAAACATTTTCCTATACATAACATAAATTTCTGTGGATAGTGAAGAACGTGTGAATACCTAAAAGCTTGACAACTATTGATAAAGTGATAACTTTAGTTTTCCCATATCTAATAACTTTAAAACTTCCACTTAGAGGATCAAGCATGAAAAACGTGACATTAACACAGTACAATTTACAATTTTCCCTACGCTCACTAACGGTACTCGTTCTGTGTATTTTTAGTATTTGTGTATATTTTAATATAGATAGTTTTTATACTTGAAAATCATCAAAGTATAAAATTAATATAATTTATTTGATTATGACGGGGACGTCCTGTAATCCAGCTACTTGGAGGTCACGAATTGTAAATAGTTATGAGCGATGGTTGGTGGGTGTAGTGTTCTCTTGTGTTGATTAACGTTTGCACAATTGAATATTACGTTAGTCCACAAAGACCCTCCAATTATTACGAATTATCAATTCGTAATTCAATAAGTATTATTCACGTAAAAACACAAGTACATTTTCACGCTGTTGGACTATTATTAAAGTCGACTAAGGAACAAAGTGACTTAATTAGTACCAAGACTGCAAGATCGTGCCACAATCATCTTACACTCAATCCTCATTCATACTTGGGTTAATATTTGTGCTTTGGTCACCATTTTAATAATCTAATCCAATCATTGGTACGCTGGTGATTTTATTATAAATGACCACTTCCCCTAGAAATGTAAATTAGAATATAAATTTAGTGCTATACAAAAATAAGACCGAAACTGCACTGCATGCAGTAGATTTTCTACTAAAAAGGGATTGACTGGCAGTAGAAGATATGATCTAATTTTTTGAGAATATAATTTTGATAAAGTAAAACTAATTTTATTTTCCTACTTGTATTTCCTTTCTTACATTTCATTTCCTTTTGCGAATCAGCTTAGACAACTGATATGTATAGAGTGATTTTTTCAATTTCTCTATACAGCTGTTCTTTCTGGGCTACACGTCTCTTGTAAAACTAAGGCCACAAATAACATTACCCTCATAAAAAATTGAAAATTATTCCAACATTTTATAATATATATAAATAAATATAATCAATATTTTGAAGCCACTGTACAATACTAGATGAACAAAACTTACTTGACCACATCCTGTTTCGGAAGTGCATGGATGGAAACAGCTTATAAACGAACTGAGTGATTTGGATTTACCTAAAGGCAACAAGAAAGACAATTTGGGCTTAAGCATTTCGTAATACACACAACATAAGACACAACACACACACCTATTTACGCAGAAAGTAAAGGTTACGCTAACTAATTGCTATTTAATTGATTAAATTTGTAGGAAAATAAAGTGTTAGCATTTTTCAACTATTTTCATTGACCTCTGTGTTTTATCATTACAATTTTGTTAATAATTTCTAAGCATCAGACTATGAAATTTGATAGTTCATCACTATGAACTATTAAGTACTCTATGCACTATAGAGTAATCTATGCACTATAGAGTACTTAATAATCTGACACCACCTGCATGTCTTTCAAAATGACAACTTAATTTATGGGGTTTTAAATGTAAAAAACTGTTTTTTGTAAGTTTTCTATGATAGAACTAAAAGGTAAAGAATAATTTGACTCCCACCATAAAAGCAGCTTAAAAAACTTAACAAATTAGTATTTAGAACTATTTTTTGTGACTAACGGTTCCAGGGAAAAGTTAAATTTTACCGAGTTTACTCTATGGTAACGCTTGTCCGAGAGCGCCCAATATTATTCTAATGACTTATATTAAAAAATAAATTTCTTCCTTATTTCCCAACCGTTTTTTATGAATCTTAGTATGCAGCGTAGGGTTAAATTACTCAAAAAGCTTGATATTACCGGGGGGGAGACCAACTCCTTTGCAATTCTAACAGTAAGTTTAACTTAATTTTTCTCATTGTTATTTTCAGAAATTGGATAATTATTTTGGAAGCAATAAACTATCAAATTATATTAGGATAAATGTAAAAGAATAAGACAGTTTTAATTCAGATAATAGTTTTAAAAATTTCTTCAGGGAGAAAGTGTGTGTCAGTCCACAGATACAGTTTATTTGATTCCTCACACACTTTTCTTTTCACATTGCGTATTTTATCACTACATTATTCGTTTCATCCCCAATGGATGAGGTTACCATGAGTGTTTAACTGAACAGCAAGCTGTTCAACGTATTCCACGTTTCCTTTACCGACCATGAAGGAGTGCCTCAGTTTGTGTGTTTTGAATCAATCCCATAGTCCAAACTCACCGTTGCCCTGGTGTGAGGCGTGCTCAGGTTGTAGAGTGCTAGAATCAAGCTCTTCTTGTGCTTGAACCTCATGAGTATCCACATCCATGTACTCTGTCACAGACTCATCCTCTGTGCTCAGGGAGGGTTGCTTCTTAGGCGATGTACCATGAAACAGGCTGTGCTTGGTCCTGATGTTAGCTGTAGTATCTAATCCAGTCTGGAACGGTTAAAACTTTAGTTTTCCTTGAGAGAATTTGGTAAAATCATAGATATGTCCAAAAGAAGTTTTCAGTTAAATTAAAAATCCGTTCTTTTTTATATTTTAAACATTGACTAAAATAACTCTATTAGTTTATTTGTAAACGACTTCCATTACACAGTTTTGCGTTACGCTACAACTCAACACCCCCCTCCACCGAGCTTAGGAATGTCTATGTAGAAAATGGCCGCCGTTTTGAAACAATCGCGTTGATATCATAGATCGACATATTGTTACCCGCTACGTCCACTCATTAAAAAAGGTCAATTCATGATTATTACCACCAATGATGGCATTCTAATTATAACTAATTACTAGGAGGATTATTCCCTCTTTCCTAAGCTTAAAATGCAATACATTGTAACGGGCCTTAGGGCTATTTCATTGAAACATTAAAAAAATACTATTTATTTATACGATTAATAAAATTTAAAATACATATGTAACAAAAGGGTAAACCTATTCAAGTAGACTAAATGTTTAATTTAACTAGTTTACAACGTCTATTGCTTAAAGTAAATAAATTTACTCAGTCTTCCCCATTTATACACAAAAATAAACAATTGCTAATACAGGATTCAAATTACTAATACTGAATATCGAATACATTGCTGTCACTGATCACTGACTTTCACTTGAAACGAAACAGACAGTTAGTATTCAACAAACTAGTGACGCAAAGAGTCCCGGGTATTTATACATTAGGTGCCTTCTGGAACTTTCGTGAAAAATCGAGTATCCGGTTGAATTGTTGATACAGTAGTTGTGGTGTGACTGCGTGCCTTTTCAGACGCTTCACGCACTGAATGCCATCTGTTTTTGACTTCGCAACATTCAGGACAGTATCTCTTTCACCTTAACAATATTATATATTACTAGCCTGCTACCGGGCATGCCTATAAACAAGTAAGAGCTTTCTACTCCTAAGCACTGAGTGGCTGAACCGGCTAACGCGCTACACTGACGAGCGTAACGTTCTAGCCATTCGGAAGTGCTAGGGTTCGACTCCCGACCATTAGCAATCTTAATTTGGCTTTCAAATGTGTGGTATAGTGGTGAGGAGGGCCCACCTTAAATAAATGGTGGCCGGCTTGTGTGGAAGTTGACGGCATTTGTAGGCTTAATTGGAATTGCAGTGGACACCTGTTTTGCTTTTGTGGTTAGTCGTTATAAGGGAAGGGACATTTTTTGTACTTTATTGTTTAAACTTTGATCAAGAAGATATTGGTAATTAGTTTATGTTACAGTTAAGAGTAAAGAGCTTGCCACTTCTAGGGTTAAATGTCTAAATAACACCGAGAACACTGCTGATTTTGATGAAGCCTGAGTTCGTACATCAGTCGAAAAGCACAGCTTATTTTGAAGTGCCCACATGTTGTAAATTGGTAACTGGATTATTATAAATTAATCTTTGTACAAAAAATTTCATTGTTAAGTTTTATTCCTTACAAGTTCTGGTTCCATTGTATGGGATCCTTTTTTGGCTTCTAAGGAAACCCCCAATTGAGCTACAACAAAATTGATGATCCACAAACCTTCTCCATGAAATTTTATATATGTGCACCATTTTTCATGGAAATTCGTCCAACGGTGCCCGAACGCATTAACTTCAAACATACAAACATATATATATATACTAGATATAGATTCTATGCATAGTAGAATTTAAAAAAAACTCCATATTGTATCAAATATCACTTACCATGTTAAGTGTGTTTGATAGTTCCGTCGGGGTAGACCAAGGACGAAAGATGTGGCTTGCTTGACTGACCTGTGGGAAGGACATGCTTGAATAGGATTAGTTACAATAATCTTTGTGGTCTGGCCTAGTTATACATCGTGTTAATTTTCATCAGAATAAATTATTAGTTCTTTAAAATTTATATTCAACATATCCCATTCTTCTGAGCTTTGTAATAGGCTTATTACCGTTTATAGATTAAGCATGCAATATAGCCCACTTTCTCATGTAATGAAAATGTACTTAAATTTGCATTATCCACACGCGTTCATATTTTCAATCGCATTCTTTCAATTGAAATTATTTATCGCTACTTTTAAGGTTCTATAGAATATTAAAATCATGAAAAACTGCTCTATTATCAATAGAAATATATTGATTTTCGCCGAATATCTACATCTAACTCAACATCAAAATGTTGATGTATATCTGAGGAAGGCACAAGGCCGACTCTACCATTGTCCGTAGTATTTAATGCTGTAATGAGCAATCCACTCGTTTCGTGACGTCACATTCGGGTTTGACTAGGCTTGCCGCTACCTTTAGAAAAACATTGCGTGCCCTGAAATATAGTGTTTTAAGCTCTAGCACATAAAGTACAGTATCTAACCTATTTAAATGAAACTTGAGTAATTATGAAATATTAAACTACCTATTAATTGCCAAATATGTGTGCCACGTTTTATAATTTGCCTTAGACATTTTGGTTACTTCCATAAGAATATAGATGATATGCTCATCAGTGTAATTAGTTTATCATTGACTATGGGAGTTTTAAGTTGAAATAATATGTCTATTTGATGAATTAACTTTATTTGCATAAAATATGACAATATTTTTAAAATATGTTTGATAAGAACTGATAGATAACATTAAAATTTTTATTTTACGCTATTTTTGAGCCAATATTTAACTTTTAAAACTAGTTAAAATATATTTTATATCATCCCCAGAACATTTTTAAATGAACTTTAGATTAGATTAGATTATTATTTGAAATGGCGACCATACCACAAAGTAGGTATTTTAATCCAAGTATGAATGAGGAATGAATGTAAGATGATTGTGACGCGATCTTGTAGTCTTGTTACTGACTAAGGCTGACGCGTTCCTTAGACAGGACTGTTAATTAAAACCCCCACAGCCGATGGCAACTAAGGGCTCTACAGTTTAACGTGGAATCCGAACCACGGCCTCTGAATTACGAATTGGTCTAATTATGAGGATGGTCTTTGCAGGTTAATGTAGCAATAGATAAAAACATTTTAACAGGGATCACTTTTTATCACAAAGTACGTTGAACAAAGGCTATATAAGGGATTTAATTTATATTATTAGATTTGTATGTAAATATTATTCTGTTCTTGTTTACTTTTAGTTTACTTGGGAAATCCTTTATCTCTATCTGAATACTATCATATAGTTTTAAGCCTATAAATGGTCTTTTTTAGATATCGCTATAATTTGGGGTTTTTTCAGTATTTAGAAAGGGAAACGAAAAAACCCTTCCGGTAAAGCTCATTTTACTATAGATGCTTTTAAAACCCAGTACGAAATGTATTAAGGAAAAAAGCTACTTATTGTTATTAATAATAAATAACAATATTAATAATACTTTACAAAGAACTCCGGCCTGTGGTAGAGTTGACCTTGGTCCCAGGATGACTGGATGTAGGGCACGGGTAAAGCATACTATACCTGAGGAAGGTCACATGCCGGCTGGATGTTGGGCCGGGGGGTAGCTTGAACTACCTGGGGAAGGTTACATGCAGGCTGGATGAGAGGCGGGGGTGTAGCTGGAACTACTTGGGGAAGGCCACATGCAGGCTGGATGTTGGGTGGGGGTGAAGTGACGTCTACCTGGGGAGAGTTACATGCTGGCTGGATGTAGGGCCGGGGGGTAGCTTGAACTACCTGGGGAAGGTCACATGGTGGCTGAATGGAGGGCGGGGGTGTAGCTGGGTCGGCTTGGGGAAGGTCACATGCTTGCTGGAGGTAGGTTTGGGGCATATTAACATCTACCTGCGGAAGGTCATATGCTGGGTGTATGTAGGGCAGGGATGAAGCAAAGTCTAAATAGGGAAGGGCCCCTGCTGGCTGGAGGTAGGGCAGTGGCGTAGTAAGGTCTACCTGGGGAAGGTTATAAGATGGTGGGATGTAGTGTGAGGGCAAAGAGTGCTCTACCAGGGGATTATAAGGACGGGGTGTAGCGAGGTCTATGTGGGGAAATCTCCATCCAGCTCGGAAGTAGGGTGCGGTCGTAGTAAGGTTTACCTGAGGACGGTCATATGAAGGCTGTATATATGGCTGGGGTGTGGCGAGGTTTCCCTGGGGATATCTCCATTCATGCTGGAAGTAGGGTGCGGTCGTAATAAGGTTTACCTGAGGAGGATCATATGAAGGTTGTATATAGGGCTGGGGTGTAGTGAGGTTTCCCTGGGGATATCTCCATCCATGCTGGAAGTAGGGTGCGGTCGTAGTAAGGTGTCCCTGATGAGGGTGATATGAAGGGTGGATGTAGTTATGAGACATATCGAGGTCTACCTGTGGAAGGCCCCATCCAGGCTGAAAGTATGGTGGGGTAGTGAGGTTTATCTGGGGAGTGTGTAATGCTGGGTATGAGGAAGACATAGACAGGTATCTCAAGGGATGGGCCCATGTTGGCTGATAGTCGGGGGCTAGTGGGGGCCGGGATATGGTGGTCTCGCCACTCTCACATTCGCAAGGAAGTGGTGGGATTTCGAGTTCATTTTCATCCTGTCAACACTCAAGATGTTACCGAAAATAGTTTGATTCGAGTAGCTTGAATTGGCTTAAAAAAATTATGTAGTAGATAAGACCTTAGTAGAATATAGAACCTGCATTGATTGATCGAAATTTGGTCACGTTCCCGATGACGTCATCAAGATGGTGGTGCCCAAGGCACCCTATGGACATAACCTTAATATTTTTCCGCACTTTCTAATGATGGTGGTGTCCATGAGGTGGGAATTGTGGTTGGTTTAGGTTGTTGCCACCAGATAGTAGCAGTGTAATAAAATTATTCGCTATCGACAAGATTCGAAACACGATACATCGAGTTGGCGTACTCGCACACTGAATACTAGACTAAGACATTAGGTGTATTGACGACGTGATTATCACAGTCATTATGTTCATATCACCAGACGTCTTGAGCTATTTGTCACATGTATGTATAACTACACTTTTGTCTCACGTCCTGCGTATTCCTGCACATTGTTATTTGTTGCCAGTGGACTTAACAGATTCATAGTAGATGTTTACTAAATAAAATACGGTTTTTTTTATCAAGTGATTCAACTTGACGATAGTTTTTCTTCGCTCGCGTAATCAGATCGTCTTACCCTTGTTTTTGGTCATGTCGCTCAGTTCATACAGCTGTTAAAAAAATTGTGTTAACCTTTATTTTAATAAAAGGGTATCACAAAATGTGCCCTTTGAATTGTCACAGCATTTACTAATAAACTGAGCTATTCTATATGTTTCACCAGAACTATAGTTTGAAAAATACCAGCACTTTCGATGTATGGGAATGCAGCTATATGGTTCAAACTCCCAGCCGTCGGAACGGTATCCAGTAATTGTCTAAGCTGACCAACGGTCAATCAAAGCTGATAATCCTTCTATAAAATTACGTCACGTTTGTATATTTATTAAGATATAATACTAAGATTGGGATGATTAATTTTGGTACCCTGGTGAGCTGGTAGCCTTAAGATAGGTCGGTACATCTGTATAACAGCTGTTTTCAAGGTCAAAATTGTCCTGAACTTAATAAGCTGGTACTCAAACAACAGGTTTATATTTGAAATGATAATTATCCACGTTCTTGTATCTATATACACATAGATACATAACCTATATCAATATATTAATTGGGATGGTATAGTTTATGTTTGTAACCCTGGTGAATTGGTAACTTGAAGTTAGGTTAGTACTCCTGCATAACAACTGATTTCAAGGTCAAACCTGTCCTAAACTTAATAAACTGGTACTCAAAGAACAAACCATTATTGAAAGTGATAATGACTTGGCACTCTTTCTGTTTGACCACATGATCCAAGATGGTCGCGTGGACCGCATGCAAAAGACATGATCAATGATTCTAACTCAGTGTCTCCAACACGTAATCTTTATAACAAAACAAAACCGAGGAGTATATTCAAAATAATAATGATCCAGTGTTCATTGTGTTTGACCAGATGTTTCAAGATGGCTGTGTGGTAGCGAGAAATTCAAACTTTACAGTTTTCCAATAGAAAAAACACACTTTTGTATGTGAGTTTTTACCCAGGGTGCAATACATGACAAAAGTTCTTACCCAGTATTACCAACTAAAAGAGCATTTTTACCATTGCAGTAACCTAAAATTTCAGCTACATCGTTCCTTTTAAACCATGGTTGATCATTACCATAAACAACTACAGTGACTGGGTTAAAATTATTTTAAATGAAAGAGGTGGATTTTCCTAGAGTGAGTGGTCGGTTTCGTTAACCACTGATTTATTACTTGACATGCACAGTATTCAACTGATTATGCTGCTAAGAGTCCCGGGTATATTTATATATTCGGTGTCTTCTAGAACCTTCGTGAACAAACAAGTATCCGGTTTTATTGTTGATAGTTATGGTGCGGCTGTGGGGCTTCTCGGACGTTTTAGGTAACGCGCTGAATGCCAGCTGTTCGCAGTGACTCGCAACCTTCAGGACAAAACAACATCGCTTTCACCTTAACAATATTATATACTTCATACATAGCAGAATTTTCAGAAAATCTATATTGTATCAAATATCATCTACCGTGTTAAGTGTGTTTGAAGGTCCTGCCGGGGTAGACCAAGGTTGAAAGAAGCGGCCTGTTTGATGGATCTGTGAAAAGGACATGTCTGATTAAGTTTTGGCTACTATAATTTTAACCAGGCCTCGTTATACATAATGCTAATTTTTATCATAAAAAATAGCTCTTTTACATTGTTTTTAACCTTTTAATCTGTTTATTTCTGTTTATAAATTAAGCATTAAATAAAGCTCACCTTCTCATGTAATGCAAATGTACGTAAATTATCCATCTTACAGGTTTTGAAGCCTATAAATGGATCAATTGGATTTGGTTTTGCTCTAATTTTTAAGGCTCATCTATAGATATCGATGTTTTTAAAAGTTGATACACAATGCCAATAAGTAATGGTAGGTACTTATTTCTACAATAATAAATAATGATTTACAATCAGGATTTGTCACTGGACAAAAATACCTTCTAGAGCTGATTTATACAATCATGGGATCAGATACAACCACAAACGCCGAAAAGAGGCCTCAAGAGCCGCATGCTCCAGTAGCGGTAAAAAACCCCCGCTATGGGGTAGCGGCTAGTGGATGAGAGTAGACCTTGGTCACATGCTGACTGGATGTAGGGTGGGGGAGAGTAAAGCTCTACCTCATAAGGTCATAAGCAGGCTGGACTTATGGTGGTGGTGAAGCAAGCTCTACTTTATTAGTTCCTTCCAGGATGGCAGTAGAGGGGCGTATTGAGGTTTACCTAGGGAAGGTCATTGACTGGATGTAAGGTGGGGACGAGTCAAGCTCTACCTCATAAGGTCATAAGCAGGCTGGACTTATGGTGGTGGTGAAGCAAGCTCTACTTTATTAGTTCCTTCCAGGATGGCAGTAGAGGGGCGTATTGAGGTTTACCTGGAAAGAGGTATTCCAGCGGATGGACCCATGCTGACTGAATGTCTGGTGTTAGCGGGGGCCGAGAGGTGATATCGTCACTCTCATAGTCGCTAGACAGTGGTGGGATTTAGAGTACGTCGTCACACTGGCAACACTCAATCAACATATTACCACAAATTGTTCGATTCAAGTAGCTCTAAGCTCCTTACAAAATATCCTCTTTTGTAAAATATCTTTAAATGTTCTATCGACGTTCAACAAACCTTAACCTTAAGCTAAAGTTTTACCATTTTACAGTTTCATGTTATATGAATTGATTGTTTATCTTGAAAGAGGTTAGACTCTCATATATATTGAACCGTAATAAACCTAATTGTATACACAGCAATGTATATACTCTATATAAATGAAGTATTAAAATGTAATACTGACGTATGTAAATAATCAGGGTTGTCTGTAAATTGCTCAAAAAGTAGACTGTCAGAATAGCCGAATTTGGCTTATTCAAATTTAGGACTAGGTCCGTCTGAACAATATATAAGACTTTTGTGTTTATCCTCCATTATACAAGAGTATCCACACTATAGTAGTCCTCCATAATACAATATTATCCACACTACAGTCACCCTCCATAGTACAAGTGAGGTACTTACGTCGTATATTAATCTTCTGGATTCCTCTCCCATTTCGAATGTACACGTCCCATACCTGCATAAAGTATTTAAATATTCATTCACATAAATATATATAACCGTTTGTGTTTGTGTGCATAAAATATTTCTAAACTATCAATGATCCTCCTGTATATTCGTAAAATATGTTTGGGGTGGTAGATTAGTTGCATAGGAATTAGCTTGATTATCAAAACCTATATTGTATTCACTTGCTTGTATATAAAAGGTTACATCATATGGTATGTTTACTACTCTTTTACAACTAAGATAAGTTTGTAATATTCTCAGTTCCTCTAAACAGCTGTTCTGATATATAAAACTCTCAACTATAAGAATTCACTTCCGCAATGCTTGTGCGACCCGCTTATTGACAACACCCATCCATATTTAAGACATATCCATGTCAAGATAATCTTTCTGTTTGTTTAACAGAATCAACTAGTTATCGTACTTAATTATAAAATCATTTTTATGTCAGGTTTAGTTATTTTATAAAAAAATACATTCATCCAATGCCACGATTATGCTAAAAATGATAAAAACTAAATTGCCGTAACCGTAGTGTCTAGAGGAATTTAAAATTTTATATTGAAATCTCAACAATTTTTATGGAGAATTAGAAGGTATTTGAAATTTATCTTTTAGGATTTAAGCTCAGTTTAGTTGTGTTTAGTTAAAATAAATCATTTTTAACTCAAAAACGTTAAAATAAAACCAAACTTCGTTTAAAATTATAATTTTAGTTATATTATTTTCCTAAGTTCTTTGATATAGTATTATAACAAAGGATAAACGTTATCAATACAGATTTTTTATTGTAAGCTAAGTGATCAAAAAACCTTTTTCTCAATGCATAACAAGATTTAATCTACAATTAAATATCTTTATAAAAATAAATCAATTAAAAAAACATACACAAAAAATTTTTAATTGATCTGTATATAGCTTGGAATTTTTATGATTGTACATGATATTCGACAGAAATATCCAAATAGGACTTATTTCAAATTTTTATTACCTAACTATCTTTCTTTGAACTCTGAAAATTCGTCATACTGCTTCAAAGAGCAAAACTTACCTTAATTAACCTTACTTAAATCTATCATTATTATGTTTTTTTCGAATCTTAGGCCACAAAATATCATTTTTCAAGATTGGAAGGATGTTGGTCCTGAAACGTTGATGAATAACAAACGTATAACGAAGCATTTACGTTGCTTGGGATGAACTTCGAATAGACGGCTTAAAGTATTTACCATAAATACCAAAATCCTAGGACTGGAATTCCTTGTTGTCGCGGTTCTAAATTTGTTGATTGTAAATAAACAATCAAAACAGTTTTATGACACATTCATAAATTTACAATTATTTATTCAGTATGGAATACCGTAAAACATATTTAGAAACATCAGTATACATTAATATTTTTGTAAATTGACTAGCAACATCATGTCGACAATAAAGGTTGAGAAATTCAATAAGAGTAGTATGTAGAGTTGTTAAAGCTTGGTGTACAGCAGTCTGTATAACAACTGTTAACTGTGTATAGCAGTCTATTTCACAGATAAATGTATCTCTCGATCTCTTTTATGTATAGCAACACTAAATGTGCCAAATTGCTTCGTTAGATTAGATTATATTACCATTTTAAATAACGACCTACCAATATAGGTATTTGAAGTCAAGTTTGACCGAAAAATTAGTGAAAGATGATTGTGGTGCTATCTTGTAGTCTTTCATGGACTAGCCTGATATGTTACTTAGACAGAACTGTTAATTGATAGCCAAACATTCAATGGCATATCTGAGCGACCTAAAATTCAACGTGGAGTCTAAACCACCCCCTCTGAATTTCGATCTGGCTTAATTATGAGGATGGACTTTGTAGATTAACGTAGTATTCATCAATGCGAACGTTAATCCATACTATACATCTCAACCATCACTCATAACTTTTGTGACCTTCAAGTAGCTGGATTACTGGAGTAGTTTGACACGCCATGGTCCCATTTATGTACTGTAATTAGATATTACCACTAATGCATCAGCCCATTTGATAACGTGTGATTTCGTCATTTTTGTTTACATTTTGAACAGCAAATAAAGGTTAAACATTGCTTATAAACGTACTTACAACCAATACTTGATAGACTTCACTGAATTACATAGGTTCACAGTGCTAAACGAATGTGTACGAAGCAGTAACAAATTTAAACATAAATAGTTTTAAGTAATATCAGTAACATGTAAGTAACAGATGTACTAAAATTAACAAATGTTTATGGATATTTACATAAACTAAATATATAAAATACAATGGAATGTACATACCTTTTTGAAGAGAATACCGAAGTCTTAATATAATTACAACTTTTAAACTGAAATCTTTACGCACTTGTAAATTTACATCTTGTTTGTAACTTAGTCCACTTGAACTTGTGTTTGTTCCTTACATAACCTTTAATGCATCTGAAAAGTGCATACACATGGTTAAAAGAGTATCATGTAAATAGAAATTTCTTTCTGTACGTCATATTATTAAATTGCAGTATGTTAAAAGATCAGAGGAAAAAGGCTTCAACAATAATAGTTGTTTTGAACATATAACGTACTGCATGTGATGTATACAGCATCAAAACATAAATGAGAGTATTATACATTTTTTTAAATCCCTTCATTTCATCAAAACTGTAAACCGACTTAAACTATTTTCATGGATGGTCTCATCCATATCATTTATCATTCTGTTAGCCAAACAGTGCATTCTATTATAATAAACCAATAAATATTGACGAAGAAAAAATAGCGTGAATAGCACTGAAATATTTCGAGTGGTGCCAGGGAATATTTCTCTTACAAAAGATTATATATATATATATATATATATATATATATAATCAAATATATAATAATATACATATAATAATAAATCAAACTATTGAATGGTTGAGATCCAACTCTCAGAAGATTGAACAATCAAATTATGGAACTGTCGACAAATGTTTTGGCTCTTCAAAACATGTATCTAAAACATCTGTTTTTGAAGCAGTACGATGGAAAATGTAAATGTATTAAAGAGGAGATTGTTGAAAGCCCTTAGAATAATAATCCAGCCATATAATATAGTTACCCATAAAAAGTTACTTTAGCCAGTGGGAGGAGCAATTCATTTGTTTATATTATTGCTCGTAAAAATTATTTTTAGACATAATATGGTTTTCAATGTCTGTAATAATGTTTCCAATGTAACAAGTTATTGATATGCTACATATATATTTTTAAAAAAATATTAAAAATAACTTAATGCTTTTACTTGTCCAATCCTGATAACCGTCTTGAACCATCCTGATTAATTATCACATGATCATCTCCAAGTTTTATATGCGTGCATGTTTTGTAAATAGTTAAATTTACACAAATTTATAGGTTATGTAGGTGGGGGAAAGCATGTCAAGACGACCAAGACAAATTCTCTGTGATATTTAATCTGTGAAAATTACTCATAAAAATTGGCAAAAATGTAAAATATATACAACAAAACTCAAAATTCATTTGATATTGGAGGTGAAATAAGCTTTATATGAAGGTAATATGTTTATTTCTCAAAATATTTCTTATTTATTTCAGTTTAAAATTTTAATCAACTTGATATTATAATTTGAGTGATTAATTTAAAACTAATTGGGTCTTTAACTGGAAATCTAGATTTCATTTTAGCTAAAATTTTAAAATCCCTATTTTATATTCGAAATTTTTTATCCATACTTGGTATAAAATACCTACCTTGTAGTATGGTCGTTATTTCAATAGTCTATTCTAGTCTAATCCAATCGAATCAAACTAATTTCAATGCTATGTAGCAGATTTGACAGATTTTCTTTCAGGGGCATAAGCTATTACCTGAGGTATTATGGTTAAATTAATTTAGATTAGATTATTTAAATGGCACCCTACCCAAGTAGGTATTTAAAGCCAAGTATGAATGGGAAATGAGTGTAGGATGATTGTGGTGCAATCTTGTAGTCTTGTTACCGACTAAGGTTGACATTTCCCATAGACAGGACTGTTAATTAATAGCCCAACAGCCAAAGGCAACTAATGGACCTACAGTTAAACGTGGAATCCGAACCACGGCCTCAGAATTACGAATTGGTCTCGTTGTGAGGATGGGCTTTGTGGATTAACGTAGTGTTCAATAGTGCGGACGTTAATCCACACAACAGAACACCACACCCGATGACCATCATTCACAACTATCCAGAATTCGTGACCTCCAAGTTGCTGGATAACAGGATGGCGCCGTTATGTTGAGGTTATTATGGTAATAGTGAGGTGACTACCCAAAAAGCAATAATATAACTAAAATACTACCTGGGAACTGCAATTCCTTCGTTTTCAAAAACATATAAGACAAGAATTAGGCAAAAATCTGTTCACTGAACAATCAACTCTCTTCACCTTGGGTTGAGTACGTTGAGGTTGTGCAGGTCATTGATTTTACATTTGTTTTACGATGTTTTGGACCCTGATACTTCCAGAAATATTTACACACTTTTGTGAACATTCTGAATTAATCTGATGCAGACTGTTAATTAGGCAGTTAATTTAAAATAAACCCTTCGTTTGTTCAGTCTCAGCATCACTGTATGTTAATCCTTTTATTTTGAAAAATATTTCCAAGCGCTGGAAGTAGCTTTCAAATGCTTCCAGATTTTCATTAAAAACATCGAAGTGCAGCATATCACTTTGTAGCAATTCCTTGTTACTTGATTTTGACTTTTCTTCACTTTTTCCCGTGATTTTCTAGTTATAAAATAAATTAAAGTAGTAAAAAGATCTTACAGTTCTGTCATTTTTCTTCCTTTGCTCTCCAGATTGTTAAATATGTATTAATACCAGAGGTAATAAGGAAATATTAAAACAATTTTGATTTCTAACAAAAGATATTAGAATGTTTAAATTTTAAATTTATTACAGTCATATGTTTTTAGTACAAATGAAACTGTAAATAGATTAGAAAAAACTAGTATAACATACACATAGATAATTTCTTATTTTGTTTTATGTTTCCATAATTATATTTGAGTAATCTTATTGTGTTGTTCTGCACAATGTAAAGGAGATTGGATCTTTATTAGAACACCTCAGTACTTATTTTTAGTATACCGAATACACACGCACTTATCACTGAGGTAAAGCAGTAGTCGTCGTCGTTGAATTAATTTTCATCTTGGGAACATTCTTCTAAATTACTTAAAATTGAATCATCAAAGACACTGATAAAAATATCTATCTTACTAAAAGTTTAACAAAATACAGTATTAAAAAACGAAAACTTAATTTTGAGGTTACATGCAAGCTAAGACTTAAATGATAACTAACCACGCCGAGTACATCGGAAAAAACCCCAGCAGAAAAAATAATGTTTAATGAGATAACCTATATATTATAATGAATAAACAGTTTTAGTGGACTGACACAAACTATTTTCCTTGAGTCATTGAGCTATTAATTAACAATCCTGAAAAATTAAATGTTAGTATTTGTTAAAAGCAAAGATAAATCCTAACAATCAATACGCTAAAACTTTACCCATAATCAGGTTGAAATAGGTCTAAGGTTTTGGCGTTTGTCTTAAGAACTAGTATAATACAAATGTATTGGATATTTTACACACTGTTAGAAAATATAAAGCTAATATGAGGTTATAGAACACATTCAAATACACCCCGTACAAAGGACGGGTTTACTGCTAGTTTATGTTAAAGGTCTTATATGTAGAATTGTAAATTGTTATCTGTTACGTTCTACGGTATTTTCTCGTGTACAGTGCTATGCGCTGCTTGATTTAAAATATACTTAAGTAATCGGGTAACTATTGACTGTTTACAGTGTAACGATGCACACGAGTTACCACCAGAGCTTAGCGACTGGCTGGTTGACAAGACCTCCACTTCCCCAAACACTCGTCCAGCACGGGACCTTCCCCAGGTAGGCCTATCGTGATCCAGCACCACAGGCCATAGTCCTCTGGGAGCTGCAGCGAGCCCACAGCCCATTGAAACCTCACATCCCGTCCCCCAATTATAGCCAGCACGGGACGGTGCAAACTCAAACTTAAACATTGCTATGTAGAATCAGAACAAATGAGTCATTTTAGATAAAGTAAATACATTCCTAAAGATAAAAGCTAAGAATTTTTAATATCCAGTATACCTTGAAAAAGGGGATTAGCCTTTTTGAAAAGCCTATAAAAGTTATTTATGCGTAATGAGTACACCAATTTATGTAAAGTTTTAGTGTGAAGGCGGGCTTTATCAGTATATATTTCATGCTTACTCTAATTACGGTAAAATACTGTTTCGAGATTTAAAAGCAATCAGGTACGATGAAAATATTTATAATTGAAATAGTTTCTTTGTAACTAGGCCTTGATGCGGGATTCTTGTCAGGCAGTGGTAAATTTGGGTTTTATACGTTTATTTTGCATTAAAAAGTTATTATATATTTCCAAATTGGAATTTAAACAATATTTTACAATTTCAGGAATTTTTTTCCCAGACTCAGTCAGATCCCTTATCCATTCAAGCAAGCTCCTCACTCCATCACTCATGTTCCTTTCTCAACCAGCCAGGTCCTTCCCATACCCAGTTAGGATCGACCAACACACAGGATATGGTAAGTGATTTGATACAATTTTGATTAATTTTTGTAAACTCAACGGTAAAAGTATGTAAAGATAATACATTTAATATTAAGAAGAGAGAAGTAATAAACCTGCTAAACATATTTTTGGTTTTATTTGAATAGATTATATCTTAGGGGGTAACATTTATAGTTAGTGAATAAGGCGCAGATAATTAGTTAGCCTCAGTTGAAAAGGTTGAAAGTAAGTCAAGTCAGAATGATTTTTTATAAATTATTTTTATTTCATTATAATATTCGATTTCAATTTCAAAATGTTATGCAAAGGGCAAATGCTAGAAGAGGAGCGAACGAAATAGCATTTGAGAGATACCGATGAGGAGTAATAATGTTGTTTGTCGACCTATAAGAATAAGACAAATAGTTGACAATTTCAATAACTTTGAAGATATAGTTTTCGTTACTAGATATAGATGAACAAAACGTACTGCTATATCAGTCTTAAAACCATTGGAGATGAACTTGAGTTCCCAACAGACATTATAAAGTTAAAGGCAAAATTTTATAAATTAAGTTAATATTATAATAAATAGAAAACATATTAATTTCTATAATTAGGATACACTTTACACTAGGACACTTTACACTTACACTTAACAATTTATAAAACCAAGTTTGTGAAAATTGTTAGCCCTGGTAGCTCAGGTGGTAAAGTATAGATCTTCAAAGCTAAATGACGAGAGATAGAATAACCTACTGTAGCGAGCGGGATCTCCACCAAATTGGTCTTTGCAAAACCTTGGAGACCTCGCTCAAATACAATAGGGACATAGGAACTCAAAGGAAAAATAAATATGTACGATGTGACTGGTAGACTAATTCATGATTTATTTATATTCTAACAAGTCTCAATATTACAATATATAAGTATATCAATTCTCTATAGATGTGAGGCACGTCTAGCTATAATAAGCGATATTGAACATATATGTTAAATAACTGTAGGAATATACAATCAGCTGTTTTTATAAATTACAATCATCTGCTTTTGTTTTTGTTTACTTGTTGTTGTTCTAGTAAATAAATGTTTTGTTTCAATGTACTTCAAATGTTATAATTAATTATTTTATATTGGCGACGAGAATATGCCAAGGAAAACTAATCAGTCACAGTTTAAAGATGTAAATAATGAAAATGATATGTCTTGCATACAAGACAGAAAGAGCAGGTTTTCATTCAAGGAATATAACAGTGAAAATGTGTGGGAGGATTACATAGCTCGTTTTGAATTGACCTGCAGAGTAAAGGGACTTGGTGGTGATGAATCGGAAGAACAAGCGGCTCGGCGAGATCTTCTTTTGGCAAGTATTGGAGAGGAACACCTCAGGGCACTGACGGACCAGATGTATCCAAATGCCTGGGAGAAGTGCACCTACAAAGAAGTCAAAGAGACAGCTGACCGGTTATTCAAGCCCAGGAGAACCCTTTTTGAATCAAGGTTTGAGTTTGAAAGAGCTATCAGAAAAGAAGGTGAGACGTTTATTTTGTTTTATAACAGATTGAAATCCCTGGCTAGAAGTTGTGAGTATGGAAATAGTTTAGACGAGCGAGTAAGAGACAGGTTTGCAGTGGGGGGCAACTGTCCGGAATTTGAAGTAGAAATCAGACAAAGATGGCCCGATGGAGTGGATAACCGAGGTGATAAAATTAAGTCATCAGTAGTTCTAGAGTTAGCTCAATCCATGGAACGCGCAAGAGAAGAGATTTCCAAGGAGTCATGTAAGAACGGGATTTGTAAAGTCCTAGGCCTTACAGCAAGGAAAATAAGAACCCATACATCCAAAAACCTAGTAGTTTCAATAGGTGTAATAGGTGTGGATTTGTACATGATCAGAATGAAGGCCGATGTCCAGCTATTTCTGCTGTTTGTATGAAATGTTCAAAGAAAGGCCACTTCGCAAGAATGTGCAAAAGTAGAAATAATTTTGTAAGAAGTAGTGATAGAAATTTAAGGGGGGTAGATGATCCTTCTAATCTAACTGAAGAGGATGATTATAGTTCTGATAGAGATTTAAGTGAAAACCAAATTAGGTCTGTTAAGAGTAAAGTTCCCCGTGCCGCAATAGATGTAGACTTGAACGGGTATAAGGTTAGAATGGAATTTGATTCCGGGGCTAGGGTAAGTGCTATCAGTTTATCTTTATGGAATCAGATAAAATTAGAGGGCGAAACTCTAAAAAAGACGTCTGATGTCATCACTGGCTACGGAAAGACTTTTGTGGATGTTACTTTATGCAATCGTACTAAACGTCTGCCGGCGATTGTATTGCTGGAAGATGATGTTCCATTATTTTGTTTGCCATGGAGTGTAGCTTTCAATCTCAATTTACCTAAGGAAGTTAATGTAAGACGCGTGGACAATGAAAAAAATAGTAATGAAGTAAATACGTAAGAGTGATGAAACATATGATAAAAAAATGCTAAAAGAAGTTGAAGGATTAACAAAGGAGTGTTCTAAGCTTTTTCGTGATGAGCTAGGAACGATATCTGATTCTAATGAACCTATCCACCTGAAAATCGGGGCGAAGCCTGTAGCTTTTGGGGCACGTAGGGTTCCATTTCCCTTAAGGGGGGCTGTAGAGCGACAGTTACAGCGATTGGTGCAGGAAGGGGTTTTAGAAACAGTGGATCCTTCTGAAACACCGATAGAATGGAGTACGCCAACAGTTAATGTAGACAAAGGTGGAGGTAGAGTCAGGATCTGTGCTGATTTCCGCACAACTTTGAATCCAAACATCGTACCAGAAAAAAATCTCTTGCCGACCTTTGATGACTTAACATCAAAACTGACAGGTGGAAAGATATTTTCAGTCATAGATCTGCGAGATGCTTATTGCAAATGAAGGTACACCCCGAATCCCAGAAATATCTTACAATAGCAACACATGTAGGTTACTCTCGTTATACAAGGTTACCATTTGGACTTTCCTCGAGTCCGGCAAAGTTTCAGAGGTATATGGAAGGTTTACTAAAGGGTGTCAATGTCGGAATTTTGTTAGATGACATAATCAAATCTAGCAGGGATAAGACCACACATATAACCACACTCCGAGAAGTGTTGAAGTGACTTGAATCAAGTGGAATAAGAGCAAAACTGTCAAAATGTAAGTTCTTTCAGACGTCCGTGAAGTATCTAGGACACACAATAGATGCAAATGGTATTCATCCCTCAGAAGACAAAGTGGAAACAACAAGACACGCACCAAGGCCAAAGAATGTGAAAGAGTTACGAGCTTTCCTTGGAGAACTAAAATTTTATGAAAGGTACATACCTAACTTACATGCGATTGCTGCAAACTTGCATAGGCTAACTGGTACGAAGACTAAATGGAAATGGACTGAAACTGAAACCGAATCTAAATTCGACAAATTGAAGAATATCCTATCGTTGGAAAAGACTTTGGTTCCATATGATATACACAAGACAGTTA
The DNA here is from genome assembly GCA_023375725.1 of Nephotettix cincticeps. Lineage (NCBI taxonomy): Eukaryota > Metazoa > Arthropoda > Insecta > Hemiptera > Cicadellidae > Nephotettix > Nephotettix cincticeps. Next base: position 54,021,647 of record CM041790.1, on the reverse strand, counting down.
TTGTTGTATGTGATGCCTGTGAACAAGGGGTTGGTGCAGCACTATTGCATTTGCTGCCGGATGGAACAGAAAGACCAGTTATGTATGCTTCAAGGACTCTGACAGAAGCAGGAAAAAGGTATGCCACAGTTGACAAGGAAGCACCTGCGTTGGTTTTCGCTGTAAAGAAGTTCAGGCAATATCTCAGTGGAAGACAATTTAAAGTAAGGACAGACCACAAGCCACTTGAAAGAATCTTTGGGACTAACCGAGACCTTACTAAAGTAGTAAACAACCGCTTGGTTCGTTGGGCTTTGTATTTAATGGAATACGATTTTGACATTCAGTACATTAAAGGGCAAGACAATTGTTTAGCAGACTTTTTGTCTCGTTTTTCACTCAAGACACTAGACGTGTTGGATCCTGAGGAAAAAGAAATTCGAGCATTGGTTCAAGAGAAGATCGATGTGGTTTATCCAAACCATGAGCTTGTGCTTGAGTGTAAGAAAGATTCGGATATGAAGAAACTTGTTGATTACCTAGAACATGGTTGGCCCAAAGATCCGGGGTGCTTGCCGTTGTCCCTTAAACCATATTGGAACAAGAAGGATGAACTAACACTGGAAAACGGCATAGTCATGAGGTTGGGAAGAATTGTAGTACGCAAGTGTTGAGGGAAAATGTATTGAAAGAACTTCACAAAGGGCATCCTGGAATAGAAGCTATGCGATCCTTATCAAGGTATTTTGTTTGGTGGCCTAATCTAAATAAAAATGTTGAGGTGTATGTTCGAAGATGCCACCCTTGCCAGAGTAACAGAATATTTGATGCAGAAGTTCCCCTCTATCCTTGGAATGTCCCCAGTGGACCCTGGGAGCGCATTCATTTGGACTTTGCAGGGCCATTCGACAACCGGTTCTGGCTAGTAGGAATCGATGCATACTCGAAATGGGTCGAGATAGAAGTAATGGACCGCATGACAACAACTACTCTCATCAATAGGTTGAGGACATGGTTTTCTCGGTATGGTGTTCCTAAGAAAATCGTATCTGATAATGGCACTCAGTTTACGTCCCGTGAGTTCAAGCTATTCTGTAAGAATAATAACATCGGTCATGTCACTTCGTCACCATATCATCCGAAAACCAATGGTTTGGTAGAAAGGATAATTAGAACCTTCAAGAGTAGATACAATGCTTGCAAACAAGAAGGTCTCAGCTCTTCACTTGCACTGTTACAAGTATTGCTGGCATATCGGAACACTCCACAAAAGACCACAGGACAGTCACCCTCTGTGCTATTCTATGGAAGAAGGATACCAACAGCTCTGGATAGATGGAGGTCTGATAGTAGAGAGAGAATTGAAAACCAAGTGTGGCGACAAAAATACTATCACGACTTGAAAGCAAAACTTAAAGAGTTTACTCCTAAACAAGAAGTGTGGGTCCAAAATGAGACGAAAAAAGGTTGGAGACCAGTAACAGTAAAAGAAAGGACGGGACAGTTATCGTACACAGTTTTAGTGGGGGAGAAATCAAGAGGAAACATTCTGATCAGTTAAGAGCAAGAGAAGGTGCGACTGATCCACCTCAATGGAAAATACAACCGGAGCCTGAAGACGACCTTGAAGATAATAATGGACCCAATTTCGAAAACTCAGCCTAAATTGAACGGGGAGAAATGTAGGAATATACAATCAGCTGTTTTTATAAATTACAATCATCTGCTTTTGTTTTTGTTTACTTGTTGTTTTTCTAGTAAATAAATGTTTTGTTTCAATGTACTTCAAATGTTATAATTAATTTTTTTATAATAACCAAAATTCTCTCTTTAATGTAAAACACAAAACAATCCTTCAAAATAAAACCAAATATGTAAATCCCTTTTACTGTGATGTTAATCCCCTGAACAAATCTAACTCTTGAACAAAATTTTGTCAACCAAATCACTCACCCAAAAGTTGCTAACCAGGGAAATAATGCTCTTCCCCAGAGCCAAATCCCATTCACACCGACTGACCGCCTCGCACAAGTTTATAAGTAAATCAATTTTTATCAATTTACTTATCTCAAAAGCTGTTTTGGTCCACTCAGCAAGAGGTTTACTAGACGCTAGGTTGAAACTAAATGGAACCGAAACATTTTGTTTCCAACAATGGAGTTAACAATTACGTAACAATTTATTTTTTAATAAGTTTTTCGTTTAGTTATTTCTATGTAATTCAATAATGTTCCCCCCTTTTGTTGTACTTTTTTAAACTGACAAGGGGTTTTCCATTAGTGATGGACTTAGACTCTTCCCAAACGCAGATGTATAGTCTTTGTAGGGATATGTCCTAAATGCTTTCCAAGTGCCCTGCTTTTTAATTGTAAGTAATGCAATTTTAATATACAATAAATATATCCCAATTTTTTACAGATTAACGAAATGTAAGGTAAAAATGTGCCATGGCTTGTATGAGATGTAGTTTGTTTGTTGAATTAGTAAGTTACTATTATAGTACTTATTACTAATTCTTATATTCATATTTTGACTTTCAGCTAGAATATCCATATAACGATGACCTTTGTACAACAGAGCTAGAGAGTCAAATTGACTTAACTTCTCCATGTTTAGATGTAAGTAAACTATGAGTAAACTTTTAGTACTATGAGTAAAATGTTTATATATGAGTAAACTTTTCATCATGGATCTATTAAATCCAATTAAAAGAAAATTAGTATCTAGTGGTGGATATTAGTTTGATTTATTATAATGTTAGAGAATTCGCTATAGGGAATAAGCTATTACCGTAGGTCTTATGGTAAGACTTAAGCCCAGGGCTATGTTATTTTTTCGTCTTTAGGTGCCCAGAGGCCAAATCAATAGTCATGTGTGTGTGTGTGTGTGTGTGTGTGTGTGTGTGTGTGTGTGTGTCTGTGAACACGTTAACTCTCGTAAAAATGGTCCGATCAGGACTAAACTTGGTAGAGACTTGTATTTCTACATTTGCTCGGATGAGTTAGTAAACAAGACATATCGGTCAATCGGAACGGGTAGTTTGGGGGTTTTGTACACCAAAAATTGGTTTTTTGCGTTTTTCAATGTAATTTTTAACTATTTCCAATTTTATTTTTCACCATTAAAATCAATTTTAAAAATACTACACAATTTAGTTCCCTAACGTTTTTTCTCTATCCCCAACGGTTACCGAGATTAAAGATTAGATAAACAGCTTTATTTATGTTGGGATAGTGACAAAACTTGGTATATGGTAAAATAATAAATAGTTTATTGTGAAAATACCTACTTTTACTGTTCGTCAAAGCAGAATACCTACATAATTTTTCCATTGTTAATCTTATGAAGAATACTTTTATACTTTTACACTTTTGACTATTTAGCATGGGATAAAGTTTGTTTGTTGAATTATTAGTGTGTTACTAACCTGACCTTTACCGTACACCCTACTTCTTGCCATGCTTATATTCGTTTTTTGACTTTCAGCTCGATTTGCCATGTGACGGTAACCTTTGTCCCACAGAGTTAGACAGTCAGATCAACTTAACCACTCCGAGTTTAGATGTAAGTGAAATATGCGTTAAGTTTTCTCCAAGTATTTATTAAATACTAGCAGTAATTCTTCCGTCTTTTGTACGGGATTAAATTAAAAATAAAAGATTGTCATACCAAAATGTAAACCTGAAATCCTAAACAAATCAATGCAAAGAAAATAAATCAATAACCAGTTTTATTTTTTAGCGTTACTTTAAAATTAAATAGATTAGAACATTTATACCACTATTATAATTAGTTATACGTTAAAATAACTCTTTAATATAGTATGATTTCGAAATCAATGACTAACATAAACTATTTAATATTGAAAATATTGATTTGACAGCTGTTTGTTTTTATTTCTATTGAATCTTTAAATTAAAAAGACAGCTGATTATTACCAGTAGGCTATTCATTGAAAACTGAATCAAAATGCGAGTAATATCGCGTTAAATTGGGTTTTTAAATGCTTGCTATTTACTTTACAAGGGGCGGCGGGTAATTTCAAGTATTTATACAACTTCTCTGAAATTCAGAGAATACATAAAATAAGTTTCATTGTAATCAGTTCTCTCGTTTTTTCGGAGAAGACGGCTTAAAATGCCTCCTGTAGTGTCACAGACAAACTGACAAAAATTGAGATAAGACCGGCTTCGGCTTCTCTAACGCACGAAAAGTAAGAATAACTAAAAAATAAATAATTCTGAGCCACGTACAGAAAAAACTCTGATTTTACTTTTATACATATACAAAGAAAACTAAATTTACCTCAAGATATTACATCTTGTGGTAATTAATGTTTTTTTATTTAACATTTTTTATTAACGACTTAAAATTTTATTTTAATCTACTCTATTAAAGATTAGCAAAACGCTTGTTTTAGGAATATTACTGACTAGAAAATGATTAAAATATTGATAGGCATGAAAAATTGCAATATTGAATACTTCCTAACATATTCCTTATTGTAAATTTATATTTCATATTCTAATTTCATTTCATAACATGTAATAGTACTTAGTATTATGTACTTATGTACATTTTTCAATAAATTAGTCACACTCTGTGTATAATATAAACAAAACTACGGTAATAGCTTCTTCCCTATGGGAAATTCGCTAAAAGATAAAATAATTTACCAAAATCTTGTTCGTCTAAAACCGTACTGTTGTATTATAATTGCAAAATAATAGTATTGAAAACATAGGTTGTATGTTTAGTCTATTAAATATAACAAATTATTTAAATTACCTTAATTATGTTTATATTTTTACTTTCAGCATACACTTTCCTACGATGACCTTTTTTCGGAACTAGACAGTTATATCGACTTAATTACGCCGTCGTCAGAAGTAAGCATAACGTCATAATATACTTAATGGTGTCACGTATATATATTGCTACGATGTATCACACGGATTACTGCAATTAGGTTTTGGTCAACTGGAATATATATAACATAGTATAATTATTTATTACCTTTCTTAAATGATGAACTATCAAGTTACTTTAGGCTACATTATGTATAAGAAATAAATGTATACATGTAGACCTCAGACATTAAAAAATATATGAAAAATTTACTTTTTTACGCCTTCACAATTCAATTGACTTTGGCTCCATTGATTCAATTACAGTGTGTGGAAATTCTCTCCCATACTACGCCTAAGTGAAGGATCTTAGAGTAATACCTAACACAACACTCATCCGGGACGAAATAGTCACTGACACACGCAGAAAGGTTTTCCACTCAATCTGTAATTTCTATAGTGAGTACTATATAAATTACAGAATTTTTAACCACAAAACATTAAATTGTACTAATTTAAATCACTCGTGGTGCTCCACTTTACTTCCTTCAATTCACTGATCAATGGCGTTACTGTTACTTAGGCGGGTATGCTCCAGCGTTCTCAAAATTATAGCTACATTTTTTTATTGTCTTATACGTGATGAGCCATTCTACCTTGTGTCAAACTTTTTCAAATTGAAAGACCATTGAGAAATCAACATTCTATTAGAATTCTGCTTTTTTCAATTTAAAAGCAGTTGTTTCATTTTATTTTAGAGATGACTTTAAATTTATATATGAAGGTAGTTCACGTAATTCATGTTCTTAATTGATCAAATTACGATCATCTCATCAGTTTTCATGTGACAACAGCTTATGATAGAGCTTGTGCTATGGCTGCCAGTCGAGTTTTGAATAACCTATCGCTAAAAAATAAGATCTCTTGAAACACGTACACAGTTTGTGGCGGCCCTGAAAACCTTTTTGCACCCATGATTGTAGTGCAGTCTTTTTCTTGTAGTCTTTTTAGTGATTAAGGCTGACATGTTCTTTAGAAAGGACTTTTAATGAATAGCCCAACAGCAAATGCCAATTAATGCATCTACAATTATTTAACGTGTAATCCAAACCACGGTCTCTGAATTAAGAATTGGTCTAATCATGGGTTGGTCTTTGCGAATTAATGTAAGTGCTAAATAGTGCGGATATTAATCCACACAAGATAACAGCACAACCACCAACCATCTCTTACAACTATCCACAATTTGTGACCTCCCAGTAGTTGGATTACAGGACACGTCTTGTTTGTAATATATGATAAGTTTATTTGTATGATCATATTTTTATGTTAAGATGCAGGTCGTGTGTATGGAAGGGCCATATGACCCGAACTTTAGCTGTTAAAATAAAGAGTTTTTCATTTGATTAATGTTACAATCTGAGAATATATCTGCTACTGTAAGTCAATCTGTATTAAGTAGCCAAGCAAATGCTCGTAGTTTTGGTTTTCTTTTTGGACTATAGACTGAACGTCACTAGAGTTTCTTTTCTCTGGTGAGAAGTGGTTTAAAAAAAATTGGCAATTCACCCATGTTATACGAGAAAAATTTAAGTACACTGACATAATATACTTACGCGTTATTTTTTAATTAATAACCTAATTACAATTGATAACTAATTCCAGAAGCAAACTAGAAGCTAGTCAGCTCTGATCTTTTCAGGTGCTATACAATGTGATTATTTGTAAATGATTACCAAAATATTACAAACAATAGCTCTTATAGTTACAGGTGCACATAGTGGTCAACGAATTCAGTAGAGAGTTCAAAGTAATCTAACTAAATAGTTTAAACGATAAGAACAATATGACAACCAATACAAGAGAATAATATAATATGTACATTATGTTTGGTAAACATATTTTCATTATTTCAGTCCGATCCTTACAACATCCAAAAAGATCCCTCTTCTTTCAAGACCTTTCCCACCCAGATAGGTCCTTCTCAAACACAGGCCGGACCTTCCCATATCCGAGAAGATCCCTCTTCCTTCAGAACTTTTCCCACCCAAATAGGTCCTTCTCAAACACAGGCAGGACCTTCCCATATCCGAGATGATCCCTCTTCCTTCAGAACTTTTCCCACCCAGATAGGTTCTTCTCAAACACAGGCAGGACCTTCCCACATCCGAGAAGATCCCTCTTCTTTCAAGACCTTTCCCACCCAGATAGGTTCTTCTCAAACACAGGCAGGACCTTCCCACATCCGAGAAGATCCCTCTTCCTTCAAGACCTTTCCCACCCAGATAGGTCCTTCTCCGACACAGGCAGGACCTTCCCATATCCGAGATGATCCCTCTTCCTTCAGAACTTTTCCCACTCAGATAGGTCCTTCTCAAACACAGGCAGGACCTTCCCACATCCGAGAAGATCCCTCTACCTGCAGGACCTTTCCCACCCAGGTAGATCCTTCTCAAACACCGGCAGGTCCTTATCAGGCCCAGGCAGGACCTTCAAATACACGAACAGTGGTGAGTAAGATTGGATTGAAAGTAGAAGAATATTCGTAAAATGTTTTATAAAGGTATGAAAATTTACATTATTTCACATTACCTTTATTATATAATAAACCAGGCTAAAAATGACTAGTATAAAATTACATTATTACATCTTTGGTTTTAATGTTGGACATATAAGTTTGTTAGAATGGTGCAGATACAATGGTTGAAAACATAGCAATTAATAATGGATTAAGTGCTATGTCTCTGCTGATGGGAGACTTAGCTTTAGTAAGGAATACTTCACAATATGATAATATTCAGCGTGACTCTCATAACTAATTTGGAAGCGCGCAGGTCTAGTGATGGCATTTGGTCCCCTAGAAAGCAGATTTGAATCATATTGAATAACTATCTTCAAAATTTTAATCACAATTTTTACATTTGAAAATATGACAAAATTCATGAAAATAATTTACAAAATGACCCTTTAGCTGGGCATAGTCAGAATCATACATACTGTATACTAAAAATACCCTTGTCGCAGCAGACCTGCGTACTCGGCGAATTTATAAATCAATAATATAATAATAATAATAATGAGAACTATTTGCATATTCTTCATAAGATTAACATGGAAAGCAGTATGCAGGTTTGCTGCTGTGAGGAACACTGAGAGTAGGCATTTATACCATCAACAATTTTTTAACATTTATACTAACTTTCATCAACATCTGTCCGTAAATAAAGGAGTTTGCCTTTTCTCCATATGATTAATATGGGAAATGGTTTTGTAGGTTAGCTGCCATGATGAACAAATAAAATACCCCCGTCGCTTTAGACCTGCGTACTCAGCGAATTTACAAATCAATAATATAATAATAATAATAATATTTGACAAGTTTTATAAAAATCTGTCAATAAACATGAGATTTATTTTTCTATCCTCCATAAGATTAACATGGGAAAGAGTGTGCAGGTTCGCTGCTGTGAGGAACACTGAAAGTAGGTAGTTATACCATAAACAATTTTTATTTTTAACATTTATACCAACTATCATCAACATCTGCCCATAAATAAAGGACTTTGCCTATTCCCTATATGATTAACATGGGAAAAGAGTATGCAGATTTGCTGCCATGATAACACATAAATTATGATTTTTAAGCATAGGTGGCATAAATCTCAACCAGACGAAACTAAATATCAAGTTTTATCCAAAAATATTCATTAATATGGGAAGTATAATTTTTCCCTATCCTCCATAAGATTAACATTGGAGCCCCACAATACAACGTACTGTGTTTATATTTTTTAATATCTCGGTAACCGTTCTAGATAGAAAAAAACTTTAAGGAGCTTAATTGTGTAGTTTTTTAAGCTGATTCCAATAGTGAAATATAATATTAGAAATGTGTTTAAAATATATGTGAAAAACGCAAAAAACCCCATTTTGGGATACAAAACCCCCCAAACTACCCGTTCCCATTGACCGATATGTCTGGTTTACGAACTCGTCCAAACATTTGTAGGAATACACGTTTCTGCCAAATTTGGTCTCAATCGGACCATTTTTACGAGAGTTATCGTGTTCACAGACACACACACACACACACACACACACACACACACACACACACACACACACACACATATTACGACTATTGTTTTTTGTCTCTAGGCACCTAAAGAAGAAAAAATAACATGATCCCGAGCTTAAGTCTTACTATGAGACCTACGGTAATAGCTTCTTCCCTATGGGGAATTCGCTAAAATCTCAAAATACCCCCGTCGCAGCAGACCTGCGTACTAAGCGAATTTTCAATTCAATAATTTAAAAATAATCTATGTCAAGTTCAAAAAAAATCTGTCCATAAACATGAGAATTATTTGCCTATATTCTCCATAAGATTAACATGGGAAAGGGTGTGCAGGTTAGCTGCTGTGAGAAACACTGAAAGTAGTCATTTCTACCATGAATAATTTTTATCTTAACATTCATACCAACTTTCATCAACATCTGTCCATAAATAAAGGAGTTTGCCTATTCCCTATATAGGAAAATAGTATGCAGGTTTGCTGCCATGATAAAACACATAAACTATGATTTTTAAGCATAAAGGATAAATCTCAACCAGACGAAACTAAATATCAAGTTTTATCCAAAAATATTCAAAACTACGAAAACCAGAAACCAGAACCACAAATTATAGTAAACGTTAAGCAACTAGACAAAATAAACCCCATTCTTATCATTTCAACAGTCAAATATTACAAATATACAAATATATTACAAACATTCAATATGTTTAAACAAATATTAATTGTTAAAATATTGAAGGTTATGCTTTAATAGACTTGAAAATGGGATTTTCACCTGGAACTGTCGTCAAAAAATTTAATAATAAATAGAGTACAATAAAAATATATAAAAAATAAATGATTGTCTCACTGATTTTTATAGCCGTTGCCTCAATAAGTTTATAAGCTTGGTGGCGACTTTCTCTTGTCTTTTAAAAACTATATATTTATTTCATATTGCTGAATATAGTGGTTTCAAATGTGGCAGGACATTCACCATTCCCTGACCATTCACGGCCAGTTTTATTGTCGATCTCTGAGGGAGCGATCCCGACCTCCAGCTGATAAGCCTAATGTTAATGGTGAAAATATAAGCAGTAGGATGCACTTAAATGTAGTTTAGCGTGATATTTTATCTATAAAATAACAATATTAAAAATGTATTATCGTTTCAGAGTGAATTCAGAGTGAAGGCAGTCAAGTGCATCCACTGCGAAAAGGACTTTGCAAGTGAAAATAGTCTCAGACGACATTTACGTATACAACATGAAGAAACACCTAAAATAGAGTGTTACCACTGCGGATCTTATTTTTCCCGAAAGGATAACCTTAATCAACATATAAGAAGAAAACATTCTGATAACATACCAGGTGATCCCAATTTTGCAGCTATTATATAGTACTGCAATATAGTAGTTTAACTCAAACAGTTCCTTACATTATATGGAAACAATATTGTAAATTTCTTTATAATTACATGTTTTGATTTCAGTTAAACAACTAAATTGTATAGATTTTTACTTTTTTCCTAAATATCTCTATATTTTATATTTTAAAGAATTATATTTTATTAGTTGTTCATTCTCTACCGTATTGTAAGAAAAATAAATATTTAATTTAATGTAAATGGATATATATATATATATATATATATATATATATATAAAATAAAAATAAATATTTTAAATATTTAATTAATTTAAATAAATAATTTAGTTTTAATTTTAATTTTTAATTTTTTAATATTTTAAATATATTAAAATAAATATTTAATTTAATGTAAATATATATATATATATATATATAAATATCTTAATATATAAAATTCAAAGCCCTGACTCACTCATCACTAATTCTCCCACTTCCCGATTACCTAGGAGGCTAAAATTTGGTATACTGATTCTTTAGGCCTAAAATAGGAAAGTCTAATAGTTTTTGTGACGATTTTCCCATAAATCTCTACTTTATACGCTTTCAAAATTCCCATGTTAATCTTATGGGGAAATAATTTTGTTTTGGATTCCAACATATGTATCTTACCTTTTAAAATTTAAACAGTATAAATGTAATATTTCTCAGAACGAACTTTTGTGACTATGTCTTATGATTAAAAATCAAATGTTTATTTGTTGGCGGAATTATTAATAATGACAATGTTTATACAAATTACGTTTATTATAATAATAATAATAATCAGCTGTTGTATATTTCTATATTTTCCTTTTGCTATATGATATGTCTAAAAGGTCGATACCTTGGTTTGTATCATTATAGAATATTTGATTGTGTGTGTGTGTGTGTGTGTGTGTGTGTGTGTGTGTGTGTGTGTGTGTGTGTGTGTGCGTCAAAGCTCTCACTCACTCATCACTAATAATTCTCTCACATCCCGACTAGCTAAAGAGGTGAAACTTTGGATATACACGTATATATTCTTTAGATTAAAAATAGGAAAGTCTAATAGTTTTTGTGACGATTTTCCCATAAATCTCTACCCTAAACGTCTTTAAGTTATCATATTAAAAAGCAAGTATTTAAACTTTACCGTTGAGTCAAGCCAAAGAAGCAAGCAAAACATACAAAAAACACTAATCCAAAGAGATCTAAATACTTTATGAATAAAATATTAATTTATTTAATAATACATAGTAATAATAATAATTTAACTATGTATTAATTTTAAAGTCAAATTAGATTGTACTTTGAGCTATTAAAAAAATCACTTTATAATGGACTAGGTATAAAAAGTCATTCATATAGATAAATTGTAAGAAGATAATCTATTCTATTTATTACTGTCAAACTTTAGCATACAGCTGGTTTTTTTGGTTCGTTTATGTTTTTTATTTACTGTGATACGGTTTCAGTTTGAATTGCGATCTTTGATCTTAAATCATTTTAGTGATTTCGTAGTGTTCTTCTCTTATTTTTTATACAATATTTGATTAAAATCTTTTGATATGGACAGTTAGTATTTTACAGAGAAAACAATTCTCTGTTTAGTGTTGTTGTAATGTCCCCAGATGGGTCATGTCTTTCACGCAACATGCTATGTACTTCATGGAAATAATCTGTTCACAAATAAAGTCAGGGGAAAAATTGTAACCTACGTTTCGGCTAATTGGCATAAATTTTAAATTTTAAATCATGTTTCAAAAGGAGAAAATTATACCTCACCTGAACACTATCGGATTGAGATGCTAAAACCAACCACATATTGTTCAGCATGCGAGTTAGTTGCAGCATCTGACATTTACCACTGTGTATTCAGAGTGCACCACAATGGTATTTTACTCCAGAGCTTTGGAAGAGAAGGTTCAGCTTGAGAGTACCATATTACCATATACTGTTTTGTGGAAGTCTTAGTAATGGGAACTTTGACGTTCTCGAGGCAACACCTGCCAAAATGACTGGAAGATCACCAAGCAATGGAAGTGAGATGGTAAACTTTGATGAACACGGCACCTAACAAACAGTGCAACTAACACCTGAGAGATTAAAATGAAAACCTTCTTCACAACCTGAAGAACCTCCCTATGAAACAACATAAGGAAGACAATGTAGATGTAAACAATAAAATAACCAAGCGGAGAGGGCGATTCTCGAATTTGCCACGTTTAAAACAACTACGTGAGTCTGCATCTAAGTTTAAAAAGACACATCCAGAAGTCAACCGAGCGTCAGTTAAGAAGAACAAGCAAGAAAACCCTGAAGTAAATTGAGTGGCTGTTAAAAGGTACTCACTCAAAAATCCAGAAGTAAACAGGGTTGCAGTTGCAAAATATGACAGAAATAACGAAAAACGCCAGCATCGTAAAAACAAACTGTGGACTGCAAACACCACTCTGGATTTGAATATGACCATGCCATCTGTTATGAATCAGATAAGACTATTGCGATTGGAGCCCAGAATAATGTATGCATTTATTGTAAGGCATTAAAATGGAAACACGAGTCAAAGGGGTTGTGTTGCAGCAGTGGGAGGGTTTGCGTAAGACATCTTGAAAAGCGACCTGAACCACTTCATAGCCTCATTGTCGGTGACTATAGTGAGCATTTCCGTAACAACTCCAGAAAATACAACAGCGCTTTTCAAATGTTATCTGTTGGAGCTGAGCAAATCGTTGAAAGTGGGTTTATGCCACATTTAAAGTACAAGGTCAAATATACCATTTAATTGGTAGCTTATTGCCGTCATCCAACAATGATGACCATCAGTTTTTTTACTGTATTTTATCGGTGATGACAGCAAGGAAACAACGGCACGTTGTAGGTATATACCAGGCAGGAGTCAAACCAGCATTGGTCCAACAATTGCAGAATATGCTTCACAATTGTAACAACTATATTATGGATTTTGAATGCACCATTGAAAGTGAGACAGAACCAGGTAGACAGTTCAAAATGGTCATTCATGCGGATAAAAAGTCTGTCAATTCCCATAGAGGCAGGTATAATGAACCAGTAACAGGAGAAGTTAGTGCAGTTATTGTAGGCCAAGAATTTGAAAAAAGAGACATTATAATGAAGAGTAGATCGGATAGACTGCAGCGTATTAGTGAAACTTACAGATCGTATGATGATTTGCAGTATCCTCTGATGTTTTGCTATGGTGAGGATGGTTACTCCATTTCCATCCCTCAAACTGACCCAATTACAAAGCCCCCTTTTTCGAAAACAATTTCTGCAATAATGTTCTACTGTTACTATAAGTTGATTCAGGCTACTAGAATAGAATTGAAATGAATATACCAAAGGGCTCCGACCCAGAGGGCAGAAAATGGTGCAGTGTCAGGTTTTATAAATTTAGTTTTTACAAAATTATAAGCTGTGATGAAATGATTTGAAACGTTCTATAAAATTGTATACATTAGTTTTAGGCGGTACGAAGTTCGCCGAGTAACACTAGAATATATATATATATATATATATATATATATATATATATATATATATAATTGAAAATAAATATGAAGAGGGTTTATGTAATTATTGATAAAATATGTAAAAATATCTCCTAAAATAAAAAAAAAATTATTGGAGTAATTTTAAAATTATAAACAAGTTTGTAAATCGTAATCACAGTAAATGTATAATAGATTTGCATAATATTAGTGTATTTATGTGGTGTGAATAAAAAAGTAATTTTCTTGTCAATATATCTGAGAAATAGTTTTAAAACTACAATTTTCTATGTGTGATATATTAAAATATAACCATAACTAATATCTTAAATATAAACTAAACTATGCGATTAAAAACTAGTAAAATTATATTAAACATAAAAGCTATAACAAGTTTTATTATATAAGATCCAATTAAATATATGATTAAAATAATTTTATAGCATTGCTATCTATTGTGGCTCAATATTCTCAGTATAAATTGGTTTGAAGTTTCAGAATATAATTGAGACAAATGTGAAAAGTCGTTTACCTAACTTAGGTATAAGGTTTGTCTCGGCAAGTTGGCTACTTACGGAGCGATCAGACTTCCCAGGGGATAAATTTAAGGCTGTGCTGTAAAAGTAAACCCTCCCAAGGTTCGAGCACACACAACCTGCTTTTGTGACACTGCACCAACTGAGCTGCCTTAAACCAAGTGTAACCATTCTCCACAGTTAGGCTGTCCGTCCTGTCCGTATAAGATCAAGTAGAAGAGTAGAAGGGAAGAAGGATATTATCGATTTTATTTTGAAAATAGTAAGCTATGTAAAATAATGTTGAATGTTTCTAGAATGATTTTTTAACCAGTAATCTTCCTCTCTAGATATAGTTACAGAACCTCTTAAAAATGTTGACACTCAGGAACCTGTAATTTTTCCATCGTATCCTACACATACTCTAACTGTGGACGCACGTACTCCACGAAGACCAACCTGACTCTTCACCTGAGGTTCGCGTGTGGCATTCCTCACAGTAAAACAGGAGTTTTACTGTATTTTGAGAATGTAGCATAATAAAATGATCGTCCAATTTGGTAGGCAGATGTATGACAAGTTATTGTTCCACCCCTGGATGGTCAGGGTGCCAGAAGTGAGGAGGGGTTTACATGATGCGCAATTACCTCTCGTGGCACATCCCGTTCAAGTGTGATCATCCTCCATAGTTCGGACGTTCGTAATGTCTATACAAGGACAAGTTTGCATTAAGTTTTCCTCGAACGTACTAGTGGACAAGAGTATACTTGTTTTTGCAATATGTGAAACAGTTTTTGTTCTGTTCTGTTCAGTAAGTTCTGTTCATAAAAGGTTGACTTTTTTCTACAATGACGTTGTTGCCGACAATCTTCCTTGTTATATAGTAACAAAATCTCCTAAAATTTAGGAATTTAGAAACCTGCCTTACTGTCATCGTATCTTAATAGCCTGATGATGTGCTTTCAGGCTACACATGCCCCAAATGTGGACACATATACACCTTAAAGAGCAACCTGACACGTCACCTGAGACTCGAGTGTGGCATTTCTCCTCAGCTCAGCTGCTCAAAGTGCTCCTTCAAGACCTACCAGGAGAACAATTTGAAGCGGCACATGGACAAAAAACATAGATCAGGTAATCCCAACAGAACAATAATGTGATCATCTTACGACTTATCCTTATACAAAATACACGTTTTGCTTCATTAACGTGATATCAGGTATCAGGAGTACGAATAAGATAACTGTCTAATTATGAAGCCCACTTTGTTTGACATAGGCTTGAGGTGTATTGGGACTTCAGAGTCGTGTCACTTGAGTGGTGATTGCTACAATGGTTTTGATAAAGTGTTCAACTGAAATGTTGAAACCAAACACCACATTAAACTTAAGTGTCTAAATACTATTCACCTTGTATCTTTACTCTTGCATATAAACATATAAACCACTTCTTTCACTGGAAAATCTTATGGAGAATAGTGATAATAATAATAATATAATAATAATTCTTTATTCATCAAAAAATATATAATACAATACATTACAGTAGTAATGTTATGAAATTCACATATCAATGAACCACTCAACGGATAAACAAATACATAAACTAACTATACTTATACAACAAAATAAACTACTAGCGATTACTTAGACCTTAACATTTATGATGAATAACTGGGTTGCCCCGAGGCTATGCCCGAATGGGGTCCTTTTAATACACATACACGAGTTCAAAGAAAAAACAGATGTGCCAAGCTGTTATTTTTTGCAATAACATTGAACATTGAAATGAAAAAAAAATAATAATTAAAAACGCATAGTGTGCTTACTTAAGACTGCTAAAAGTAAAACTGCAACATATGAAACTCAACTTACAGAAGATGAAACTTAGGTACAATATTAGTTGGAGGAGTAAATTTTGAAGTAATTCTAAAAGTTATTCGGTAAAATTTTAAAAAAGGAACAAGATAAGATAAATTTGAGGCTTAAGTAAAACCTCAACATCGTCAACCTTATGAATCCAGTATCGAAGTTTACTCAAACATTTAGTACCCTCAGTAATTTAAGAAATAGAATTAAATGTTATGTTAAATAACCTAGGCCCGTTAAACGAATAGAAATGTTAGAAGTGTGTTAAGTTGGGTTTAGGAACCACCAAAGTGTGATCGGAACGTAACTGGTAAGCCCTTAAGTGATCAGTATTGTTTGCAACACTCCTACTAAAAAATTAACGCAAAACCTTGTACACATACACATTTCTAAATGGATGAATTTTCAATTGTTTAAAAAGAGGTAAAGCATGATCGAATCTACGTTTCTTCATTATTGTTCTTACTATACACTTCCGTAATGTAACTATTGGTTTGATTGTTGATAAGTACGTTATTCCCCAAGAAGTTAGCCCATAACTCAGTCTGGATCCTACTAGGGCATGGTAAATTGTGATTAGAAAATTTCTGGGCCAAATATCTCGTAAAAAATAACACTTCCGAATAACGCTATATAATTCTCCTTTTATTTTGTTAACTAGGTCCTTCCAGCTAAGTTTGAAATCAATAATTAGCCCCCAAATACTTTATTTGCTTTACTTTTTCTATTTCAATGCACATTCCCTTTTAATTAATATTCCTCAGACATTCAGAATTATGGTAAATTACGTTATTAGTACTAATTACTTTTTTTTAATGTTAAATATCATATATATATAGTCTTATTACTTAGGGTTAGTGCGTGATTATCAAACCAAAACTCTAAACATCCGAATCATATTTCATTAAATCATATAGCATTTTAATGTCTACACATTTTTAACTGAGTACTGTGTCATCAGCAAATATTATCTTACCATTAAATTTAAATAAATAGTTAAAATAATTAAAAACATAATTAAATAATAATAATAAAATAAATAGTTAAATAGTTAAAATCAATTGACCACCCACACCCAATAATAGATTTAGTCTCATTGTAAAACAGCCGTCTTTCCTTAATCCTAAATCAAATCCTTAGAAGAACTCAAATAAACCCAGCTCCTGTCTTCTAAGACATTTTGCCTTACAATTTCCTCGAACGTATTAGTGGACAAGAGTACACTCGTTATCGCATTATGTGAAACAGTTTTTGAACTATCACGCTCGCTCAAGTCTACGAAGGTACCAAACTTCCTCAGAAAATATTAAGTTCTGTTCATAAAAGGTTGACTTTTTTCTAGAATGACGTTGTTGCCGGCAATCTTACTGTTTGGATATGGTAACAACATCTCCTAAAATTTAGGAATTTAAAAACCTGTCTTACTGTCATCGTATCTTATAACCTGATGATGTGCTTTCAGATAGCTGTGAGTGCCACAGATGCTCCAACTGCGGACGTACGTACTTCACGAAGAGCAGCCTGAGGCGGCACCTGAGACTCGAGTGTGGCATTCCTCCTCAGTTCAGTTGCTCACAGTGCTCCTTCAAGGCCCACCAGGAGAGCAATTTCAAGCGGCACATGGACAGAAAACATAGATCAGGTTATCCCAATGCGATCACTTTTACGACATACCCTTATACCAAATACTCGTTTTGCTTCATTAACGTAATATCAGGTATCAGGAGCACGAATAAGATAACTGTCTAATTATGAAGCCCACTTTGTTTGGCTTAGGCTTGAGGTGTATTGGGAATTCAGAATCGTATTAAAGAGTAGCGATTGATACAATGGTTTTGATAAAATGTTCAACTGAAATGTTGAAACTAAACACCACATTAAATGTTAGTGTCTAAATACTATTCACTTTGTATCTTTACTCTTGCATATAAACATATAAACCACTTTCTCCACCAGAGAATCTTATGGAGAGTAGTTAAAATCAATTGACCACCCACACCCAATAATAGATTCAGTATCATTGTAAAACAGCCGGCTTTCCTTCCTAAATCAAATCCTTAGAAGAACTTAGATTTTTATAGATTTATATTATCTATATACCTATCCATATGGATAGGTATATACATCTTTGATAGTCCACTCAGTCAAACAAACCCAGCTCGTGTCTTCTAAGACATTTTGCATTAAGTTTTCCTCGAACGTACTAGTGGACAAGAGTATACTTGTTTTTGCAATATGTGAAACAGTTTTTGTTCTGTTCTGTTCAGTAAGTTCTGTTCATAAAAGTTTATTTTTTTCTAGAATGATTTTGTTGCCAGCAATCTTTCTTGTTGGATATAGTAACAAAATCTCCTAAAATGTAGGAATTTT
This sequence comes from Nephotettix cincticeps, assembly GCA_023375725.1. Classification (NCBI taxonomy): domain Eukaryota; kingdom Metazoa; phylum Arthropoda; class Insecta; order Hemiptera; family Cicadellidae; genus Nephotettix; species Nephotettix cincticeps. Next base: position 54,003,109 of record CM041790.1, on the reverse strand, counting down.
GAAACCTGCCTTACTGTCATCGTATCCTAATAGCCTGATGATGCGCTTTCAGATAGCTGTGAGCACTACACATGCCCCAAATGTGGACGCAGGTACACTTTAAAGTGTAACCTGACTCGGCACCTGAAACTTGAGTGTGGCATTCCTCCTAAGTTCAGCTGCTCACAGTGCTCCTACAAGACCCACCACATGTACAATTTAAAGCGGCACATCCTCAACACACACGAATTAAGTTTTCTCCATTGAAGCCTCTGTTACCCCATATCCTTACCAAATACAAATTATACCAGAAGTTTGCTTGCTTGAATATTTCACACGGATAAACAGAAAAATGTTAAATTTTTTAATACGTTAAAGGGTTTTACTTTAAGTAGGTTAATACTTCACTACCCTAAACCAATAGTGTAAAGCCATGGTTCGTCCTCCATCCAGCTGTCAATACAACAATGAGTCTGACTTATTAATCAGTTATATTAGCCAACTAAATATACTCCATCATTGATATTACAACACTATTCAATTCTTTTAAAGCAATAACTCTTTATAATCTTTATTTGTGGACATCAGTATACATAAAATGTCTTTAGACAGTACCGCAATCCCTTTGGCATATAAAATATAAATTAGTAAAATCGGGTTTTATTACAATCTTAAACATGCACCACTATAAATAGAATATAGGCAGTAATTTTCAACCTTTTAAAAGAGGATGGACGATATTCTATGTAATAAATTCATGTTTGAAGTAGACGTTAATGTTTGTACTCTAAACTGACGATAAGGAGACACTATTTTTTTTAATTAACGCGCTTTCTCCACAACATTTCACAATAACACCCTCTAATTCCCTTTTAGAAATAGAAATATTTACTTTCATTTCAGACATAGCTTAGATTATGGATAAATTATAAATAAATTATAAATTATTAATGGATTATGGATCTAAAAAAAGTTTTCAGATCTTCGAAACAGCTATCCTTATAAACCGTTACGGCTCATATGACGTAACAAGTTCAAATTTTGGTATCGCAGATTGAAAAAATCCTTCCCCCACTGATCATAGACATATGCATGTCAAAATCTAACCAAAAATAAAAATACCCTGTCGCAGTAGACCTGCGTACTCAGCGAATTTCAGTAGATGCATACTGAGGTTTTAACAACCGAATCGACACGTTTTTCCCATGTTATTCTTATGGGGATCATTTCTTGCACATCTCGGATTGATCCGTAAAACTCCCGCCCTTATTCATATCCAATCTACTGTCTGGTGTCTATACAACATCGTTTTCATTAAAAATAAATAGAAAGCACACACCTTACAGGGCCCGAAATCCTAGACCCCCGCGCAGCGGTTCATAACACTGACACACTACAAGAGTAAATAATCTGTAAACCTCCCACCCTTATTCATATCCAATCTACTGTCTGCTACTATACCACAACATTTTTATGAAAATAAACCAAATTTCACAAAACACACACCTTACATGGACCCCGCGCAATGTTTCATAACACTGACACACACTACAAGAACAAACAATTTATAAAATTCCCATCCTTATTCACATCAAGTCTACAGTCCATACAACAATATTTTTTTCACTATCTATGAGTTGTATAAATAGACGAGTTTCTCTACTACGCGCACTAGTCACCGCTTCATCTGGTAAGTAACATTCTCTCTCCCTCTATAGGAAAGAAAAGAATTAAATGTATTAAACACGATATATAAAGTCCTTAAATACATATCACCTTCATTTCATCAAAACTGTAAACTGACTTAAACTATTTTCATGGATGGTCTCATCCATATGATATATCATTCTATCAGCCAAACAGTGCATTCTATTTTAATAAACCAATAAATATTGACAGAGAAAAAATAACGTGAATAGCGCTGAAATATTCCTAGTGGTGCCAGGGAATATTTCTGTTATATATATATATATATATATATATATATATATATATATATATATATAATAAATCAAACTACTGAATGGTTGAGATCGAATTCTCAAAGGATTAAACAACCAAATTATGGAACTGTCGACAAATGTTTTGGCTCTTCAACATGTGTGTGTATCTAAAACATCTGTTTTTGAAGCAGTACGATGGAAAATGTATATGTATTAAAGAGGAGATTGTTGAAAGCCCTTAGAATAATAATCCAACCATATAATATGGTTTCCCATAACAAGTTACTTTAGCCAGTGGGAGGAGCAATTAATTAGTTTATATTATTGCTCGTAAAAACTATTTTTAGACATAATATGGTTTTCAATGTCTGTAATATGTTTCCAATGTAACAAACTATTGAGATGCTACCAATATTCATATTAAACTTAATGCGTTTACTTATCCACTCCTGATAACCGGCTTGAACCATCCTGATTAATAATCACATGATCATCTCCAAGTTTTATATGCGTGCATGTTTTGTAAATAGTTAAATTTACACAAATTTATAGGTTATGTAGGTGGGGGAAAAATGCCAAGATGATCAAGACAAAATCTCTGTGATATTTAATCTATGAAAATTACTCATTAAAAGTTGGTAAAAATGTGAAATATTTACAACAAAATTCAAAATTCATTTAATATTAGAGGTGAAATAAGCTTTATATGAAGGTAAAATGTTTATTTCTCAAATTATTTTTTATTTATTTCAGTTTAAAATTTTAATCAACTTGATATTATAATTTGAGTGATGGATTTAAAACTACATAGATAAGATTAATGAAATGGCGACCATACCACAAGGTAGGTATTTTAAGCCAAGTATGAATGAGAGTTGATTGTATGATGATTGTGGCGCGATTTTGTAGTCTTGTTACCGACTAAGGCTGACATGTTCCGTAATTATTTAATTAAGGCCTTAATTATTTAATTAATAATTAGGCAATTATTCAATTATTTTAATTGGGTCTTTAACTGGAAATATAGATTTTATTTTAGCTAAAATTTTAAAATCCCTATTTTATATTTGATATTTTTTATCCATACTTAATATAAAATACCTACCGTGTAGTATGGTAACGATTTCAATAGTCTATTCTAATAGTCTAATCCAATCCAATCAAACTAATTTCAATGCTATGTAGCAGATTTGACAGATTTCTTTTCAGGGGCATAAGCTGTTACCTGAGGTATTATGATTAGATTAGATTATTTAAATGGCAACCTACTCAGGTAGGTATTTAAAGCCAAGTATGAATGGGAAATGAGTGTAGGATGATCGTAGTGCGATTTTGTAGTCTTGTTACTGACTAAGGTTGACAATTTTCCTTAGACAGGACTGTTAATAATAGCCCGACAGCCAACGCCAACTAATGGACCTACAGTTTAACGTGGAATCCAAACCACGGCCTCTGAATTACGAATCGGTCTAATTGTGAGGATGGTATTAAGAATAATCTGCTAAACTCTTGGTCTTCATAGTAACTAAACAAGCTAAACAAAACTCATGTAGTTATAATTATCTTAAAATTCAATGTAATTTTAAGACGAGACAACAACTAAGTCATTAAAGTATCTTCTGCAGCGTCTTCTGTTTTCTAAGCCTGAGGATCTCCTAGGTTCCGTAAAGCTACCTGGAGGTCAATACACAAATACACATCTGAAGCTAGTAGGAGCCTCAATCTTCTCTCTAAAACCCATATTTCTGGTTTCTTGATGGAGGGAGAAACTACGGGATAAAGCACAGCATCTAGCGCTTTGTTGCTTTGTGATTCGCTAAATAGTTTCTAATGAAGACAATAGTTATATTAGTGAACGGAGTACACGCCCTCTCATGTGTACATGAGAGGGCGTACTTTCAATCTCAAACACTCCCCTACATTGGAACCAACACGCCATTAATGTGGTAAGTTCGCCAAGTAGAGAGCAGGTCTAAGGTTAGTCTGACACTTAGGAAGATAGACTTTTGCACCCTCATTTACCAATATATTGTGATCCTTTAGTATTGTCTGGCTGCTCTTAAAGCGATTGTTTGCAATACAACTACTTTCAACTATATAAGGATTTGTTATGGCGCTCTGCATATCTAGAGTCATCGTGCTTCTCTGTCGTCTTTCAGCTAATTTAGACTTTTAGGGGGATGAGACCACAGATAAGTAGAGAAATCAGGAAAAAATATTAGATTAAATTAGTTGAAATTATTTGAAATGGTGACCATACCACAAGGTAGGTATATAAAGCCAAGTATGAACGGGGATTGAATGTAAGATGATTGTGGCTCAATCTCGTAGTCTTGTTACTGACATTTTCCTAAGACAGGTCTGTTAATTAATAGTTCAACAGCCGATGGCAACTAAGGGACCTACGGTTTAACGTGGAATCCGAACCACGGCCTCTCAATTTCGAATTGGTCTAATTGTAAGGATGGTCTTTGAGGATTAACGTAGTGTTCAATAGTGCGGACGTTAATCCAAACAACAGAACACCACACCCGATGACCATCACTCAAAACTATCCCCAATTCGTGACCTCCAAGTTGATGGATAACAGTATGACGCCATTATGTTGAGGTTATTATGGTAATAGTGAGGTGACTGCCCAATAGGCAATTATAGAACTAAAATACTACCTGGGAACTGCAATTCCTTCGTTGTCAAAAACATATCGGACAAGAATTAGGCAAAAATCTGTTCACTGAACGATCAACTCTCTTCACCTTTGGTTGAGTAAGTTGAAGTTATAACTACTGGTTATAATCAGCTGTCTCTGTAGTTTAAAGATATATTAGAAATAAAAACAAACAGCTGTATAATCAACATTAGTTAGTATATATTTGTATTTTAAACCCATTTCGAAATCATACTATATTAAAAAGTTATTTTAACAAAAACTAATTATAATAATTGTATAAATGTTCTAATCTATTTAATAGAAAAGTAATCCTAAATAATAAAGCTGGGTATTGATTCATTTTCTTTGAAGTGATTTTTTTAGGACTTCAAGTTTGCATTTGAGTATGATAATCTTTCTTCTTTTACTTAACCCTACACCCCGTACAAAGGACGGGCTTACTGCTAGTTTATGATAAAGGTCTTATATGTAGAATTGTAAATTGTTTTCTGTTACGCACCGCGGTATTTTGTCGTGTACAGTGCTATGCGCTGCTTGATTTAAAATATACTTAAGTAATCGGGTAACTATTGACTGTTTACAGTGTAACGATGCACACGAGTTACCACCAGAGCTTAGCGACTGGCTGGTTGACAAGACCTCCACTTCCCCAAACACTCGTCCAGCACGGGACCTTCCCCAGGTAGGCCTATCGTGATCCAGCACCACAGGCCATAGTCCTCTGGGAGCCGCAGCGAGCTCCCAGCCCATTGAAACCTCACATCCTGTCCCCCAAATCTAGCCAGCACGGGACGTTGCCAACTCAAACTTAAAAATTTCTATGTAGAATCAGAATAAATGAGTCATTTTAGATTAAGTAAATACATTCCTAAAGATAAAAGCTAAGAATTTGTTATATTTCGTATACCTTGAAAAAGGGGATAAACCTTTTCAATTGAAAAGCCGATGAAAGATATATGATGAAAGATGAAGATATATAAAGAATATATGCGTAAGGAGTACACCAATGTATGTACATTTTTTAGTGTGAAGGCGAGCTTTATCAGTATACACTTCATGCTTACTCTAATTACGGTAAAATACTGATTCGAGATTTAAAAGCAATCAGTTACGATGAAAATATTTATAATTAAAATAGCTTCTTTGTAGCTAGGCCTTGATGAGGGACTCCTGTCAGGCAGTGGTAGATTTTGGTTTTATACGTTTATTTTGCATTAAAAAGTTATTATATATTTCCAAATTGGAATTTAAACAATATATTACAGTTTCAGGAATGTTTTTCCCAGACTCAGTCAGATCCCTTATCCATTCAAGCAAGCTCCTCACTCCATCACTCATGTTCCTTTCTCAACCAGCCAGGTCCTTCCCATACCCAGTTAGGATCGACCATCACACAGGATATGGTAAGTGATTTGATACAATTTTGATTAATTTTTGTAAACTCAACGGTAAAAGTATGTAAAGATAATACATTTAATATTAAGAAGAGAGAAGTAATAAACCTGCTAAACATATTTTTGATTTTTTTGAATAAATTATTTCTTAAGGGGTAACATTTATAGTTAATGAATAAGGCGCAGATAATTAGTTAGCCTTAGTTGAAAAGGTTGAAAGTAAGTCAAGTCAAAATGATTTTTATAAATTACTTTTATTTCATTATAATATTCGATTTCAATTTCAAAATATTATGCAAAGGACAAATGCTAGAAGAAGAGTGAACGAAATAGCATTTGAGAGATACCGATGAGGAGTAATAATGTTGTTTGTCGACCTATAAGAATAAGACAAATAGTTGACAATTTCAATAACTTTGAACATATAGTTTTCGTTACTAGATATAGATAAACAATAGCCCCGTCGCAGCAGACCTGCGTACTCAGCGAATTTCCAAATCAATAATATAATAATAATAATATATGACAAGTTTGGTCAAAATCTGTCGATAAGCATGAGAATCATTTGCCTATTCTCCATAACATTAACATGGGAAAGAGTGAGCAGGTTTGCTGCTATGAGGAACACTGAGAGTAGGCATTTATACCATCAAAACTTTTATTTTTAACATTTATACCAACTTTCATCAACATCTGTCCATAAATAAAGGAGTTTGCCTATTCCCTATATGATTAATATGGGAAAAGAGTATGCAGGTTTGCTACCAGGACAAACAAATAAACTATGATTTTTAAGTATAAATGTATATATCTCAACCACATGAAGCTAAATATCAAGTTTTATCCAAAAATATTGATTAATATGGGAAATATTAATTTTTCCCTATCCTCCATAAGATTAGCATTAGAGCCCCACAATACAACGTACTGTGTTTAGATTTTTTAATATCTCGGTTCCCGTTGGAGATAGAGAAAAACTTTAAAGAACTTAATTGTGTAGTTTTTTAGTTGATTCTAATGGTGAAATATAAAATTAGAAATATTTCAAAACTCCATGTGATAAACGCAAAAAACCCCATTTTGGGGTACAAAACCCCCCAAAACCTCAAATTGTCGGACTTCCCAGTCCTCAGGCCCGACAACATTCCACCTCCCCCCACGTCCGTGGCAGTTCCCGCAACCACACCCCCGACCCCTCCAAAAACTTCCGCAACTACCAGGACCTCGCCAACTGATTCCTCCAAGCAACCAAAACCTCCGGCCCATGCCTCACCCAAAACAACGCCCCCTACCCCCAAACCCATCCCCACCACCCCAAATCCCACCGCCCCCAACCCCACCGCCCCCAACCCAGACCACTCCTCATGTGTCTCGCACGAAACCCTCACAACCTTTCTGGACCAACTCCTCTCAGTTATCAGCGAGGGCTTTAAAAGGACCTTTGACGCCCTCCTAGCCCTCATGCTGAACTCCGCCCCTGTCCAGGGTCAGCAGCGTGTGAGGGAGGCGGTGAACAGCGTTACAAAACGCCTGTTCGACACCCGCACCATCCTCCACGCGGTTGGCTCGGGATTGAATGTTATCCACACAGATTCCAAGCGCCCCCACCATGGTAGTCGTTAATAAGTCAAAGTCCCAACTCCGCCTCTGCCACATAAACCTAAACTCCTTCCGCACCAAACGTTCCCCCCTCCTTGATCTCATGGGGGACTACCAGGTGGACATCCTAACACTAAATGAGACCAAATTAACGCCACAAACCACCGCCCACATCCCAGGCTTTTCCCTACTCAGGCGTGACTATCTCCCCCGCTCAGGGGGTCTGGCCATAGCCTACCGTTCCGACCTAGACGTCCGCCCCTCCCCCCTCCCTGGTGACCCCCCAAATGCTCTCCTAGCAACCATCCACCTCCCCCGACAGCCCCCTATAGCCCTGTTAACAATCCACGCCACCCCCTTCTCCCAGGAACTAGCAGATCTTATTGTTGAGGCTGCGGCTACCCATCCAAGACTGGTCATAGCCGCAGACCTCAATTCTCACCATGAGGCCCTGGGTGACCGCACGACCACGGCCCCGGGAAGGCTGCTAGTTCGCCTCCTTCACGACACGGGCCTAGCCCATCACCATACCCCCCCAACCAGATTCCCCACCCACGAGCGTGAACTCCCGACTTCCCCTGATAAACTCCTCACCTCCCCTTCCCTAGCTAGGAAAATATCCAACATTTTTTCTGGATATGACCTAGGTTCCGACCACATCCCACTCCTGTTTGATATCAAAATCCACCCCTATCCTTACAAGTCTGAATCCCACCAATCCCTAGAGATCACAGACTATCGAAATGCCGACTGGGATGTGTTCTCTAAATCCCTAACAACCACCTTGTCCCCCCTAATCCAAAACCCCCCACCACGCACCCAAGACCAAATTTAAAACCTTCACACCTCCATAACCACAGCTATCCTATCCGCTAAGGCAGAAGCCATACCTATCAAACAGGTCCTCCATACCCCCCTTCGACTCCCCCCTGAAATCCTGGGCCTCATCAAAGCCAAACGCCGCGCACGCCGCCTCCTACTCAAAGATCCATTCTCTCCTTATCTGCACGACACATACCGAGCTCTGGTTGACCGTGTGAAGGCAGCAATGCGCTCCTACAGGGATGCCAGAGCACTAAAGGTGTGTGAGAAGGCAGATTCCGACTTCTCCAACAATCCCCGTAGCTTTTGGCGCCTCGTCAAAAGATACAATAACCCCCCCAAACCAACCAGTACCCCTCCGTGTCAACGACACCCTGGTCTCTGATAGCCAAGGCATGTCCGAAGCTTTCAGGGACACTCTATCCTCCATCCACTCCACCCCCATGCACCCGACTTTGATGAAACCCACTTCAACTCCGTCAACAACACCATAACCCAAAATCCTGACATTTTCACCACAGCCGCCACCATCCCAGACACCCCTCCCGACCACGCCTTACTTGCCCCAATCACTTCCCAGGAGATTAACCGGAAACGGCGAAACCTCCGAAACACCGCTCCTGGCCCCGACGGCATATCCAACCTCCTCATCAAACAAGCCCCCCCAGCCCTGATCAATCTCCTGACCACCCTCTTCACCTCCATCCTGCTCCTAGGATACTCTCCTAAATCCTGGAAACATGCCCACGTCATCCTCTTCCCCAAACCCCACAAAGACCACCGTGACCCACCCAACTACCGTCCCATCAGCCTTACCTCCACCCTCTCAAAACTCTTTGAGAAAATCCTGTCCCAGAGGATCCACCTCCACCTAAACTCCCTGAGCCTCCTTCCACCCTCTCAAGCCGGTTTTCGCCCTGGAGTAAACATGTACGATCAGCTTCTGCGGGTCGTTACATGCCTCCAGACGAACAACTCCCTTCACAACCCCTCCCTCCTCGCCCTAATGGATGTCCAAAGGGCCTTTGACACCGTGTGGCATAATGGCCTTAGGGCAAAACTCCTTGACCTCCAGCTCCCCGCACCCGTCATAAGGTGGGTTTCCCACTTTATTGACGGGCGCACCGCCCAAGCCGTGGTTCCCTCTCCACCTCCTTCACCCTGAACGCTTGGGTTCCCCGGGGTTCAGCTATTAGTCCCCTCCTATACATCCTTTATGTCCGTGACCTCCCCGCCCCCATCCCACGTGGTCCCACCGACACCACCCGTGGCCTGGCTCAGTTCGCTGATGACACGGCTTTCTGGACTTCCCACCGACACCACAATGTCACAATCCGCCGCATGAACCAAACCCTTTCCGACTACCTATCCTACTGCAACAGGTGGCGTATCCTAATCAACCCATCCAAAACCCAACTCTGTTTCTTCAACTTTCGTGCCCGCCGCTTCCCTAAATTCCAATCCAATCCGATCTTCCTCAATAATGTCCGCCTCCCACTTACCCAGACATGTACCTACCTCGGGGTAAAACTCGACTCCCGCCTTACCTTTTCCTCCCACATCCTAGACGCAAAAAAGCGTGCCACTTCCCGTCTACGTGCCCTCCGGATTTTAAATAACCGCACCCGCCCCTGCTCCACTTCCACCCTAGCAACCCTATACTCATCCATAATCCGTCCAGTCATCACCTACGCCCATCCTCTACTACTTACCGCCCCAGACCGACTCCTTTCCAGCCTGGAAGCCACCGAGAGAAGGGCACTACGCCTGGCTTCTCATCTCCCCCCTGGGCCCGCAATGCCTCGGTATACGACGCCCACTCCATCCCACCCCTTCGTGACTTCCTCCATCACCTCAACACAAAGTACCTCGACCGAGCCCGAACCTCTGACATCCTACAACCCTTCTTCGATCCTTATTTCACCGACCGTCCTAGCCTCACCATCCACCACCTAGTCAACCTCCCACCATAGCTTAATGTGCCCTTCTTGTGGTGAATTTTAATTCCACCAGCCCAAGGTCCTCATCATATTTAATTGTTTATTTATTTATCTATAAACATATCCACCCTAAACCCTATTCCACCTAACACAACAACCAAAGCCAGACATTCGTTCGGTCGAGCGCAACCTGCCCTCGGCTAAGCTTTGGTCTTTGTTTGTTCCTAAACCGAAACCATCCATTCACTAACCATAACCACAGTACCCGCAACAAAACCTCACCCAACCCGCAACCAAAACCTAACCTTAAAACCTATCCTTGGCTGAAGAGGACGTAGTCCTATAACAGCCGCAGTGGGCCTTCAGCCCACTGAAACCTCACAATCCATCCATCCATCCCCCAAAACTACCCGTTCCCATTGACCGATATGTCTGGTTTACGAACTTGTCCGAGCGTTTGTAGGAATACACGTCTCTACCAAATTTGGTCTAAATCGGACTATTTTTACGTGAGTTATCGTGCTAACAGACACATATATATATACAAATATACATATATATATATATATATATATATATACCCCCGTTGCAGCAGACCTGCGTACTCAGCGAATTTACAAATCAACAAAATAATAATAATAATATTTGACAAGTTTTATAAAACTCTGTCCATAAACATGAGAATCATTTGCCTATTCTCCATAAGATTAACATAGGAAAGAGTGTGCAGATTAGCAGATTAGATATGAAAGAAGTCATTTCTACCTTGAATAATTTTTATCTTAATATTTATACCAGCTTTCATCAACATCTGTCCATAAATAAAGGAGTTTGCCTATTCCCTATATGAATAATATGAGAAAAAAGTATGTAGGTTTGCTGCCATGATAAACACTATAACTATGATTTTTAAGCATAAATGGATAGATCTCAACCACATGAAGCTAAATATCAAGGTTTTTCCAAAAATATTGATTAATATGGGAAATATTAATTTTTCCCTATCCTCCATAAGATTAACATTGGAGCCCCACAATACAACGTACTGTGTTTAGATTCTTTAATATATCGGTAACCGTTGAAGATAGAGAAAAACTTTAAGAAACTTAATTGTGTAGTTTTTAAGCTGATTCCAATGGTGAAATATAAAATTAGAAATTTTTAAAAATTACATGTGAAAAACGCATAAAACCCCATTTTGGGGTACAAACCCCCCCCCAAACTACCCGTTCCCATTGACCGGTATGTCTGGTTTACGAACTCGTCCAAGCAGTTGTAGAAATACACCTCTCTACCAAATTTGGTCTCAATCGGACCATTTTTACGAGAGTTATCGTGCTAACAGACACATATATATATATATATATATATATATATATATATACATATATATATATACATATATACATATATACATATATACATATATATATACATATAATACATATAAACCAGACATATCAGTCAATGGGAACGGGTAGTTTGGGGGGTTTTTGTACCCCAAAATGGGTTTTTTGCGTTTTTCACATGTAATTTTTAAAAATTTCTAATTTTATATTTCACCATTAGAATCAGCTTAAACAACTACACAATTAAGTTCCTTAAAGTTTTTCTCTATCTCCAACGGTTACCGAGATATTAAATAAAACTAAACACAGTACGTTGTATTGTGGGGCTATAATGTTAATCTTATGGAGGATAGGGAAAAATTAATATTTCCCATATTAATAAATATTTTCTGAATAAAACTTGATATTTAGCTTCATGTGGTTGAGATCTATCTATTTATGCTTAAAAATCATAGTTTATGGGTTTATCATGGCAGCAAACCTGCATACTCTTTTCCCATATTAATCATATAGGGAATAGGCTAACTCCTTTATTTATGGACAGATGTTGATGAAAGTTGGTTTAAATGTTAAGATAAAAAATATTCATGGTAGAAATGACTTCTTTCAGTGTTCCTCACAGCAGCTAACCTGCACACTCTTTCCTATGTTAATCTTATGGAGAATAGGCAAATAATTCTCATGTTTATAGATATATTTTTATAAAACTTGTCATATATTAAATTATTGATTTGGAAATTCGCTGAGTACGCAGGTCTGCTGCGACGGGGGTATTTTTTAACGTAGGCACTTAACACTTTTACACACCAACACACTTTTAACCAACACTTTTAAACACCAACACTTTTAACACTTTACACTTACACTTAACAATTTATAAAACCAAGTTTGTGACAATTGTTAGCCCTGGTAGCTCAGAAAGTATAGATCTTCAAAGCTAAATGACGAGAGATAGAATAACCTACTGTAGTGAGCGGGATCTCCCCCAAATTGGTCTTCGCAAAACCTTGGAGACTTCGCTCAAATACAGTAGGGACATAGAAACTCAAAGGAAAAATAAATATGTACGATGTGACTGGTAGACTAAATCAAAATCTATTTATATTCTAACAAGTCTCAATATTACAATAGATAAGTATATCTATTCTCTATAGATATGAGGCACGTCTAGCTATAATAAGCGATATTGAACATATATGTTAAATAACCAAAATTCTCCCTTTAATGTAAAACACAAAACAATCCTTCAAAATAAAACCAAATATGTAAATCCCTTTTACTGTGATGTTAATCCCCTGAACAAATCTAACTCTTGAACAAAATTTTGTCAACCAAATCACTCACCCAAAAGTTGCTAACCAGGGAAATAATGCTCTTCCCCAGAGCCAAATCCCATTCACACCGACTGACCGCCTCGCACAAGTTTATAAGTAAATCAATTTTTATCAATTTTCTTATCTCAAAAGCTGTTTTGGTCCACTCAGCAAGAGGTTTACTAGACGCTAGGTTGAAACTAAATGGAACCGAAACATTTTGTTTCCAACAATGGTGTTAACAATTACGTAACAATTTATTTTTTAATAAGTTTTTCGTTTAGTTATTTCTATGTAATTCAATAATGTTCCCCCCTTTTGTTGTACTTTTTTAAACTGACAAGGGGTTTTCCATTAGTGATGGACTTAGACTCTTCCCAAACGCAAATGTATTGTCTTTATAGGGATATGTCCTAAATGCTTTCCAAGTGCCCTGCTTTTTAATTGTAAGTAATGCAATTTTAATATACAATAAATAAATCCCAATTTTTTACAGATTAACGAAATGTAAGGTAAAAATGTGCCATGGCTTGTATGAGATGTAGTTTGTTTGTTGAATTAGTAAGTTACTATTATAGTACTTATTACTAATTCTTATATTCATATTTTGACTTTCAGCTAGAATATCCATATAATGATGACCTTTGTACAACAGAGCTAGAGAGTCAAATTGACTTAACTTCTCCATGTTTAGATGTAAGTAAACTATGAGTAAACTTTTAGTACTATGAGTAAAATGTTTATATATGAGTAAACTTTTCATCATGGATCTATTAAATCCAATTAAAAGAAAATTAGTATCTAGTGGTGGATATTAGTTTGATTTATTATAATGTTAGAGAATTCGCTATAGGGAATAAGCTATTACCGTAGGTCTTATGGTAAGACTTAAGCCCAGGGCTATGTTATTTTTTCGTCTTTAGGTGCCCAGAGGCCAAATCAATAGTCATATATATATGTGTGTGTGTGTGTGTGTGTATGTGTGTGTGTGTGTGTGTGTGTGTGTGTGTGTCTGTGAACACGTTAACTCTCGTAAAAATGGTCCGATCAGGACTAAACTTGGTAGAGACTTGTATTTCTACATTTGCTCGGATGAGTTAGTAAACAAGACATATCGGTCAATCGGAACGGGTAGTTTGGGGGTTTTGTACACCAAAAATTGGTTTTTTGCGTTTTTCAATGTAATTTTTAACTATTTCCAATTTTATTTTTCACCATTAAAATCAATTTTAAAAAACTACACAATTTAGTTCCCTAACGTTTTTTCTCATTCCCCAACGGTTACCGAGAATAAAGATTAGATAAACAGCTTTATTTATGTTGGGATAGTGACAAAACTTGGTATATGGTAAAATAATAAATAGTTTATTGTGAAAATACCTACTTTTACTGTTCGTCAAAGCAGAATACCTACATAATTTTTCCATTGTTAATCTTATGAAGAATACTTTTATACTTTTACACTTTTGACTATTTAGCATGGGATAAAGTTTGTTTGTTGAATTATTAGTGTGTTACTAATCTGACCTTTACCATACAACCTACTTCTTGCCATGCTTATATTCGTATTTTGACTTTCAGCTAGATTTGCCATGTGACGGTAACATTTGTCCAACAGAGTTAGACAGTCAGATCGACTTAACTTCTCCGAGTTTAGATGTAAGTGAAATATGCGTAAAGTTTTCTCCAAGTAATTTATTAAATACTAGCAGTAATTCGTCCGTCTTTTGTACGGGTTGTAGGATTAAATTAAAAGATAAAAGATTGCCATACCAAAATTTAAACCTGAAATCCTATACAAATCAATGCAAAAAATAAATCAATAGCCAGTTTTATTATTTAGCGTTATTTAAAACTAATAGATTAGAACATTTATACCACTATTATAATTAGTTATACGTTAAAATAACTCTTTAATATAGTATGATTTCGAAATGGGTTTAAAATCAATGACCAACATAAACTAACCAATATTGAAAATATTGATTTGACAGCTGTTTTTATTTCTATTAAATCATTAAATTACAAAGACAGCTGATTATTAATAGTAGGCTATTCCTTGAAAACTAAATCAAAATGCGAGTAAAATCGCGTTAAAGTGGGTTTTAAAATGCTCGCTATTTACTTTACAAGGGGCGGCGGGAGATTTCAAGCATTTATAAACCTGCTCTGAAATTGAGAGAATACATAAAATAAGTTTCATTGTAATCAGTTCTCCCATTTTTTTTTTCGAAGAAGACGGCGTAAAATGCCTCCTGTAGTGTCACAGACAAACAGACAAACTGACAAAAATTGAGATAAGACCGGCTTCGGCTTCTCTAACGCACGAAAAGTAAGAATAACTAAAAAATAAATAATTCTGAGCCACGTACAGACAAAACTCTGATTTTACTTTTATACATATACAAAGAAAACTAAATTTACCTCAAGATATTACATCTTGTGGTAATTAATGTTTTTTTATTTAACATTTTTTATTAACGACCTAAAATTTTATTTTAATCTACTCTATTAAAGATTAGCAAAACACTTGTTTTGGGAATATTATTGACTAGAAAATGTTTAAAATATTGATAGGCAGTAAAAAATTGCAATATTGAATACTTTCTAACATAATCTTTATTGTAAATTTATATTTCATATTTTAATTTCATTTCATAGCATATAATAGTACTTAGTATTATGTACTTATGTACATTTTTCAATAAATTAGTCACACTCTGTGTATAATATAAACAAAACTACGGTAATAGCTTCTTCCCTATGGGAAATTCGCTAAAAGATAAAATAATTTACCAAAATCTTGTTCGCCTAAAACCATACTGATGTATTATAATTGTAAAATAATAGTATTGAAAAAATAGGTTGTATGTTTAGTCTATTAAATATAACAAATTATTTAAATTACCTTAATTATGTTTATATTTTTACTTTCAGCATACACTTTCCTACGATGACCTTTTTTCGGAACTAGACAGTTATATCGACTTAATTACGCCGTCGTCAGAAGTAAGCATAGCGTCATAATATACTTAATGGTGTCACGTATATATATTGCTACGATGTATCACACGGATTACTGCAATTAGGTTTTGGTCAACTGGAATATATATAACATAGTATAATTTTATTTATTACCTTTCTTAAATAATGAACTATCAAGTTACTTTAGGCTACATTATGTATAAGAAATAAATGTATACATGTAGACCTCAGACATTAAAAAAATATATGAAAAATTTACTTTTTTACGCCTTCACAATTCAATTGACTTTGGCTCCATTGATTCAATTACAGTGTGTGGAAATTCTCTCCCATACTACGCCTAAGTGAAGGATCTTAGAGTAATACCTAACACAACACTCATCCGGGACGAAATAGTCACTGACACACGCAGAAAGGTTTTCCACTCAATCTGTAATTTCTATAGTGAGTACTATATAAATTACAGAATTTTTAACCACAAAACATTAAATTGTACTAATTTAAATCACTCGTGGTGCTCCACTTTACTTCCTTCAATTCACTGATCAATGGCGTTACTGTTACTTAGGCGGGTATGCTCCAGCGTTCTCAAAATTATAGCTACATTTTTTTTTATTGTCTTATACGTGATGAGCCATTCTACCTTGTGTCAAACTTTTTCAAATTGAAAGATCATTGAGAAATCAAAATTCTATTAGAATTCTGCTTTTTTCAATTTAAAAGCAGTTGTTTCATTTTATTTTAGAGATGACTTTAAATTGATATATGAAGGTAGTTCACGTAATTCATGTTCTTAATCGATCAAATTACGATCATCTCATCAGTTTTCATGTGACAACAGCTTATGATAGAGCTTGTGCTATGGCTGCCAGTCGAGTTTTGAATAACCTATCGCTAAAAAATAAGATCTCTTGAAACACGTACACAGTTTGTGGCGGCACTGAAAACCTTTTTGCACCCATGATTGTAGTGCAGTCTTTTTCTTGTAGTCTTTTTAGTGATTAAGGCTGACATGTTCTTTAGAAAGGACTTTTAATGAATAGCCCAACAGCAAATGCAAATTAATGCATCTACAATTATTTAACGTGTATAAGACACACTCTGTATATAATATAAACAAAACTACGGTAATAGCTTCTTCCCTATGGGGAAATTCGCTAAAAGATAAAATAATTTACCAAAATCTTGTTCGTCTAAAACCGTACTGTTGTATTATAATTGTAAAAAAATAGTATTGAAAACATAGGTTGTATGTTTAGTCTATTAAATATGACAAATTATTTAAATTACCTTAATTGTGTTCATATTTTTACTTTCAGCATAAATTTTCCTACAATGACCTTTTTTTGGAACTAGACAGTTATATGGACTTAATTACGTCGTTGTCAGAAGTAAGCATAACGTCATAACATACTTAATGGTATCACGTATATATAACGTATTATACGTACAAATAAAACGAAAATAGACTGAATTTATAGCATAAATACAAACTAGTTTACAATTAATTAGTTCACAATTCAATTGACTTTGGCTCCATTGAATCAATTTTGGTGTGTGTGGAAATACTCTGCCACACTACGACTAAGTGAAGACGGTGACGACGTCCTGTAATCCAGCTACTTGGAGGTCACGAATTGTTGATAGTTATGATAGATGGTCGGTGGATGTAGTGTTCTCTTGTGTATATTAACGTCCGCACTATTAAATACTACGTTAATCCACGAAGACCATCCTCATAATTAGACCAATTCGTAATTCAGAGACCGAGGTTCGGATTCCACGTTAAACTGTTGGTCCATTAGTTGCCATCGGCTGTTAATGGACGACTGTCCTGTATAAGGAACATGTCAGCCTTAGTCAGTAACAAGACTACAAGATCGCGCCACAATCATCCTACATTCATTCCTCATTCATACTTGGCCTAAAATACCTACCTGGGTAGGTTGCCATTTCAGGTAAAAGTATAAAAGTATCTTGGAGTAATACCTGAGACAACACTAATTTGGGATGAAATAGTCACTGACACACGCAGAAAGGTTTTCCACTCAATCTGTAATTTCTATAGCGAGTACTATATAAATTACAGAATTTTTAACCACAAAACATTAAATTGTACTCATTTAAATCACTCGTTGTGCTGCACTTTACTTCCTGCAACTCACTGATCAATAGCGTTACAGTAACTTAAGGCGGGTATGCTCCAGCGTTCTCAAAATTATAGT
Organism: Nephotettix cincticeps; assembly: GCA_023375725.1. Lineage (NCBI taxonomy): Eukaryota > Metazoa > Arthropoda > Insecta > Hemiptera > Cicadellidae > Nephotettix > Nephotettix cincticeps. The sequence goes on along the minus strand of CM041790.1, from coordinate 53,984,889 downwards.
TACAATTTTTTTTATTGTCTTAGACGTGATGAGCCATTCTACCTTGTGTCAAACATTTTCAAATTTAAAGATCATAGAGAAATCAAAATTATATTATAATTCTGCTTATTTAGATTTTAAAAACAGTTGTTTCATTTTGTTTTAGAGATGACTTTAAATTTATATCTGAAGGTAGTTCACGTAATTCATGTTCTTAATCGATCAAATTACGATCATCTCATCAGTTTTAATGTGACAACAGCTTATGATAGAGCTTTTAAATATCATATCTCTAAAAAAATAAGATCCCTTGAAACACGTTCACAGTTTGTGGCAGCACTGAAAACTTTTTTGCGCCCATGGTCTCGGGTAGCGTGTTCTAAAGTTCTGTGGTGGGTTGGTTGCTGATGTAAGTGTATGTGATTGAGTGGGAGGTTTTCAATAAAAACAATCTATTTATTTAAAGTTCTATATATTTGTTTTTTATTATGTGCATTGTTTATATTATATTAGGTCTTCGAAATATAAACCATACCAAAATATAGGTGTAAGCCAAGTATGAATGAGGATTAAGTGTAGGATGATTGTAGTGCAATCTTATAGTCTTTTTAGTGACTAAGGCTGACATGTTCTTAAACAGGACCTTTAATTAATAGCCCAACAGCAAATGCCAATTAATGCATCTTCAATTATTTAACGTGGAATCCAAACCACGGTCTCTGAATTAAGAATTGGTCTAATCATGGGTTGGTCTTTGCGAATTAATGTAAGTGTTCAATAGTGCGGACGTTAATCCACACAAGATAACACAACAACCACTAATCATCTCTTACAACTATCCACAATTTGTGACCTCCCAGTAGTTGGATTACAGGACACGTCATGTTTGTAATATATGATAAGTTTATTTGTATGATCATATTTTTATGTTAAGATGCAGGGCGTGTGTATGAAAGGGCCATATGACCCGAACTTTAGCTGTTAAAATAAAGAGTTTTTCATTTGATTAATGTTACAATCTGAGAATATATCTGCTACTGTAAGTCAATCTGTATTAAGTAGCCAAGCAAATGCTCGTAGTTTTAGCAAATAAATAGTTTAAACGATAAGAACAATATAGCAACAAATACAAGAGAATAACATAATCTGTACATTATGTTTGGTAAACATGTTTTCATTATTTCAGACCGATCCTTCCAACATCCAAAAAGATCCCTCTTCCTTCGGAACTTTACCCACCCAGATAGGCTCTTCTCAAACACAGGTAGGACCTCCTTATATCCAAGAAGATCCCTCTTCTTTCAAGACCATTCCCACCCAGATAGGTCCTTCTCAAACACAGGCAGGATCTTCCCACATCGGAGAAGATCCCTCTTCCTTAAAGACCTTTCCCACCCAGATAGATCCTTCTCAAACACAGGCAGGACCTTCCTACATCCAAAAAGACCCCTCTTCCTTAAATACCTTTCCCACCCAGACAGGTCCTTCTCAAACACAGGCAGGACCTTCTCGTATCCGAGAAGATCCCTCTTCTTTCAAGACCTTTCCCACCCAGATAGGTCCTTCTCAAACACAGGTAGGACCTTCCTACATCCAAAAAGATCCCTCTTCCTTCAAGACCTTTCCCACCCAGATAGGTCCTTCTCCGACACAGGCAGCACCTTCCCACATCGGAGAAGATCCCTCTTCCTTCGGAACTTTTCCCACCCAGATAGATCCTTCTCAAACACAGGCAGGACCTTCCCACATCCGAGAAGATCCCTCTTCCTGCAGGACCTTTCCCACCCAGATAGATCCTTCTCAAACACCGGCAGGTCCCTATCAGGCCCAGGCAGGACCTTCAAATACACAAACAGTGGTGAGTAAGATCGGATTGAAAGTAGAATAATATTTGTAAAATGTTTTATAAAGGTATGAAAATTTACATTATTTCACATTACCTTAATAATATAATAAACCAGGCTAAAAATGACTAGTGTAAAATTATATTATTACATCTTTGGTTTTAATTCTGGACATATAAGTTTGTTAGAAAGGTGCAGACACAATGGTTGAAAACATATCAATTAATAATGGATTAATTGCTATGTCTCTGCTGATGGGAGACTTAGCTTTAGTAAGAAATAGTTCACAATATGATAATATTCAGCGTGACTGTCATAACTAATTTGGAAGCGCGCAGGTCTAGTGATGGCATTTGGTCCCCTAGAAAGCAGATTTGAATCATATTGAATAACTATTTTCACAATTTGAATCACAACTTTTTTCATTTGAAAATATGACAAAATTCATGAAAATAATTTACAAAATGACCCTTTAGCTGGGCATAGTCACAATCATACTTAGTGTATACTAAAAATACCCTTGTCGCAGCAGACCTGCGTACTCACTGAATTCCCAAATCAATAATATAATAATAATAATAATGAGAACTATTTGCATATTCTCCATAAGATTAACATGGAAAGGAGTGTGCAGGTTTGCTGCTGTGAGGAGGACACTGAGAGTAGGCATTTATACCATCAACAATCTTTTTTAACATTTATACTAACTTTCATCAACATCTGTCCGTAAATAAAGGAGTTTGCCTATTCTCCATATGATTAATATGGGAAATGGTTTTTTAGGTTAGCTGCCATGATTTGATTTTATCGAGTTTTATTTACAATCTGTTACTACAATCAGAACAATAAGTAAATTTTATAAGAGTAAAGAACATGAAAATGAGTTAAGCACCATTGTGCTAACTAACATATTAACACATAAAGAAAAATATACAGTTACAAAAGCGAACAGCAAGATCAAGGATGTTATGTCTTTTCAACCTATATGTGCACTGACTATTGTCTAGAAGATTTAATGCCAGATGGTTAGGATGGTCTTCAATTTTACACTTGTAATTTTTACTAAATTTTGAAATTTCTTCTCTTTTAAATGGAATGTGGGAATCTGTATGGATTACTAGGTACCATGGAGCATTGAAAATTCTTCTTAATGTCTTAGACTGGTATCGTTGAATTATTTCGATATTTGAATTTGACGCCGTTCCCCAGAGTTGGATTTCGTAGGTCCATACAGGCTTCAACACAACTTTGTATAAGATTAATTTGTTTTCAACTGATAATTTAGAATTTTGTTCAAGAAGCCAGGCCAATTTGTTGGTTCTTAAGTTCAAATTTAGTCTTTTGTTCCAAATGTGGGAGCGCCAAGTAAGACGTCTATCCAAGTGCATACCCAGGTATTTTACTTCGTCCGCTTGAGGAAGAACGACATTGTTTATCGTTACTGGAAGACACGTTGCTTTATTCATCGTGAAAGTTACATGAAGTGACTTTGCTTCATTAGCCTTTACCTTCCAGTTTTCAAGCCACTGAGCTATTTCGTTTAGGGCGGTTTGCAAATGTGCGGATGCCAATAGAGGGTCTGGATTGGATGACAAAAGAGCGGTGTTGTCGGCAAAAGTTGCAACCGTAATACCTGGAGGTTGTGGAATATCAATGGTATATAGAATACAGAGGATAGGCCCAAGAACACTGCCTTGAGGTACTCCTGACGCAATTTCATGTAAGTCAGTCAGACATTCTTGGAACTTAATTTGGAAAAGCCTTTTAGAAAGGTACGACTTTAAGATTCCATAATACGTATGAGGTATATGAAGGTATGACTATTTAATTGACAAAAGATACTTAATACCACCAAATCAATTCGGGTTTAGGCGCAAGCACTCGACCATTGAGCAGGTTCACAGGATATGTAATGTCATTAAAGAAGACCTTGAAAACAAGCGTTTCTGTTCGGCTGTACTTCTGAACGTTGCGCAAGCTTTTGACAAAGTCTGGCATGCTGGTCTACTATTTAAAATAAAGCTGTCATGGTGAACACATAACATATGATTTTTAAGCATAAATGGATGAACCTCAACCACATGAAGCTAAATATAAAGTTGAATCCAAAAATATTGATTAATAAGTGAAATTATAGTTTTTCCCTATCATCCATAAAATTAAAATTGGAGACTAAAAATAGATTGTACTGTGTTTAGATTTTTTTTATATTTCGGTAACCGCTGGAGATAGAGGAAACCCTTAAGGAACTAAATTGTGTAGTCTTTAAGCTGATTTTAATGGTGAAAGAAAAAAAAAATTGTTTAAATGATATATGAAAAACGCAAATACCCCCGTCGCAGCAGACCTGCATACTCAGCGAATTTCCAAACCAATAATTTAATAATATATGACAAGTTTTATAAAAATCTGTTCATAAACATGAGAGTTATTAGCCTATTCTCCATAAGATTAACATGGGAAGGAGTGTGCATGTTAGCTGCTGTGAGGAACACTGAAAGTAGTAATTTCTACCATAAATATTTTTTATCTTAACATGTACACTAATTTTCATCAACATCTGTCCATAAATAAAGGAGTTTGCCTATTCCCTATATGATTAATATGGGAAAGGAGTATGCAGGTTTGCTGCCATGATAACACATAAATTATGATTTTTAAGCATAGGTGGCATAAATCTCAACCAGATGAAACTAAATATCAAGTTTTATCCAAAAATATTCATTAATATGGGAAGTATAATTTTTCCCTATCCTCCATAAGATTAACATTGGAGCCCCACAATACAACGTACTGTGTTTAGATTTTTGAATATCTTGGTAACCGTTGGAGATAGAGAAAAACTTTAAGGAACTTAATTTCGTAGTTTTTTAAGCTGATTCTAATAGTGTAATGTAAAATTTAAAATTGTTAAAAATTACATGTGAAAAACACAAAAAACCCATTTTTGGGTACAAACTCCTCCCCCAAACTACCCGTTCCCATTGACCAATATGTCTCGTTTACGAACTCGTCCGAGGATTTGTAGGAATACGCGTCTCTACCAAATTTGGTTTTGATCGGACCATTTTTACGAGAGTTATCGTGTTCACAGACACACACACACACACACACACATATATATTAATATATATATATATATATATATATATATATATATATATTAACGACTATTGTTTTTCGTCTCTAGGCACCTAAAGAAGAAAAAAATAACATGGTACTGGGCTTAAGTTTGACCATGAGAACTATGGTAATAACTTATATCCTATGGGAAATTCGCGAACAATAACATATGCTAAAAATGTAATAGAATGTAAATAAAAGTCAATTTGGTAAAACGGATGGATCGTTATATGAAATGATTTACAATCGCCTACTAGTGTGTTTCCGCTATTACCCATAAAACGTATTTTCCATTTCTAATTTTTATCTGACGGGTTTCCACTATCCCTCTGTCAGAATATTATAATATATCATGTATAAAATGGTCACGGCAGAATAATAAAGTAAAACCATTGCTTACTTAATCACGCCTAAGTAACAAGGTACAAATATTTTAAAGGAGCACTGTTATCTTAAACAATTTTCAGATTTTTTTGTTTTTAATGTAGATTTCATGAAAACCCCTGTTTTTAAATTAGATCATTAACATATCATTTTTACATTGATTAAACAGGTAGTATTTTCAAAATATATGATTAAAGAACAATACAATCGATTAAGTCAATCTACAGAACAATCTAAAATTCAAAATCTGCAAAGCACATAAATAAAACAAAGCACAAATGAAAACAAATTAAGGACAAAGAAGTTTTGAAATCTCAAAAAAGGGGAAAATCATGTTTTAGAATGATAAAAAATCTACAAAAACCACAAACCAGAACCACAAATTATAGTAAACGTTAAGCAACTAGACAAAATAAACCCCATTCTTATCATTTCAACAGCCATTTTCACTGGACTACTCATTGAATCTTAACAAATGTTTAAACAAATATTGATTGTTAAAATATTGAAGGTTATGCTTTAATAGACTTGAAAATGGGATTTTCACCCGGAACTGTCATCAACATTTTTTATAATAAATAGATTATAATAAAAATAGATGATTCAAACACTGATTTTTATAGTCATTGACCCACTAAGTTTATAAGGTTGGTGGCGACTTTCTCTTGCCTTTTATAAATTATTTATATATTTCATATTGCTGAATATAGTAGTTCCAAATGTGGCAAGACATTCACCACGACTAAGTCCCTGGCCATTCACGGCCAGTTTTATTGTCGATCTCTGAGACTATGATCCAGACCTCCAGCTGATAAGACTGCGGTTGTGGATGTGGATATGGATACTTATAGGTTTAAAAAAACGAATCCAATTATAATTAGGAAAGTATATTTTTCACGACAAAGTATTAACATCCCTTTAGGTAGGCGATAAGGTAATTGAAATAAAGGGAATTTTTTAGTTCCTCTAAACAGCTGTTCTCATAACAACGTTACGTCAGTTAAGTTAAATTATATTTTTTGTGTAAATAAAAAAACAAAAAAATTGTCTATAAAAAATACATACAAGATGGGATGCTTTATTTTCTTTTAATAATAAATAGTTCTGCTTGGCTTTTACCTTTTTTATTTTATTTAAGATTTAAATGAGTTTAAGATTTTCTTTTGCCGTATGCTAACACAACCGAATGTTGACGGTGAAAATATAAGCAGTAGGATGCACTTGAATGCAGTTTAGGGTGATATTTTATCATAAATAACAATATTATAAATTTATTATCGTTTCAGAGTGAATTCAGAGTGAACGCAGTCAAGTGCATCCACTGCGAAAAGGACTTTACAAGTGAAAATAGCCTCAGACGACATTTAAGTATAAAACATGAAGAACCCCCTAAAATGGAGTGCAACCACTGCGGAAAATATTTTTCCCGAAAGGATAATCTTGATCGACATATAAGAAGAAAACATTCTGATAACACACCAGGTGATCCCGATTTGTGCAGCTATTATATAGTACTGCAATAAAGTAATTTAACTCAAACAGTTCCTTACGTTATATGGAAACAATATTGTAAATTTCCTTATAATTACATGTTTTGATTTCAGTTAAACAACTGAATCGTATAGGTTTTTACTTTTTTCCTAAATCTCTCTATATTTTATATTTTAAATAATTATTCTTTATTAGTTTTTCATTCTCTACCATATTGAAATAAAAAAAATTCAATTTAATGTAAATAAATAAATAAATAAATATATATATATATATATATATATATATATATATATAATTGAAAATAAATATGAAGAAGGTTTATGTAATTATTAACCAAATATGTAAAAATATCTCGTATAATTAAAAAAAATATATTGGAGTAATTATAAAATTATAAACAAGTTTGTAAATCGTAATCACAATAAATGTATAATAGATTTGCATAATATTAGTGTATTTATGTGGTGTGAATAAAAAAGTAATTTTCTTGTCAATATATCTGAGAAATAGTTTTGAAACTTCAATTTTCTATGTGTGATATATTAAAATATAACCATTACTAATATCTTAAGTATAAACTAAACTATGCGATTAAAACCTAGTAAAATTATAATAAAGATAAAAGCTATAACAAGCGTTATTATATAAGTTCCAATTAAATAGGTTATTAGAATAATTTTATTGCATTGCTATTAACTAATGTGGCTAAGTATTCTCAGTATATATTGGTTTGAAATTTCAGAATATAATTGTGACAAATGTGAAAAGTCGTTTACCTAACTTAGGTATAAGGTTTGTCTCGGCAAGTCGGTTGCTTACGGTGCGATCAGACTTCCCAGGGGATAAATTTAAGGCTGTGCTGTAAAAGTAAACCCTCCCAAGGTTCGAGCACACACACAACCTGCTTTTGTGGCACTGCACAAACTGAGCTGCCTTAAACCAAGAGTAACTATTCTCCACAGTTAGGCTGTCCATCCTGTATAAGATCAAGTAGAGGGGTAGAAATGAAGAAGGATATTATCGATTTTCTTTCGAAAATAGTAAGTTATGTTAAACAATGTTGACATTTTTCTAGAATGATGTTTTAATCAGTAATCTTCCTCTCTAGATATAGTTACAGAACCTTTTAAAAATGTTGACACTCAGGAACCTGTCCTGCTGTCATCGTATTCTACACATGCCCCAACTGCGGACGCACGTACTCCACGAAGAGCAGCCTGAGGCGGCACCTTAGACTCGAGTGTGGCATTCCTCCTCAGTTCAGTTGCTCACAGTGCTCCTTCAAGACCCACCACGAGAGCAATTTAAAGCAGCACATGAATAAAAAACATAGATCAGGTAATCCCAACAGAACACAAATGCGATCATTTTACGACATATCCCTATACCAAATACACGTTTTGATTCATTAACGTGATCAGGTATCAGGAGCATGAATAAGATAGCTGTCTGATTTTTAAGCCCACATGAAAAAGAAGCGATTGATAAAATGGTTTTGATAATTGTTAAACTGAAATTTTGAGACCAAACATCACATTAAACTTTAGTGTCTAAATACTATTCACCTTTTATCTTTATTCTTGCATACAAACATATAAACCACTTCCTCCACCAGAGAATCTTATGGAGAATAGTTAAAATCAATTGACCACCCACACCCAATAATAGATTCAGGCTCATTGTAAAACAGCTGTATTTCCTTAATCCTAAATCAAATCCTTAGAAGAACTCAAACAAACCCAGCTCGTGTCTTTTAAGCCATTTTGCATTAAGTTTTTCTCAAACGTATTAATGGACAAGAATATACTCGTTATAGGTGAATATTATACTCGTATATACGTACGAGTATAACGAGTATATACGAGTATGACGTACGAGTACGTTATACTCGTATACAGGTGAAACAGTTTTTAAGCTATCACGCTTGCTCAATACACTGATAGATCCTTCTATACATAGATATCTATAGATTTATATTATCTACATAACTATCCATCTTGATAGGTATACAGCATAATAAAATGAATACCATGAACGTACGAAGGTACCAAACTACGTAGGTCAAACAGATGTATGACAGGTTATTGTTCCACCCCTGGATGGTCGGTGTGCCAGAAGTGAGGAAACGTTTACATGATGCGCAATTACCTCTTGTAGCACATTCCGTTCAAGTGTGATCATCCTCCATAGTTCGGCTGTTCGTACTGTCTATACAAGGACAAGTTTAAGTCTACGATGGAACTAAACTTCCTCAGAAAATATTAAGTTCTGTTCATAAAAGGTTGACTTTTTTCTAGGATGACGTTGTTGCCGGCAATCTTTCTTGTTGAATATAGTAACAAAATCATCAAAAATTTAGGAATTTAGAAACCTGCCTTACTGCCATCGTATAATAATAACCTGATGATGTGCTTTCAGATAGCTGTGAGCACACATGCTCCAACTGTGGACGCACGTACTCCACGAAGGCCAACCTGAGTCGGCACCTGAGACTCGAGTGTGGCATTCCTCCTCAGTTCAGTTGCTCACAGTGCTCCTTCAAGGCCCACCAGGAGAGCAATTTAAAGCGGCACATGGACAAAAAACATAGCTCAGGTTATCCCAACAGAACACTAATGCGATCAATTTACGACATATCCTTATACAAAATACACGTTTTGCTTCATTAACGTAATATCAGGTATCAGGAGTACGAATAAGATAACTGCCCAATTATGAAGCCCACTTTGTTTGACATAGGCTTGAGGTGTATTGGGACTTCAGAGTCGTGTCACTTGAGTGGTGATTGGTACAATGGTTTTGAAAAAGATTTCAACTGGAATGTTGAAACCAAACGGCACATTAAACTTAAGTGTCTAAATACTATTCACCTTGTATCTTTACTCTTGCATATAAACATATAAGCTGTCCACTTCCTCCACCAGAGAATCTTATGGAGAATAGTAATAATAATAATATAATAATACTTCTTTAGTCATAAAAAATATATAATACAATACATTACAGTAGTAATGTTATGCAATTCACATATCAATGAACCACTCAGCGGATAAACAAATATATAAACCAACTATACTTATACAACAAAATAAACTACTAACGATTACTTAGACCTTAACATTTATGATGAATAACTGGGTTACCCCGAGGCTATGCCCGAATGGGATCCCTTAACTACACATACATGAATTCAAAGAAAAAACAGATGTGCCAAGCTGTTATTTTTTGCAATAACATTAAACATTGAAATGAAAAAAATAATTTAAAAACACATAGTGTGCTTACTTAAGACTGCTAAAAGTAAAACTGCAACATATAAAACTCAACTTACAGTAGATGAAACTTATGAACAATATTAATTGGAGCAGTAAATTTGGAAGTAATTCTAAAAGTTATTCGGTAAAATTTTAAAAAAGGAACAAAATAAGCTAAATTTGAGGCTTAAGTAAAACCTCAACATCGTCAACCATATGAATCCACTATCGAAGTTTACTCAAATAATTAGTACCCTCAGTAATTTGAGAAACTGAATTAAATGTTATGTTAAATAACCTAGGCCCATTAAACGAATAGAAATGTTGGCAGTGTGTTTGGTTGGGTTTAGGAACCACAAAAGTGTGACCGGAACGTAACTGGTAAGCCCTTAAGTGATCAGTATTGTTTGCAACACTCCTACTAAAAAATTAACGCAAAACCTTGTAAATATACAAATTTCTAGATGGAGTAATTTTCAATTGTTTAAAAAGAGGTAAAGCATGATCGAATCTACGTTTATTCGTTATTGTTCTTACTATACACTTCTGTAATGTAAATATTGGTTAGATTATTGATGAGTACGTTATTCCCCAAGAAGTTAGCCCATAACCCAGTCTGTATCCTACTAGGGCATGGTAAATTGTGATTAGAAAATTCCTGGGACACATATCTCGAAAAAATAAAAGTTACGAATAACGCTGTATAATTTTCCTTTTATTTTGTTAACTTGGTCCTTCCAGCTAAGTTTAGAATCAATAATTAGCCCCAAAGACTTTATTTGCTTTACTTTTTCTATTTCAATGCATATTCCCTTACAATTAATATTATATATATATATATATATATATATATATATATATATATATATATATATATATATATATAGTCTTATTACTTAGTGTTTTTGCGTGTTTATCAAACCAAAAGTCTAAATATCCGAATCATATTTCATAACACATATCACATAACATTTAAATGTCTACACATTTATAACTGAGTACTGTGTCATCAACAAATGTAGTTATCTTACCATAAAATTTAAATAAATAGTTATGAGGAAGACTCGGAGTAGGACGGACGCATACCGCTGCCGCTCGTGTTATCGCAATTGATAGTGGTCAAATAGTTTCCTGTTCAATCTGTTTATGCATTTTATTTTAACGTAAAGGCATTATTAATAACCGTTGTTTTTTAAAAATATCGGTTTCATTTTATATATTTATTTTAATCCTTTTAGTCAAAAACCATCTATTCGCATTGCAAACTTTGTCAAAATGTCTGACAACTGTAACGTCTGTTTAAAATCGACTCGGAATGCCAAGGTTAAGGTCTTGTGTGTTGACTGTAAGAACAGCTTCCATGGGAAGTGTGTTAATTTGAGTGCTGACGACGTCAATTTTTTGATGGAGCAGAAAGACGTGTGGCGTTGTGCCCCTTGCGGTCTGAAGCGGCGAAATAGTATGGTGCTTGAGAGTAAAAGTGAAGTGTCTTATGACGACATTTTAAGCCTCGTTACTGAACTCAAGGCGGATTTTGTGCGAGTGGAAACGAATCTTGAAGTTTCACTCAATTCCTGTCATGAAGGAATAGCAGACACCAAAGAGTCAGCGAGCAGAGGGTGGAGATATCAGCGTGGATGAAAACAGTTGAAGATCTTAGAAGTGAAAACGCTGTGCTTCGTAAGCAAGTCACTGCCCTGGAACTGCGAGTCGACGAGGCTGAACAGTACTCACGCCGAAACACGCTAGAAATACATGGTGTTCCTATGGTGAAAGGGGAGAATATGGTTAGTATTGTTAAGGATGTGGGACGAGCTTTGAACTTTGTGGGACCAGCTTTGTTGAAGATTCCATGATCGATGCGTGTCACCGCCTTGGAACCAGAGATGTATTGGGGAAACCGCCCGGTATTATCTTAAAGATGGTACGCAGATTGGATGCTGAGATGCTGCTCTAAAAACGTCGAGTGAAAAGAAACCTCAACACCCACGACACGGGGCTGACGTCGGCACCTGCAGAGGTACGGTAGTTCACGTGAACGAAAGTTTATCTCCAGCCAGGCGCCGCCTTCTGTATGCTGCTCGTCAGGTGAAGAATGAAAAGGGCTATACTTATCTCTGGGTTAGAGGTGGAAAAATATTTCTAAGAAAGGAACAAGGAGTGAGTGTTAAGGTTGTGTTACAATTAGACGATTTAAAAAATCTGTAAGTGTTTTTCCACTGGAGTTTTCTGGTTTTGCAATATTCATATAACATTATATATTAGTCTTATAACCACTTTAAACTTTTATTTTAATATGATTGTATATTGCATGTATGTATATGTGGTGTATGTATATGTGTGTGTATATTGTGTATACATATGTATGTGTATATGTTAGATTATTATATCCTGTTTCATTAATTCTCCATGGAGGTTTTTAATGATGTAATAGTTTTTTAAAAATCAAAATATCCGAAGTCTTTGCCAAAACTTTGACATTTTTCTAAGTGAATTAGCCAATTTGGAAATTTCACCAGATTTTATTATATTAATTGAGATTTGGATATCCACCTGCGAAGTACATTTGTATAATATTGATGGTTATAATGTTTACAGTTATTGTAATAATGATTTTTATAGAGCAGGAGGAGTGGTAGTGTTTGCTAAATCCCGTTATCAGTGCGTTATCATAGACGGACAGATAGACGTGCGGTCAACTGACTGTCTGCGGCTTTCTTGTTCCATTGATAACGTACAATTTATCCTTCTAGCATTGTATAGGCTCCACAGTAAATCAATGTCTGAGTTCCTTGTTGATATCGAGAGCCTGATAACATTTTTTAAAGGGAAGAATTTGATATTGACCGGTGACATGAACTGTAATAAAATGGTTGATGATAATGTGACTGATTCTTATCTTGGTTTGTTGGCCAGCAATGGACTAAGTTGTGTAATGAATGAACCCACTAGAATAGTGGGAGATAGTAGAACTTGTATAGACCATTGTTTTTTACGATTTAATCAAATAAAATATGAAATTGACTACAATGCTAAGGTTTAACATGTTGGAATTACAGATCATTCCATGGTATATTTTGAACTAAAAGTTGAGAGGATTCATAATGCTCCGAATTTTACTGATCCTGGAGACGTATCAAAGACTGATTTCGATAAATTAAATTCTGAGTTACAGTATATGCATTGGGAAAGCGTTATATATGAAAATTCTGTTTCATTAGCATTTGAATTGTTTATAAAATTATTGTTGGAAATAATAGATAAGTGCAAAACTAATAAAAATAAAATTCAAGCATCGGTAAAATTAAATCCTTGGATATCTGATTATTTATGCAGAGGTATAGCAAAAAGGAAAAAACTTTATAAGCTAATGATTGCCAGGCCTTTCGACTTAAATATAAAAGAGTACTATAGAACATTTCGTAACAAATTAAAAGTAAATTTGAAAAGAGCAAAAGGAGAATATTATCGTAAAAAATTTGATAGTTGTGCTGGAAATTTAAGGCAGCAATGGAAAATTGTGAATGAATTGATAGAGGGCAGTACGCAAAAAAAGAGATATTCTGCAGTTAAAAGTGAATTCCGAAAAAATTACAGATGAAAAATTTATTGCAACAGCATTTAACTCATTTTTTATCCAGGCTCCGAAATCGATAAGAAATTCAATTAATAACATGCAGCATTTTGAGTATTATAAAAATCGCTTTCAATATAAACATTTTTCAAATTCTTTGTTTTTTATTCCAACAAATGAAAATGAAGTCCTTGAAGTAATTAAGGGTCTGAAAAATAATAAGGCAACCGGTATTGATAAGATTAGTAGTTACTTGTTAAAGAAAATTGCAAAAAATATTTCTTTAATATTAAGTGAACTTTTTAACAAGAGCATGAAGACTGGTGAGTTTCCTTCTTGTTTGAAAACAGCCATTGTAATCCCACTCTTTAAGCAGGGAAAAAGAGAAAAAAACTCATTGTTATAGACCGATATCCTTACTTTCAGTCTTTGCTAAGATTTTTGAAAAAAACAATGAAAACTCGACTGGTGAACTTTTTAAATATGATGAATTATTTTAGTGTAAATCAATTTGGATTCAGAAATGGGTTGAGCACAGAAGATGCTCTAGTAACAGTTTTTGAGGACATATATAACGAGGTAAATTGTGGTAAAAAATGTGCAGCACTATACATTGATATTACAAAGGCTTTCGATACAGTTGACCATGTAGTGTTGTTGGACAAATTGTGGGAAGCGGTTGTGCGAGGATTACCTCACAGATGGTTTAAAAGCTATCTTAATAACAAAAAAAAGCAATGTGTTCGGGTAGGGAAAAGTGTTAGTGATTTTCAGATTATTGAATTCGGAGTGCCACAGGGTTCCGTCTTGGGGCCTATACTTTTCCTAATATACATAAATGATTTATGTGATGCCAGTTTAAATGGTAAATTAACAGCGTTCGCAGACGTTACTGCGTTTACATACTGTGAACATGACTTGAAAGTAATTCATGAAAAAATGACAACTGATTTGAAAATATTGCATTTTTGGTTTTCTAAAAATTACATGGTTTTGTCTGAAAAAACTAAATACATGCTGTTTAATCTAAGAGAAAAAATATGTTTTGACGAGGATATTGTGTATCACGATATTTTTTGCTCTGTAGTTGGGAACTGTAATTGTATTAAAATTGATATAGTTACTACTATAACGTATCTTGGATTAAAGATAAATTCTAACTTAGCTTGGAAAAAGCCATGAAACTAAACTGAAAAAAGAATTTTGTAAAGGAATAAGGAATTTTTACCTCTTGCGTGATGTATGTCCTCCTAAAGTAATTGTTAGCACTTACCATGCTTCAATTAATTCGCGAATAGGATATGGACTTGTATGCTGGGGAGGCACCTATGCTTCAACGTTATATCCTCTTATTACTTTTCAAAAGTTGTTCATTCGATTAATAACTAATTATGGTAAAACTGGTAAAATCATTCATGGCCTTTATTTAAATCTCTTAATATTCTCCCAATCAGAAACTTTTATATATATATATATATATATATATATATAAAGTTTTTAATTTGTTCTATATCAGGAGTTCAAATGATAGGTTCTCAAGAAATGCCAGGTATGATTTCAGGAAATTACTTGTGCCAGTTCCAAAATCAACATTTCTTTAATTTTAATGCTCCTAGATTGTACAATTTAATTTCTTGTAAACTTATAAGCTTATAACCTTTATCTGTATTTTTAAAAAGCTTTAAAGACTTACTTAATGTATGTGAAAGATTTTGAACCACTTTAAAAAATTATGGCATAACTTTTAAATACAGTAATATATAAATATTTTGGAATAAGCATTTGTTATATCAACTTTTTAGTATGTATCCTTGTTTAAATGTGTAAAGAATTTTACATTTATAATTTTTCCTGTCCACAAAATATTTTTTTTCTAGGATTTGTATTTCTCCTATGTTCTGTATACTTTGGTCCGTGATAAGTAGTGTTTAATTTTGTTTAAGAACCTAAGTTACGTTTATTTGAGTGTGCAGCGGTCCAATCTCTCTGAGTGTGATATTATATTAAATTTTGAGAAGTTCATCCCACACGAGCGTAAGCCTAGGGGATAAATCACTTGTTTCACACTAAAAAAGCAACATTGTGTTTATTATATATAAGTATATTATGTTAACTGTTAAATGTAATCAGATGTAATATTCACATATGAAATCATTTGTCAACATTAATTGTGTGAAATAAATACGTTTTGAATTTGAAAAAATAGTTAAAATAATTAAATAAATAAATATTTAAATAATAATAATTAAATAAATAGTTAATTAGTTAAAATCAATTAACCACCCACACCCAATAATAGATTCAGTCTCACTGTAAAACAGCCGTCTTTCCTTAATCCTAAATCAAATCCTTAGAAAAACTCAAACAAACCCAGCTCGTGTCTTCTAAGACATTTTGTATTAAGTTTTCCTCGAACGTATTAGTGGACAAGAGTACACTCGTTATCGCAATATGTGAAACAGTTTATGGACTATCACGCTTGCTCAAGTCTACGAAGGTACCAAACTTCCTCAGAAAATATTAAGTTCTGTTCATAAAAGGTTGACTTTTTTCTAGAATGATGTTGTTGCCGGCAATCTTCCTTGTTGGATATAGTAAAAAAATTTCCTAAAATTTTGGAATTTAGAAACCTGCCTTACTGTCATCGTATAATAATAACCTGATGATGTGCTTTCAGATAGCTGTGAGTGCCACACATGCTCCAACTGTGGACGCATGTACTCCACGAAGGCCAACCTGAGTCGGCACCTGAGACTCGAGTGTGGCATTCCTCCTCAGTTCAGTTGCTCACAGTGCTCCTTCAAGGCCCACCAGGAGAGCAATTTAAAGCTGCACATGGACAATATACATAGATCAGGTAATACCAAGAGAACACAAATGCGATCATTTTACGACATATCCTTATACCAAATACACGTTTTGATTCATTAACGTGATCAGGTATCAGGAGCACGAATAAGATAGCTGTCTGATTATGAAGCCCACTTTGTTTGACATAGTCTTGAGGTGTATTGGGACTTCAGAGTTGTATGAAATAGAAGCGATTAATAAAATGGTTTTGATCAAATGTTCAACTGAAATGTTGAAACCAAACATCACATTAAACTTTAGTGTCCAAATACTATACACCTTGTATCTTTACTCTTCCATATAAACATACAAAACCACTTCCTCCATCAGAGAATCTTATGGACAATAGTTAAAACCAATTGACCACCCACACCCAATAATAGATTCTGTCTCATTGTAAAACAGCCGTCTTTCCTTAATCCTAAATCAAATCCTTATAAGAACTTAGATTTCTATGGATTTATATTATCTATATACCTATCCATATGGATAGGTATATACATCTTTGATAGTCCACTTAATCTTGTTACCCCTGCCTCCTCCTCATTCTAGCTGGTAATCACTTCTCCATTTGACCTACATCTCATCAATAACAGGAAGTTAACCATATTTTGAGAATGCAGCATAATAAAATTAATACCATGAACGTCCAAATTGTTAGGTATGACAGGTTCTTGTTCCGCCCCTGGATGGTCAGGGTGCCAGAAGTGAAGAGGAGTTTACATGATGTGTAATTGTATATTTTATTATTTATTAGTTTACATGTATGTGTAATTTAATGATGTGTAAAACCTATAATGGCACATTCCGTTCAAGTGTGATCATCCTCCATAGGTCGGCTGTTCGTACTATCCATATAAGGACAAGTTGAAGTCTACGATGGTACAAAACTTCCTCAGAAAATATTAAGTTCTGTTCAGAAAAAATTGACTTTTTTATATAATGACGTTGTTGTCTGCAATCTTCCTTGTTGGATATAGTAACACAATCTCCAAAAATTTAGGAATTTAGAAACCTGCCTAAATGTCATCGTATAATAATACCCTGATGATGTGCTTTCAGATAGTTGTGAGCGCTACACATGCCCCAAATGTGGACATACGTACACCTTAAAGGGTAACCTGGCTCGGCACCTAAGATTCGAGTGTGGCATTCCTCCCCAGTTCAGTTGCTCCCAATGCTCCTTCAAGACCCGCCACAAGCACACCTTAAAACAGCACATGCTCAACATACATGGATTAAGTTGTCTCCATTGAAGCCTCTATTACCCCATATCCCTACCAAATACAAATTATAAAACAGTCTAAGAAGTGTGTTTGCTTGAAGCTTTCACATGAGTAAACAGAAAAATGTTAAATTTTTGCTACGTTAAAGGGTTTTACTTTAAGTAGGTTCATGCCTCACTATCTTAAAACAATGGTGTAAAGCCATGGTTTGTCAATACAACAATAGGTGTGACTTATTAATCAGTCATATTAGCTAACTAAATATACTCCATCATTGATATTACAACACTATTCAATTCATTTATTTATTTATTTATGTATTTATTTATTGAATTACATACATAATGGCTACAGGCTAATGCCCAAAACAGCCATTTTGAAAACATAATAAACTAAAACTAAATAATGAATAGTAAGAGTACAAGAATAGCAAACTTATAACTAACTATAGTAGGCAAATACAAAAGAAAGAGTAATGTGTGTGTTTAAAAAAATGAAAACAAACTTCAGGTATTAAAACTACTATGGTAATAATGCTAACAAATCTAGAAAGTAATAAATCTATCTAATTGGTTCACAAATAAATTAAAATTAAAACAAAACAAATCAATACCATCCCTATATAAATTTAATAACCTTAAAGCTTTAAAATTGATAAATTGTAATGTTGAACAGTGTGGCAACGAGGAACAGAAATGGCTAATGAGGGTCGTAGATTACTCCTAGTAATATTAAAATTAATCTTACTTAATAAAACAGACCTGTTAACTAAATTATGCAGTAATTTAAACAAAAACAAAAGAGCCAATCTACTTCTTCTTGTTAAAAGATAATCAAAAGAAAATAAATGTCTCAAGACAACAGTTGACAGTTGCCTATTGCATGGAACATTAAATCTTTTAAAATATAAATACCTTAAAAATTAATTTTGAATTATTTCCAAAGATGAAATGGTACTAATGGAAAAGGGATCCCAAACCAACGAGCAATATTCTAGCTTCTGACAAAAGAAAAATACAACATACTGATTGAATGTATTGACCTGAAAAACTTAGAATTTCGAATTATAAAACCCAACATCCTGTAAGCATGAATTAAGTATATACCATTAATTATGGTATATAGGTATATATTTTACAATAATTGAATGTCAAATCGAAAACAAGAATCAAAAATTACATCTAGATCTTTTACACGCGATACAACTTGAAGAGTTGAGCCACTAATTAAATAATTATAAGGAATAATATCTTTTTTTTCGAGAATATGTTACCACAAAACACTTTTGCACATTTAAATACAATCTATTTATTTTCTTTTCTTCAAGTGATGATTGTAACAAAACTAAATCATTATCAGTTTGAATAGTCCTATATAACTTTAAGTCATCTGCATATAAAATTAAAACGTTTAGTTAACAAAATCGAATGATTTACAACATTAAAGGCTTTTGAGAAATCTGTATAAATTACATTAACCATTACATCAATTTTCGATATCCTCAACTCTACTAGATTTAAAAATAGGAACCACCTTTGCTTCCTTCCATATTTGTGGAAAAAAACAGTTATCCAAGGAAAGTAAAGTAAAAGTAAAGTAAACTTTAAAACAATAACTCTTTATAATATTTATTTGTGAACATCAGTATACACATGTACCACAAACCCTTTTGCATATAAATTTGAAAGATCGGGTTTTATTATAATCTTAAACACGAACAGGCATAAACAAAATATAGCCAATAATTTTCAACCTTTAATATAAGATAATGGACGATATTCCATGAAAGAAGTTCCCGTTTAAAGTAGACGTTAAAGATTGTACTCTAAACTGACGATAAGGAGAAAACCATTTTTTTTAAATAACTTGCTTGCTTCACACCATTTTACAATAAACACTCTCTAATACCCCTTTAAGGAACAGAAACATTTACTTTACTTTCGGAAATAGATTAGATTATGAAAAGTCTAAAAGAAATGTTTTCAGATCCTTTTAACAGCTATCCTTTTAAACCGTTACTTATCATATGACGTCACAATTTCAAATTTTGGTCTGACAGATTGAAAACGTCCTTCCCTCCTGATCACAGACATATGCATGTCAACATCTAACCAAAAATAAAAACATGTGATTACATAAACTCTTCTGTATACAGTTGACAGGAACATTCCCCCATTTTTGAGTAGCTCATAACTCAAATTGCTTTCACATTTAAACTGTACAGACATATTGAATTTCTTCTATGCTGCCCTCAGCTATTTCATTTTCAATGGATAGAGACGCAATGTTGGCCTCATATATTGTTCTATTCACAGTTTTCAATTCGACCAGTCGCACTATACAACAGTTATCTGAAGGTTTCACTATGATGTTGCCACACTCAATTGTTAACGCATCACCCATTGAGGTAGAACGTTTTGAAAACGTCTTAGACTGGTTAACCAACCATTCTAACTAACCGTTTCAAATTTAATCAGAGAATTTACTGGTGATACAACCCTTTTTGGCGAATTTCCCATAGGGAAGAAGCTATTACCGTAGGTCTCATGGCGAGACTTAAGCCCGGGACCATGTTATGTTTTCTTATTTAGGTGCCCAGAGACCAAAAACAATAGTCGTTAAAATATATATATATATATATATATATGTATATATATATATATATGTATATATATATATATATGTATATATATATATATATATATATATGTGTGTGTGTGTGTGTGTGTGTGTGTGTGTGTGTGTGTGTGTGTGTGTGTGTGTGTGTCTGTGAACACGATAACTCTCGTAAAAAAGGTCCGATCGAGACCAAATTTGGTAGAGACGTGTATTCCTACAAATGCTCGGACGAGTTCGTAAACCAGACATATCGGTAAATGGGAACGGGTAGTTTGGGGGGGTTTTGTACCCCAAAATGGGATTTTTTGCGTTTTTCACATGTAATTTTTTAAAATTTCAAATTTTATCTTTCACCATTAGAATCAGCTTAAAAACTGCACAATTAAGTTTCTTAAAGTTTTTCTCTATCTCCAACGGTTACCGAGATATTAAAAAATCTAAACACAGTACGTTGTATTTTGGGGCTCCAATGTTATTCTTATGGAGGATAAGGACAAATTATTATTTCATTTATTAACCAATACTTTTGGATAAAACTTTATATTTAGCTTCATGTGGTTGAGGTTCATCCATTTATGCTTAAAATCATAGTTTATGTGTTTATCATGGCAGCAAACCTGCATACTCTTTTCCCATGTTAATCGTATGGAGAATAGGCTAACCCCTTTATTTATGAACAGATGTTGATGCAAGTTTGTAAAAATGTTAAAAATAAAAATTTTGGATGGTATAAATGCCTACTCTCAGTGTTCCTCACAGCAGCAAACCTGCACACTCTTTCCCATGTTCATCTTATGGAGAATAGGCAAATAATTCTCATGTTTATGGACAGATTTTTATAAAACTTGTGAAATATTATTATTATTATATTGTTGATTTGGAAATTCGCTGAGTACGCAGGTCTGCTGCGACGGGGGTATTTAATATTCTTTTATCAATCTGGTCAACGTTTGACACTTCGAGTTCTTTGATTTCAAGTAGAAAATGATTGGGAGTACGTTTAGCCTATAAAGATGATCCATATTAGATATATGCCAGGAAGCTTAAATTTATTCTCACTAACCAAACCACCAAGCTACTGTCGGGGGATCAAATTCCAAAAATTTTTGTAGATTAGAAGAATTGTTTTTAGTATCTTTCAAAAAATACTACGCTGAAAAACACATCGTATTCTAATAACGAGTTGATAAATTGATATAACCAGTTTAACACTTATAACGAAACATAATTTTTAAAACGTTAAGAGAAACATACGGTCAATTTGACCGTCACTGTGCTTTATTGGTGTTTAGTGTGTTTATTATTGTTTTTATGTATCATTTGGCAATCACACGAGTAACAAATAATGTTTTACAACATTTTATGACAATTCATATTTATTACGCAAAGATCATGTGACAGAAAAAAATTAAACTCCAAACTCCACGCTTCAAGACGACCAGCTCTGGCCTCGGGAAAAAATCCGAATAGGATTGTTGCCCAAGGCCATATTTGTGGTCTTATAGTGGGTAATATAGCTGTTACTTTACTTCTAGCACGTGTTTTTTTTGTTTGTTGCGTTTTACTACAGCCAGTCGGTAAGCGAAACATGCGGTAAATCTGACCGACCGTATTCACACAATTCGTCCAATATGAACGACAACGTCGCACCAACTAGTTGGAAATTACCAAATATTACGGAGAGGGGTTTTGGGGGTAGGTACTGGGGTTGACAGCCGTCAAGGTCAAGCAGTTTAGCCACTATTATGTAGTAAAATTACCGATCGCTCAATTTGACCGATGTTTCGTTTTAAGTGTTAATCATGAATAAAGTTGAATACGATTTGGTATTCAGCCCAAAGTTAAGCTTTATTCTCTGAATCACGCAGGTTTGCTGGTGTGGGGTATTTTTGATTCAAATACACCATTAACAAATTTTTGTTGTAACCTTTCACATATTGCACTAACCACGTAATTTCTATATCGTTTCATTATCGAGGAAATGCTTTTCCTATGATCTTTCCAGAATGTGCTTATGTAGTATAACGTACAAAGCAAAATTTCTGTTTACATCATGGAGTTATACAACTGGTGCATTTACTGTTACGTGGGATATAGGTTATATATGAAACAAACACAAGTTCAAGGGAACAAATATGTAAAATTGAAAACTAGTGTTAAAAATTATTTGTTTAGTCAAAATTACATTGATGCTCTGTTCAAAAGGTACGGGTATTTTTTATTATCTGTAATGATAAGTACATCAATTGTTTTATAATAGAATACAAGTGAATCTGATTCATTTCTGTACCATTCTACAAGGAAAATGACAACTTAGATTAAATAAACTTCTTCTTCTGTTTTACACTTCTGTAATTAATTATTCTTTATTGTACAAGGAAAATACGAATTCTGAATATTTATTAAGTTAATTGCTTTACGTCGTCCTTCATTAAAGCACTTGTTGGCCGTGTCCTAAGATTCTATAAATAAAATGTTTGGAAATTTTCATCATTCTAAACATTGTTTAACGTTTGCGGACAAATAATTCTAATTTAAATTACGAGAAACTATTAATAAAGTTTAACAAGCTATCAGATTGTGCCTCATGTTTTATTTTAAAAAATTTCTTAAAGCCCGGAAAGGTTTTAAGAAGAATTACTCATTTACTAAAATATTCCTTAACCGAGAAATGCCCAAAGATAGGTCACTACCACTGGAGCTTTTATGGTATGTTTAAGCAAAACATACTCAAGCCCTAGACTGATAGATGAATCATCGCTTCCGTTTCTACAATCAGGGTAACATCCCATCTCAAAAACCAAAATGATAATCAAATCTTTGGAGCGGTTGAATCTTTAAGGGAAAGATGGTCTGGATATAAAAATATGTTTTAGTAAAATTTTAAATGCAGTTATTTCAGTTTACTTTATAAAAATATAAGGTTTTGCTATGTCATTGTAATATTATAATGGTGTATTATACGATTAATGGTCCAGAAATATGATAGCAAAAAATCCTAGATAAATATACGTTATATAAATTTGCATGTTTATAACTTGCAGAGACATCTTGAATCCGTTGTAACAATTATAAAAATCTTGGCACTTTAGCTCAAGAATAACGATTTGACCAAGTAAATCTAAAATTGCTGGATCGAAACCAGCGGCCATTGACTTCTGTCAGATCACCAGCGGTCGTCTCTCGCTAGCCGATGTGACTAATACCACTACGGAACCTTGCTGTCTTTAATTTACCGGACAAACACTGAGCTTATGCTGATGGTAGTTGAGGCAAAAAATCGAAGAGATTTCTTAACCTCCTAAATCACATAAACTCTTCCTAAGGTTATTATTGTTAAATCAGACACTAGTTCATTATGAATCAAATAAATAATACTTAAATCCTTCATCAAAAACAAATCTTTTTTTATCACCTTAACCATGTTAGAGAGTCAAACAATAAACAGTAGTAATAATCAGATGATCTCACATGCGCACGCTCCCTCGGTGTCAACACCAACCCGGCGTATGTCCCTGATGTGGATTTTTTTATCGAACATTTTTCGCTGCCATATTTCCAATTCTATTCAACAATCCATTTTCTATCAGTAATCTTTGCATTGAAATCACAATAATAATTATTACAATCTCCTTGCTACCACCTTTCTCCGAGATATGTTCCACCCACTACACCTTCTCAGTTTCAGCCACTGCTCAGAAGCCCAAGTCCTTCAACTTAACAACACCATCTCCATAATACTAACTCCTCCCATTGCAGACACTACATCCATTTAAAAAAAAACACCGGATATTTTGGAAGCACTCTAGCAACCAAGCAGCTAAAATTAAATCAAAATTTATCTAATCTAAACTTGTATATGTCATGACAAGCTACAATCGACTGATTCTCCATTCATCATTATAATCCTTTGGCTAACTAGTTTCAATCCTACCGCATACTTTACCTAACTAGGTGACACAATTCTGCTTGAACAACCTGAGTATATCAAGGTACAATAATCAACACCAAAAACGCTCACATTAAATATAGGAAGACGTACAGAAAATATAGCATACCTGCACAAAGTAGGGTAGCCCTATTTATACGTTTTTGGAGCCCTTGAACATATTTTGGCATAATGTCCAATCCCCCCCACATCGGTAACAGGTGACACTTGTAGTGTCAAAACGAATAAAGCATTTCAAACATTTATTTCATCCCTGTCTATTAAGTAAAATCATTCGAGTTTGTGGTTTTGTGGTTTGTGGTTATGTCTGGGGTTTGTCGATTTGTAGGTTTGGGTAGAAGGGTATAAGTATCAAAGACCAGAAAAGAGCAGGGAATTACATCCCATGCCGAAACGAATATCTGGCTTTGTTTTTTGTGCTGGGAGGGTTAGGGTTTAGGAAGTTTATGTTTATTTAATTTCTGCTGTTTGGGGTGGTGGGGGGATGTAGTCAAAGACCAGAAGAAAGCGGGGATCTGTGTCCCACGCCGAAACGAGTAGGGAAATAGGGAAACCACAGTCATAGACAAGGCCGGACATGTGTGTCCTAACCCGAACGATCGTCAAGACAGTGGTCAGTTGGTGGATAGAGTGGGTTGGACTATGGGTTTTCTTTTGATATGCTCTGATAGCCCGTCATAAAAAGCGAATGCACCTCCTGACAGAAATAAAGGACGGACAGTTTGAAAATCCTTAACTTTTAAAAAGTTAAAGATTGACATACCAATTTCGACTTTTTTAGCCACTCACTAAAATCTCCACTCCCGTCATACTGCTTGATAAAATCTGAAAACCTAGTACCGGTAGTTGGTATGTTAAAAAAGAGTATGTCGCCGAAATAGCTTATTGTTAAATCAGACACTCGTTTAGATTATGAATAAAATAAATAATACTTTTATCCTACATCAAAAAGAAATCGCATTATGTTTTATCACGTTAACCATGTTAGACAGATCAAACAACAAAATTATATTCAGAATAAAACAAAAACACTAAACATTTGAAATTATCAGCTGATCTTACGTGCACAGTTATTTAATTAAACCTGGATTAAATTCAATTCAAAGTAAAGTGTTCACTAAAGGCACTAATTGGAATCATCAGGATTGTAATTTTGACAGAAGTATCTAAAAAATTAAATTTTTTTCTTATTTACAGCCATGTCAGTTCAGAATCTCAAAATAGGAGAGGAATCAAGACTACTACATGATGTAAGTAGTAAATTTAGTAGAGTAAGTAACTATGCGATTACTAGAATGATTAAAATGATACAGTAAAAATCCCAAAATTTATACTTCCATACTGAGAAAATTAATTTTCAATGAACTGTGTATACAATTTATTTTTAATACTATTTATTTAAAATTAATTTTTAGCTACCCATATTTATAAAATCCATGTTTGAAGTAATAAAAACACACAATTTGTTCCATTTGTTTACAGACAATATATCAAAACCTAAGAAAGGTTAGAGTTGAAAGAAGAGGTAATCATACTCGATAAACTGTTTTATCTCATCTACTGCTTCGACCTACTATTAAATTGTTAATTTGAAATGTTGCTTCTTTCAAATGAAGTCGTTATCGTTGGACGGACTGTCAAAAAAATTGTTTAATTGCAAAATAGCGTTTACTGCAAAGATAATAATCAACTCTAAATTATTCTGAATAATTGGTGATCTTAATGTACCTCAAAATAACCAATTTATGACAAAAGTCATATATGTGGTATTATAAATATATTGTAATTATATTTTACATAGCTATAGTATTAATTTTTTTATGCTACCTACCACACAGTATTTTGACGTGCACGGTGCTATTAACTGTTTGATTTGAACTACATATATGTTAGTTATTCGTTGACTGTTATCTGTTGACAGCGCGACAACACAACCAAGTTCCAGCTACCGCTATGCGACTGGCTGGATGACGAGACCTTTTCCTCCCAACCACCGCTTAGTGAATTGCTAGATGACGAGACCTCCACCTCCCGGCCACCCCTTTGTGAATTGCTGAATGACGAGAACTCCACCTCCCGGCCATCCCTTTGTGAATTGCTGGATGACGAGATCTCCACCTCCCGGCCACCCCTTTGTGAATTGCTGGATGACGAGATCTCCACCTCCCGGCCACCCCTTTGTGAATTGCTGGATGACGAGACCTCCACCTCCCGGCCACCACCGTTTGCACCAACCACTCTTCTAGGATGGGATCTTCCCCAGGTACACCTCTCCACGATCCAGCACCGTACCCAGACAGCACGGGATGGTCCCTACTTAAACTTCAGTATCACGATGTAGAATTAGAATAAATTAGTCATTTCAAATTAATTTAATGCATTTTAGAGATAAACGTTAGAGCTATGTATTTTAAATGTCCTATATAATCTTGAAAGGGAGGAAAACTATTTCAATTAAAAGATTATAAAAGTTACATGTGTTTAGAGTACACCAGTTTATGTAACTTTGGACAACGTAAGAGCGTGAACATTATCTATACATACTTTATGATTACTCTAATAATGGTAAATTGGCTGAAAACAGTAAGATACCGAATCGAAATTTCAAATCAATAAGATATATGAAAATAATTGTTAAGAGAGCTTATTTGTAACAAGGGCTTTTAAGGGATTATATCACATAGTGGTGGTAGATGTTGGTTGTATATATATCTTTTTTAAGAGTTATTTGTTTCCTTAATAATTTTATACTACGATTTAGAAATATTTTTAACATTTCAGGCATGTTTTTTCCACACTCAGTCAGATCCCTCACCCATCCAAGCAGGCTCCTCCCTCTATCACTCAAATCCGTTTCTCAACCAGCCAGACCCTTCCCATACCCAGGCAGGATCCTCCAATACACAGGATATAGTAAGTGAGATTTGGCATTGATTTGACAATGCAAATTAATGATTCTCGTAAACTCTACTAAAAACTAAAAACAATTTGTATATTACATACTAGAATAATAAAGTGGTTGGCTTCTGTTCTATTTTTTAATACCTAACCTTTTGCTTACTAAGCGTCATCTAGAGTTTTTACGTTTAAAAAGGGGTTTTCCAAAAATATGAAAAAGGTCCCTCTTTTTACTTCGCATTTTAGAAATAACACGAAGTAAATTACAGCCCTCCATTTTTGTCAACATCATTATCTCAATGGTCAGATTACCACCAACTGAGGCTGCTAGGACAGTACAATCATCTTGGAAATATTTACAGAAAAAGGTGCGTGGCTTATCTCCTTTACCTGCCTTGTATTTGCACCAATGGTTGCAAATACATTTAAAAATAAACTTGCCCTGTCGGGAACTGGGTGAGATAATAGTTTACCATTTCATGGGTGCGGCAAATCCATTGTTCCAGTTTCCGATAAGGGATGTGTCCTCATTCCGGTTGTCCTCTTATCCTCGGTCATCAGCCCGTTCTATTTCTAGCTCACGCACCCAGATGGTTACATTTTTTTTGTTCCAGCAGGTCAGTTGGGATCGCTTGCTAGCACATCCACCTCAGACTGTTCAGTATGCAGACGCGACTCTGAGAGCAGCTCACCTCTGCACCGCGAGTATGCGAGCTTGGTATTTCTTTACCTTTGTCACACTACACCTAATCTACGCTCCGTAGAGTATTATTATCTGTGCTGTATTCCCTAGTCCTTAGGGGAACATCCGCCCCCTATCACTCAGGCTCAGAAACATGCCCATGCTTCTTGAGGTGCTTACAATGGTTTTGAAACACTGCTTTCAGCGTGTCGGAGCTGTTTACTGACAGTGGCCCCCCACTACCATCAATTTTACAGCAGTTGCTGCCTTCAAGCTTAGGTCCAGATCCTCATGTGCTGACTTTTGCGCAGTCCCCATAAAGCGATCGTAGCACCCTGAACAGAGTGAAGAGGGGGAACTGGTCTCATTCACATCAGCTTAGGAAGAGGTCCTTTACCACGTGATACCAACCATAGGATACCCATTTCCACTCTTAACTTCCGTAAGACCCATTCACATGCAGACCACCACTACAATTGCCCCTGTTTCCATTTCCTTTAGGGGACAGGCGGGCACATTCCTCCAAGAACAGGCAGGATACATTAACTAAAAGTCACACTTTGGCACATTCTTACGCACATCATTCACATCTATTACCAGACAGCAACCCCTTTTTTCTTTCTTTGTGACTTTTTGGGGTTTTATTTTATTTTCCTTACAAGGGCAGGACAGACCCAGGTGTAAGCTTGTCCGTCAGCAATCTATGGTTGATCGCATAAAGCTACCCACAGTTCCTTAAATTTGACTTGTAAAATACATCTTATCATCTTACGTGTTGTGGTTTGGGCTAACTGCAGAAGTTAAGTTGGCCATGCCACCACCTCACCAGTTCGGTATTTTAGAACCAGTACCCCCGTATATATTATTCGTTTCAGATTTTCTAGTCATATTTTCAAAATATCACATAGAAAACACATTATAATTCTAAAAATTACATTTTTATTCCTAGCTCAAATTTCCATTTAACGATGTCTAAGAGAGTTATACAGCTACAAAGACTTACCTACACCGTCTTTAGATATTAATTAAGTGAAAATGAAAATGTATTTAATGTAAATATTAAATGTGTTCCTGATATTTAATCGAGGCTAAGGATAAAATACCTTATTTTTTGCTTTATTGATTTATATATTTTAAGAGTTAAATATTTAAATTTAAATGTATGGTAAAAGTTCTATGACAGAACATGATGTAAGGCTATTATTTAATAATCAATGATCCTGTTATATACAATAAAACTCACGTGAAATAGCAATTCATATTGTTCTATAAACTTTAATTTAATATTATAAAACAAATCTTAACAATTTAAAAAATTCAGTACCAAATACGTATTTCAATACGGGACGCATCAAAATTCCAAAACTCAAAGTTTGTATGCTCGGCTATAAAATTAAACTCTTGGGGGTACTGGTCTGCCATCTGAATATACGATATTAATATAATGTTAGAAAACATATTTTTTGCCAGTCCACTTCTATATATAGAAGGAAATATATTAACGTTATTTTTTACGAATCGTTAGACTATTTTTAGTCCATCAACGCTAAGAGAGTTATAAAGTTACTGACAATAATATTAGATTTTAAACATGCGATATGATTATTTGGCGATGGTAAATCCAATTCAACAAAATAAAATTAAACTTTTTACTACCAAACCTCTTATAGAACCAAAAACGAAGTTCAAAATAAACCACAATTTTAATCAACTTTTTTTATCACAAAACGTTGTTTGGTCTGCTCAGTAAGAGATTTACTAGACTCTTGTTAATTGGAACTGAAACAGAAAATAGTTTGTTTCCATCGATGAAGTTAACAACGTAATTCTAACTATAGGGTGGTCAAAGGGTTGTATTTTAAGGGATTGTATTTTCAATATACGTAAACAATACAGTAAATCTAAACTGAATATTAAAGGTAGAACACTTTCAATTACTAATCACACCGCTCTTGTGTCCTCTGGTGGTAATTGGGATAAAGTGTATGATAAGTTTACGTAATTTGAAACACTTTTCAAATTATTCATTCAAACTTGTAAACATATTATGTTTGCTGCTACCTTGAAAATATATTTTTTCTCTTTCAAACTTTTAATAATTAATTAGCATTTCTCATAGTTATTTTCATGTATTTTATATTTTTTTATAAATTCTCCCCATTTTGTTGTAATTTTTGAACTGACAAGGGCGTTTCCACGAGTGATTGACTTAGACTCTCCCCATAAGCAGATGTGTAGTCTTTGTGGGGATATGTACTAAATGTTTCCCAAGTGCTCAGCTTTATAATAATTGTAAGTTATGTTATTGTGATTAGAAACAAATAAATGCTAATTTTATTTTTGTACATATTTTCGAAAATTTTTGATAGAAATTTAGCCAAAGCTTAGATGAGATATAGTTTGTATGTTGAATTAGTGCGTTACTATAATACTTCTTCCTGTGCATTCGTACGTACATTCGTATTTTGACTTTCAGGTCGAGTTTCTATATGGCGCTGACCTTTGTCCAACGGAGTTAGACAGTGAGATAGACTTAACTTCTCCGAGTTTAGATGTAAGTGAAATACGTGTTAACTGATACTTTCTCTAAGGATGTATTAAGTACTAGCAGTAACCCCGTCCTTTGTACGGGTTGTAGGATTCAGTTAAAATAAGAAAGATGGTCACACCAAAATGTAAACCTGAAATCCTAAACAGATCGGTACAAAGAAAATAAATCAATACTCAGCTTTATTATTTAGCATTACTTTACCATTAAATAGATTACAACATTTATACCATTATTATAATTAGTTATACGTTGAAATAACTTTTTTTTACATGAAACAAGTTTCTTTGTAATCAGTTTTCCCTTTTTGGGGGGAAGACGGTGTAAAATGCCTCCTGGAGCGTCACAGAAAAACAGACAAACCGACAAACAGACAAAAATTGAGATGAGACCGGTTTCGGCTTCTCTAACGCACGAAAAGTAAAAATAACTAAGCAATGAATAATTCTACAGAAAAATTAATGTAATGCAATGTACAGAAATAACTCTATCTTTATTTATATAGATATACAAAATTCATATCTTGTAGTAATATTAGTTTTATTTATTTACTGTTTTGTATTTACGAGCTAAAATTTTATTTTAATCTACTCTGTAAAAATCTGCAAAACGCTTGTTGTCAATTTATATTTCATATTTTAATCTCATTTCAGAATATATCATATTCCGTACATCAAATAAACAAAAAAGAAAAAAAAATTATCGAGAATTTGTTCATGTAAAACCAAACCGAAGTATAATAATATAAAAAATAGTATTGAATAGATATAGTCTGTATGTTTATTCTATAAAATATAACAAATGAGTACTATTTCCTTAATTGTATTCATATTTTTACTTTCAGCAAACATTTTCCTATGATGATGAACTTTTTCCGGAACTAGACAGTCATATCAACTTAACTACACCGTTGTCAGAAGTAAGAAAAACGTCTTAGTATACGGACAGTGTCATTAGTCTGTGCGCACGGCTCTTTTCACAGATTTTCAGCTAAAATAAACATAATTTGTTTATTTTTGTCTGAGAAAATTAAATATTTATATTCCTTAAATTGTTAACAAATAACTAGTGAACCACAAGCTCAGACTAATGGCACTATCTTAATTGTCTAACGTACATATATGTATAATAAAACCATATTAGACAGTAGCTCCAGCATATATACAAACTAGTTGACATGTCGCGCATTGCTGCGATGTATTGCACGAATCACCGTGATTAGGTTTAGGTCAGTAGGCAAATATAAAACATAACTAAATGATTACCCCTCTGAAATGATGACCTATCAAGTTACTTTAAGGCAAAAGAATAAAGAAGTAAATACTAATATATTAAAAAGTAAAGCAAAAAAATCAAATGTTTTGGAATAACATCTGAATGATATAATACCCTCGTCACAGCAGACCTGCGTACTCAGCGAATTTCCAAATCAATAATATGACAATAATAGTACAAGTATGTGACAAGATTGATCAATCAATACCTGTTGATAAATTAGAGTATTTGCCTATTCTTTGTAACATTAACATGGGAAACAGTATGCAGGTTTGCTGCGTTGGGGAACTGTAAAAGTAGGCATTTTTACCATAAAATATTATTAATCTGGACATATATCATTATCTGTACATAAAAAAGGAGTTTGCCTATTCGCCATAAGATTAACATGGGAAAGAGTATGCAGGTTTGCTGCTGTGAGGAACACATAAACTATGATTTTTTAGTATAAATGTATGAATCAAAACCACATAAAGCTATCCATCCAAAACTATTGATTTTTAAGGGAAATATTAATTTGTCCTTATCCTCCATAAGATTAGGATTGGAGCCCTTAAATACAATTTACTGTGTTTAGATTTTTTTATCTCGGTAACCGTTAGAGATAGAGAAAAGCTTTAAGGAACAAAATTGTGTAGTTTTTGGAACTGATTCTAGTGGTGAAAGGCAAAATTTGAAAACTTAAAAAAATACACGGAAAAACGAAAAAACCCCATTTTAGGGTACAACCCCCCCCCCAAACTACCTGTCCCGATTGACCAATATGTCTGGATCACAAACTCGTCCGAGCAAATATAGGAATACACGTCTCTACCAAATTTTGTATCGATTGGAGTATTTTTACCAGAGTTATCGTGTTCACAGACACACACACACACACACACACACACACACACACACACACACACACACACACATATATATATATATATATATATATATATATATATATATATATATATATATATATATATATAAATTTTAACGACTATTGTTTTTGGTTTCTGGGCACCTAAAGAAGAAATAATAACATGGTCCCTGGATTAACTCTTACCATGAGATCTACGTATTCGTTAATAATACACAATAGTAGACTTTGATCAAATTTTAGATCGTGAAAGGAAAATAAAAAAAAGGTGATTATTATAATAATTAATTGTTATATGTACTAACAGTTATTTATTTCATTTAACTAGTATATTAATATGTGGCTTTTTATCATACAGGAAGCGAAAAATATAGATAAATCATTCCCAAAACCGTAAAATATTAATCCGTCCACTTTACAACAGTTAACTTCATAAGTTTTATTTACTTCAGTTTTACATTAATGATTGATTCAGATGTTATTTGATAATAAAGCACATTGCTGATAAAATGTAAACCAACAGCCGTAGCTTTAAATAAATGAAATGCTCCACTTTCGTACCGTAAATATTTTCTTTATAGTTTTACATTAATGATTGATACAGCTAGTATTGAATAGCAAAGCACATTGCTTTTTTAAGGTAATTTAACAGCTGTAGCCTTAAAAAACAAATGTTTTGACTGTAGGCAATTTGTAAACAAACTCTTTTCCCGTGAGGTTAACATAAAAAATTTAAAACGCCATAAAATGGAAACTTATGGCGCTTCGATTTTTTTAGTTAAAACTTAAATTATGCTGGACACATACAGAGCAACTTCTTAATATTTAATTGCAATCAGATGAGTAGTTTGGCAACGCATGAGTACATACAAATGCGGTGACCAGCTGACACGTTGCTAGGCAACATCTAAAATTGTTATTTAGTAATGTTTTGTTTTGTATGGGAGGTTAGGTCTTTAAAAACACATTCACTCAACCTATTTATGATTTCTTATTACACCTCATCTTGGCGATCAGTGGTAAAACGATACTCGCAGACTCAGGTACCGACGTAAGCTGTTATCCTCGCAAGCCTCGTCAGCTGGTCGCCGTACAGGCCCCCATGGAGACCGGAGGTCAAGGAGGTGAAACTTCACCCGTTTTGCAGCACTTCGGACGTAGAGTGAGGGCGTTGGATCCGTGGTGATGAAAGCAGGCTTCGCCCGATCAAGACTGACGCGTCGTTCAGTGCAGTTGATGAGGATCGTTATAGTCTTGTCGTTCCTTGTAATGACAGGGTGCGGGCCGGTGAAGGGTGGCTCCAGGGAACTCCAAACTCTGTCATCCCTAAGTAACATAAGCCCGCAAGATGAAAGTTGGAACACGAATGGGACCTGAGAGTTATGACGCGTAGCTGGAACTGGTCGGAGTTGTGACATCTGTTGACGGAGGCGGACGACAAAATTGTTGGTATCGGCATGATGTTTCGGGCCATCTGCAGGGATGAGGAATTCCGATGGCAGG
Organism: Nephotettix cincticeps; assembly: GCA_023375725.1. NCBI lineage: Eukaryota > Metazoa > Arthropoda > Insecta > Hemiptera > Cicadellidae > Nephotettix > Nephotettix cincticeps. The sequence continues at coordinate 53,950,819 of CM041790.1, read as the reverse complement.
CGTAAGGATTCTCCGTAAAACAGTTCGGCAGGGAAAGCTGAGGTCTTACTTCATGGCACTGCGCAAACCCAGTAAGAATAGTGGTAAGGCATCCAACCATTTCCTATGGGTATGACAATGGAGGGCGCTCTTTAGCTGGCGGTGAAAGTTTTCAAGGGGGAAGGGATGAGGACCAAGCTCCGTCTGAACGGCGCGAAATTCCTTTCTTTATCATAGTTTCATTCTCTCTTAGCAATTCGTAAGCGATCTGGAGCAAGGTGACGTGGGCGACTGGTAACTGTTGGTCCCTAAATTGTCTTGATGTAATGAAAGGTACCGTGCTTAACCGCGTGGCGTATCCCTCTGGGGCGAGTCAGGTTAGGGAATTCGTTCGAATGCTGCTGAAGGTGGAAGACACTGCTGGCTGCACGAATTTTACGCTTGGCTGCTCAGATGTACAATAAGTACAGCGTGTGGAAAGGCCAGTCTTGGAATCTATTTGGCGATTGTTGGCGCAATCCACATGAAGTTTATAGTGTGCTAGAAAGTCTGAGCCAATTATTGGAATAGATACGTCCGCAACGATGAAGCACCAGTAAACGATAAGTACTCTTGGCAACAACGGCTTGTTACAGGTCTCTTCCTACAGTGAACTACAATATTGTCTACGTCTTTAAACCTCTTTAATTCATTACCATATGTCTACTTGTATAAAATAAGAGAGAACAATGTAATCTGTACATTATGTTTGGTAAACATGTTTTGACATGGATATGTCTTAGCTCTGGGGGGTTGTTGGTGATTTTTAAGATGGAAAACATGTAACAGGTTTCAATAAAAACTACTAGAAATATTGTATTGAATTTTAAATATAAAAAAAGAACAGCTGTTTGGATGAACTGAAAGCATTCACTTTAGACATATCCATGATCTAACCTATTTCCCACAGGGAAGTAAATAAACATTTTTATCATTTCAGAACGATCCATCCCACATCCAAGAAGATCACTCTTACTTCAGGACCTTTCCCACTCAGATAGGTCGTTCTCAAACACAGGCAGGACCTTCCCAAACACGAACAGTGGTGAGTAGGATTAAGAGTAGAACATTATTTGTAAAATATTTTATGAAGGTATGAAAACTTACATTTTTTAACATAAACTTTGTGATATAAGAAACCAGCATAAAAATGACTGGTGTTAAATTAATTGGATAACATATTTAGTTGTAATGTTCGTCTTATAAGGTTGTTGAAAAGGTGCAGACAAAATGGTTGCAACGTGCCAATCGATGATCGATTAATTGCTATGTTTTTCAAGATGGGATACTTAACTTTTGTAAGTCATCATTATCATCATTTAATCATCCCTATTCTCTTAGGGACATAATGAAGAAAAATGATCTGGGAATGTTGGCTGAAATAGCAAGGCACTTGAAGCAAATAGGCCGAGGGATTTAATTACAAATATAAATAAATAAATGATATAAAAACTGAAAAAATAAATAAACACAAAACACAAGAAATTCTCAAATGAAGTCGTGAACATTTCAAGTGCAATTGAAATCCGACCATCCTACTGTCCTAAATAAAGGAATACTGAGCTGAAAAAATCAAATAAGTGAAAGTGTTTAATAAAGTGTGACAATAAAGGGATTAATGAGTCTGAAATATATAACAGCTGGTGCTTATGGACTTAATGTTGAATGTTTTAATTCATCTTAACAGCTGTTCCCATAACAACGTGACGATTTAAATGAGTTTAAGATTTTCTTTTGCCGTATACTAACACTACCCAAGGTTGACGGCGAATTTACATGCAGTAGAATGCTTTTGAATGCAGTTTAAATAGGGCATTTTATTTTTAGAAATAAAAATATTAAAAATGTAAAAATCGTTTCAGAGTGAATTAGAAACTAAGGCATTCAAGTGCGTTCACTGCGAAAAGGTCTTTACAACAAAACATAATCTCAGGCGACATGCACGTTTAAAACATGAAGAAAACCCTATAATAGAGTGCTACCACTGCGGAACATATTTTTCCAGGAAGGATAATCTTGATCAACATATAAGAAGAAAACATTCAGATAACACACCAGGTAAATCCCGATTTGTGAATCTATTATATAGTACTGCAATGTAGTAGTTTAACTCAAACAGTTCCTTACATTATATGGAAACAATACTGTAAATTTCTTTATAATTACATGTTTTGATTTCAGTTAAAGAACTGAATAGTATAGGTTTTTACTTTTTCCTAAATCTCTCTATATTTTATGTTTTAAAGAATTATATTTTATTAGTTGTTCATTCTCTACCATTTTATAAGAAAAACAAATTCTCATTATAATTCTCGTTATTATTTAAGATCCAAGTAAATAAATTATTAAAATTATTTTGTTGCATTTCTATTAACTAGTGTTACTCAATATTGTCAGTATATATTGGTTTGTAATTTCAGAATATAATTGTGACAAATGTGGAAAGTCATTCACCACACTTAGGTATAAGATCTGTAACGGCAAGTTTAAATGTCCGTTACTTAAGGAGCGACCAGACCTACAGGGGATGATATAAAGCTGTGACGAATAAGCGGGCCCTCCTAAGGTTGGAGCACAGACACAACCTGCTTTTGTTGAACCTGGGCCCAGCACTGCACCAACTGAGCAGCCCTCAAACCAAGATAGCTATTCTCCACAGTTTGGGCTGTCCTGTTGTTTAGAAAATATTAAGTTATGTAAAACAATGTTTACTTGAATGATGATGAATAGAATGATGTAAAAACCAGTAATTTTCCTCGCTAGATATAGTACAGAACCTCTTAAACATTTTTACTCTTAGAGACCTGTCCTGCTGCCATCGTATCCTAATAGCGTAATGATGTGCCTGTAGATAGATGTGAGCGCCACAGATGCTCCAAATGTGGACACACGTACTCCACGAAGGCCAACCTAAGTCGGCATCTGAGGTTCGAGTGTGGCATTCCTCCTCAGTACAGCTGCTCACAGTGCTCCTTCAAGACCCACCTCAAGAACAATTTAAAACATCACATGGACAGAACACATGGATCAGGTTATCCCAACATAACACTAATGCAATCACTTTTACGACATGTCCTTACACCAAATACACGTTTTGCTTCATTAACGTAATACAGGTATCAGGAGCACGAACAAGATAACTCTAATTACGAAGCCCACTATCTTTTACATAAGCTAGTTGCGGATTGATACTTCAAAAAGTGGCGGATATGTCAAAGAATTGATTAGATTAGATTACCATTTGAAATGGTGACCTACCTAGGTAGGTTTTTTAAGCCAAGTATGATTGAGAAATAATTGTGGAATGATTGTGGCGTGATCTTGTAGTCTTGTTACTGACTAAGGCTGATATGTTCCTTAGACAGGACTGTTAATTAATAGCCCAACAGCCGATGGCAACTAAGGGACCTACACTTTAACGTGGAATCCGAACCACGCCTCTGAATTACGAATTGGTCTAATTATGAAGAAGGTATTTGCGGATTAACGTAGTATTAAATAGTGCGGACGTTAATCCAAACAAGAGAACACTATTCTCACCGAACATCGCTCACAACTATCCACAATTCGTGACCAAGTTGCTGGATTACAGGATGACGATACCGTCCCAGTTTGTCTATTAATTAAAAAACTACAGCCTTCCTATCTATCTTTTATTTTATCTAAATATGATTTTAACTTTATCGTTTCTGAAATAGCCATCCTATTTCTTTATCTGAAAACTAGAGGAAACAAGTAAAATTATTTGTGAGAATATGTTGGGTCATTACCCCACCAAAGGTAATATCAATTTTTTAGTGGGATTTTTTGGGTCATGTGACCTTATTTTGTATACCAAGTTTCATGAAAAAATGTTTAGAAATAATGAATAAATTGATTTTTTAAACATTCTCCAAAGGAATAAAATTACGCGCTCTCAGACAACGTACTGCGTTTTGAATGTTGAATAGATTAACTTTTTTCTGGAACCGTTAGTCCTAGACTAATCATTCAAAACTCTATTTTTTCTATTTTTCAAAGTCGGCTTTAATGGTGATAGTTAAATTGTATATTACCTTTATTGTTTTTGTGGAAAACTCATGTAGTAAATTTATTGTTTATAAATTGAAACTAGCTTCATAAATACAATCCTTTCAATTTCGTAGTTATATAGCCATATGAGCCGATTATCGTGCTGGGCGATGAGATATAAATCCGAGAGCAAACGTTTGACACATCTCCCTTTTAACTACAGCCTACTCGAAATCGGAACCTTCTTCAGACAGTTAGCTTCAAAGTATCACAAATTTTGAAAAACTTTCTCGTTATCAGCTTGGCCAGTCTCCATAAATGGGTCACACGGTTATAACTGAATACTAAATTATCTTAAATATAAAAATATTATAATCGATACAATCGTTATACGTTATAAACGTTCTATACTAATGTATCCATTCAAATTGACTATTGCTTGAGCTTGTATCAGCATTGAATCTATTTGGCTTCAAACGTTTTTCCATTTTCACAAGTAGTGTTTATTATTATGTTTAATCAATTGAAATAACTAGATAGATTCAGAGCTACACCTATAAAAGAGTTTATCAAACATAAAACTACTGCATTCCTTTGATATTTACAGTTTGAATACATACAAAAACATAATGTAAATAAAATCATAGATTAACAAATATAAATAGATACAGAATGAGAGAATGATCAAATCAAATCACACGATTTTTTTTCAAAAAAATACACATATTGCAGTTACAATCAATTCAATCAAAAAAACCTCACTTGGGTAGAATACCTGTGCGTGGGTTGTGACCGTCCTGGCTGCTTACAAAATAATGATAAAAAATATTATTACAAACTGAAAAATCTGGCCAAAAAATAATAACAAAACTAAAAATATTATCAATTAAATCAAACTAATCCACAATATGAAAATCTAAAAAAATAGAATTAACCTTAAGTAATTACAATTAATTATAGACGCCACACCTAAAATAAAATATTAAAAAAACTCTTGAGCACAACCCGATATTCGATATAAAAACAAACAAAAAAACCTATTCACAATGAGCTGGATGAACTGTGTTGTTGGGAGAGTGTTCAGAGCCATTGTCACAATTTCCGATCTCCGCCAGCCAGATCGCCACAATCCTCTTGTAAGCACCAAAGGGGACCTTCAGGTTTCGCATTTCCGGCGGGATTTTCCTTAGCAGAAAGTTTTCAATAAAAAATGAGTTTGTTAAATCTGTAGATTTGTTGACACGTAGAACATGCAGTCCCACCCCCACCGCATTACGGGTACAATAGGAGTGTGTCACCGGAGCCGCAACCAAGTGTTCGCGATTATATAGAAATACCACTAAATTCCTTATATACAATTGCCTTATCGTTAAAAGCCCAGATTCTTTAAATAATTAAGAATTAAGATGACACCTTATGTATTGATCCTTACATATTAACATATCAACAATTTACTCAACCAGAGCCTCTTATGGAGGGAGACAAGATAAATATACCTCCCCCACTCAATAATTGATTTCATCTCATTTGTAAGTCAGGTGTTTTTCCTTAATCCTAAATAAAATCGTTAAACGTAATCAGCTCTACGTAGGCATTTTTAATTAAATTTCTCCCGAACATATTAGGGGGCAAGAGTACACTCGTGCTCACAATGTGTGGAACACGTTTTGAGACAATACTCTAGCCCAATGCTCTGATTGATCCCTCTATCTATCGATAGACTTAAAATATCTACGTACCTATCTATCTGAATAGGTATAATAAGTAGATCTTTGATAGTCCAAATAATCTATTAACCTCACCTCCTTGTCGCTCCAGCTGGTAAGTAACCTCAAATTGACCTACATGTTATTAATAACAGCTTAATAACTGTCCCCAGAAGGATATGGCCACGGGTGCAGAAGTGTGAAAAGGTGTACATTACGTGTCATAGCCAAGTGTAGGCCATCACATCCTGTTCATGTGTGACTATTCTCCACAGTTTGCCTGTCTGTCCTGTCCGTATCGGATCAAGTAGATAGACTCGATAATATAGATTTTCATTAAAATATATCAAGTTCTGTAGAGAAAAGGTTGACTTTTTTCTAAAACGATGTGTTAATCAGTAATCTTCCTCGCTATATATAGTTACAGATCCTCTTAAAAATTTTGACACTCAGTAATCTGTCCTGCTGCCATCGTGTCCTAATAGCCTAATGATGTTTATAGATAGCTGTGAGAGTTACGCATGCTCCAACTGTGGACGCACTTTCACCTGGAGGAAGGATCTACTTCGGCACCTGAGACTCGAGTGTGGCATTCCTCCTCAGTTCTGCTGCGCACAGTGCTCCTTCAAGACCCGCCACAAGAGCAATTTAAAGCGGCACATGGAATGCAAGCACAGATCATGTTATTCTAGGTGAAAACTACGACAATTCCTGTTATCTCATGTAATATGAAATCCACAGTAAACTACGGTCCAAGAAGTGTTCTTTAAAGCGTTTGCCCAATTATTTGCTACCATGTTTTTTGGGGAAAGTTTTTTTTATAAAAATAATGTAAAGTCATTGAATCTCGGTGGTTCATATTGCTGTCAATGCAAATAATTCGTACCAGTAGATCTTTGATAGTCCAAATAATCTATTAACCTCACCTCCTTGTCGCTCCAGCTGGTAAGTAACCTCAAATTGACCTACATGTTATTAATAACAGCTTAATAACTGTCCCCAGAAGGATATGGCCACGGGTGCAGAAGTGTGAAAAGGTGTACATTACGTGTCATAGCCAAGTGTAGGCCATCACATCCTGTTCATGTGTGACTATTCTCCACAGTTTGCCTGTCTGTCCTGTCCGTATCGGATCAAGTAGATAGACTCGATAATATAGATTTTCATTAAAATATATCAAGTTCTGTAGAGAAAAGGTTGACTTTTTTCTAAAACGATGTGTTAATCAGTAATCTTCCTCGCTATATATAGTTACAGATCCTCTTAAAAATTTTGACACTCAGTAATCTGTCCTGCTGCCATCGTGTCCTAATAGCCTAATGATGTTTATAGATAGCTGTGAGAGTTACGCATGCTCCAACTGTGGACGCACTTTCACCTGGAGGAAGGATCTACTTCGGCACCTGAGACTCGAGTGTGGCATTCCTCCTCAGTTCTGCTGCGCACAGTGCTCCTTCAAGACCCGCCACAAGAGCAATTTAAAGCGGCACATGGAATGCAAGCACAGATCATGTTATTCTAGGTGAAAACTACGACAATTCCTGTTATCTCATGTAATATGAAATACACAGTAAACTACGGTCCAAGAAGTGTTCTTTAAAGCGTTTGCCCAATTATTTGCTACCATGTTTTTAGGGTAAAGTTTTTTTTATAAAAATAATGTAAAGTCATTGAATCTCGGTGGTTCATATAGCTGTCAATGCAAATAATTCGTACCAGTGGAATGACACATAATTTCTTCTTTAAGTGAAGTT